>CM060924.1:660592481-661192481 GCA_030737875.1 Allium sativum
AAAGTATAACTAAGTAGGTGGCATATGAGATGGCATAGTTTAGGCTAATACAAACTTGTGTTTAAACATGTTTAACTTGGCATAATGTCAAACACAAAACTAGCATGATGTATATTCACCAAAAGGTCCAATTATAACATTTAATTCACATAGCCTATTTCAACATGAACTTGCATAGTTTATGAAACACAAACGATACTTAACATAGATCCGATTTCACTTGCAAATAAACATGAACTCGCATGATTTATGAAACCCAAACGATGCTTAACATAGATCCAATTATACTTGCAAACAAACATGAAAGCGATAACATAGGCTTTGGGTCATGTAGGCATAAAAGGTTTCAAGTCTAAATCATGTTTACATAAATTCTAATTTAGACTAAGGGAATATACGTAGTCCATGCCATTGACATATACATAAAGGGATCAGTTCTATTTTTTTGCCACAAACTTGCAAGTGTCATTGTTTTCATATACAATTGTTCAATATGCTTGCATCAATCAATTTATGCCACAAACGTCAATACACAAGTCATGATAGAATCATCAAAATACATAGAATTTTATACAATATAATAACACAATTCTATTTTCATTCACATCGAATCACATCGCAATTCTTATTCATATTCTGAAATGTTACTATACTTACAACGAATGCAGAATCTTGAATTCTGGATTCTGAATTCTGAAATTGAGGTGCGCTCCTTTGGGTAGACTAATGTTGCGTTGATAATTTTTGATTTAAACTTTAATCTTCTTCTTAGTTTCGATTCGTCTCTAGGCTTTTCTCTTGACAGCTATGTTCAATTCCTCCCTAGCAGCATGACGATTCCTTTCTTATATTTTTTTGTGAATTTCAGTTGAGAGTTAGGGTGTATTTATAGATTTTTAAGTTGTTTTGAGCCGTCAGATGAAGATAGGAGGAATCTAGGCCATTCAAAATTCATAGATCCAATCAAGAGGTGACACGTCAGCCCTAGTGACACACAAGGCCTCAGAAATTCGAGCCAGAGTCAGACCTGGCCAGCCAGGTCGACCAGCCAGATCGACACCCAGGTCGACACTATGGTCGACCTGGGGGGGACCAGGTCGACACCATGGTCAACCCTATGGTCGACCTGGTCTCTGGGCGGGAATTTTCCCACCCAGCCCAGTTTGAACCTGAAATTCGAAATTTTGAAATTAAACTGAGCTGTTTGAATTTAAATTTGATTCTGAAACTTCCAAAGGCCATAACTTCTTCATACGAAGTCCGATTCGCGTAAACTCGGACTCTATCTCAAGCAGAATTCTGAGACGAACGCAATGGTGTAACCCGTTTCCCTTAATTCTTTCATTTATAATTAATTATACTTTAATTTGTTAAGCTTAGCGTTATAGAATTCACGGGGTGTTACGGCATATAAAGTGGATAAGAGATATAACATTATAAAAGGCCGGTATAACAAGGTAAAGAGGATGTAACAACCCGTATTTTAATAACGTGTTAAAACCATAAATCAAGGCAGAATTAAATTTTAAAATAATAATCAAGGGAAACGGATTACGCCATTGCGTTCGTCTCGAAACTCTGCTTGAAAACGAGTCCGAGTTTTCGAAAATCGGAGTCCGTATGAGGGAGATATCACCCTTCGAAGTTTCAGAAATTTTCAGAATCAAAAACAGCTCGAAAATTCGAATTCAAAACCCATAACAGGCTGGGCGGGAAATTTCCCGCCCAGGACTAGGTCGACCTAGTGGTCGACCATAATGTCGACCTCCCGGGGACCAGGTCGACCATAGTGTCGACCTGGTGGTCGACCTGCCTCCCGAACCCAGTTTTTGAACCTGATGCATTCTGATGTATTTAGACTCGTTTCATGACCAGATTCATCCGCCTAACCCTATATAAACAACCCCTAGCCTCATTCTCTTGACACCATTCTTCTCTAACCTTATGCTGCACAAACTCTTGGTGATCATGGCTTCTTCTTGTCCTCTAAATTAAATTAAATTAAAACGCGAAGATTATTTCTTGAAGACTACGGCTAGGAATTTCATATTGGGGATTTGCTTCTACAATCAAAGCAAGATTCAACAATTCAACGACAAATTTCTAGACTTGAATTCTGCATCTAAATTTCTTAGACCACGATCTGTAAGTTCAAGTTACTTTTAGATAAAAACTATAAACTTAATATGGACATGTTATAAATTGGAATTGGATCTATGTATGATTCATATCTATTTTTGTTCATCTTGGATCTTTACTTTTGGGAATATTGCTATGAAATCAGTTTGAACCTATTCATGTTGTAAATCAGACTCTTTCATGTCCATAACATTATTATGTCTATGACATTGAAACTATTGTTAATGGCCTAAGACTATGACGGTGAATATAAGACTATACCTATGCCTATGCCTATGACTGTGAACATAAGACTATTGCCTATGACTATGACAATTGTGGCTAATCATCTATGATTCATGACCATGAGGTGATTGCCTTGGATTATGACTATGAAATTGGATCTAAGCTTGATTTTTCTATTCAGACCTATTTTCTTTATTTGTCCTTGGATCTTGATTTTGGGGATTTTTCTATTTAAGTTAGATCTATCCATGTTCTTGAACCTAGATTATTATTCAAACCTTTTCATGTTCATAATGTTATCCGATCTATATGCCTGCGATGTTTTACTCAATTTATTCAGTTATGTTGTGCCTTGGAAATAAATTGATAATAGAACAATGTTTATTATGTTATATGTGAAGTTGAATGATATTCTATTTTATTATCATGTTGAATTGGGAATTAATGAATTAGTCTATTCATATGTATATTGGAGTATAACCTGTTATGACAAGTTGTGTAGTTTATCATGTTATGCAAGTTTTAGGTTGTAAAATCATATCACATATGTGACCACATGTTAGATCTACATGTTTATGTGCATATGTTAAACCTATGTCATATTTCAAGATCACACTTATTCATATGCTCGTGATTGATTTGCAAGTTCACATATATGTAAGTTGATATAGTCTATGTTGCAAATTCACATATATGTATGTTGATTTAGTCTATGTTGCAAGATCACACCTATGATATTCATGTTGATTATTTTGCAAGTACACACCTATTGTGTTCATATTGACTATGTCGAGAACGCCAAGTTTACACCTATGTCATGTTTATGTTAATGAATTTCTTTATGCACATTTTGTGTACGTTAAATTAGGCTATGTTTTTAGCCTAATATTATATGTCAAAAATCATGCAGACGGAAAATTAGGCTAAGATTGTTAGCCTAATATTTAGACGGGGTAACGTTGGGAAAAATTGGTAATTATAGGAAACTTGGCATGAAACTCGCCATGAAACTTGACATGAACTTGACATGAATCTTGAACATGGACACGACACTAGAATGAACTTGAAAATGGCCAACTCGAGGTTGGGTTGAGTTTGCAGTGTAATTCTGCCCGGAACCGCCCGGCAAATCCAGTTACTGCAAACAATAGGATCCAATGTGGGTAGTTGGTCATATCGCACTTGAAAACCCGAGGTCAGACTGAGTTGTGGTGTAATTCTGCCCGGAACCGCCCGGCATATCCAGTGACCACAACAACAGGTCTTATGTGAGAGGTTGGGGTGCATTAATGAATTAATGCCACATGATAGGGTTAAGTCATGAACATGAAAGACAACACTTAACCAACTTGATACATGATTCATAGGGCTAAGTCATGAACTTGAACGACAACACTTAGCCAATTTGACATGATTCGTAGGCGGGTTAAGTCCCGAACTTGAATGACAACACTTAACCAACTTGACATGCTAGACTGATAAGGGTTAAGTCATGAATTTAAATGACAACACTTAACCTATTGGACGAAAACCCTAGTTACGCGGGCTGTTTCAGCAGTAACCCACTAGATGTATCATGGTTCCCTGGAACTAGGCAGGGTGGGGCACGATTACTGGGCTGATTGTAAGCGACCAGAACGACGGCTGTGTTGGTGTGCTAGTGTAGGTTCATGCGGGCTATGTCGTGCATGTGGTTCGGAGTTGAAAAAGAAGGCATTGGGCATCAGTAGGTTTATCTGTGCATGATTGATTCGTGTCGGTGGTTGGCACCCTAGGGCTTGATACACCCTATGGTGGACCTAGCACAGGTGACTACATTCGTGATAGGGTCGTATGACACAGACACATGACGAGCTAGAACTTGTAGGGAGCCAATCAACTAGTGGATCGTTTCGTTGGACCTAGAAATAGGTCATTTCATGATATTGGGCCAAGGTATTATTTCATGATTAATATAAGACATGGGTTTGGATTCTAGTACAGTTGATGCAGCGAACCTTGAATATGTGATGCTATACTTGATTACACTTCAATTATCATGCTATCTTAGTCTATCTTGCCCATCTTGTCATCATCCTTATGTTTACTTTCAGTTTATCCATGTCATGTTACCTTTACCTGTTTTTATGCTGAAAGTCACTGGGACTTACCAGTTTTTATGACTGACCCATTTCCTTTTGCCTCTTTTCCTTTCGTCCCCCCCTCCCCAGGTTCTCAGGGAGGAAACTCTAGCACTTAGCTTGGATTTTGCTTGCTTTTGGTTCAGCCCATGTACGGTTTAATCTTGAGCTATGCTATGGCTGCATTTCTGCTACCTTTGGGGAATTAAGCTACTTTTGTTGTTTTAAGATTATGCTTCTTTATTTATGCAAGACAGAATTTGTTGTAATGGAAAATAATGACCTTGGCTATTTAATGTAAAAGGTTTTGACTCTTTTTGCAAGTAATGAAATTTATCTTTTGATTCTTCCGTTGTTTTATCTATGTTCTGTCTTGTAATATTTCTGTGTTTGTTTACCTCGATAACACTCCTCCAAAACTAGTGCATTCCCTTTGTGAGTGACCCTAGCGGAGGTGGGGTGTTACAGAGGATAAACATGAAAGAGTATATTGCGCTTCTCTAGTACTTTCCTTTTTTGAACCAATACTAGTGTCGTATGAACAAGATGATCCCCAACAAGCGTAAGATGGTAGACTTAGACGTACTTCTAGTGAGAGGTTTTATCCTATAAAATAATAGGCAGCCCAACATACTGGAGTTACCCCTAAGGATAATAACGGGCTCCTAAACATACCGGAGTCCAGATGTACCCTAATCACTACCCCAATCGATCGGCTCCCTACTCCGTAGATACCATGTGCTGGCCCCACAGTTGGATGTATCACTTCCTAAACTGGCAACCGTTCGTTTTCAAGATGTGCACAACCATATCTATAGGTGTCACGGTGTCTAAACCTACTCTGCCGGACCCATGCACGCACGTGACCCCGTCGGAATGCGCCGCCCACGCCGTCCCCCACATTTGGATCTCTTACAATCAGCCCAGTAAGCGTGCCCCGACTCTAACCTAGTTCGAAGCACTCGTTTGATATCTATATATGGGTTACTGATTGAAACGGGTCCCACACTCAAGATGATACAAGCTTCACCCTATGCTTGCATCCCTACGACTAGGTTTTCCACGGGTATGCCATACCTGAGTAAAAGATTGCATAACCCCACAGGTTCAGTTTATGGGCCTATATATAAATATTACCCACCAACCCAATATATACTTAACCCTCTCACTGTTTCATACAATTTTACTTAACCCCTACTCAAGTTAACATATTCATCCAATCCTTTTGGATTGAACTAGGTTAAGTATCCAAGTTTATTGCCATATTAGTTTATGGTTATAATGTACTAGACCTCCCATATTAAGCCTACACTTGTAGATGCTGAATATCTCGGACGGGTCTGGGCAGACTTCTTCCATAATTCAGACTTAACCTCGTGTCTTAGCACATCACGTGTTTATGCACTTAGACCCCTCACATTAGATTCACCACTTGTGGTCGCTGGATATGTTGGTTGGTTCCGGGTAGACTTCCACCACAAGTGTAATCTAACCTCGTGTCCTAGCGCGGTTACAGTTTCTAATTGCTGTAACTATAGGCATTTCCATTACTAACCAATTATTCCTATGTCATTATTGGTTTTCACACCCCTTTTTCCCAAGTCAAATTCAACATGGATCGTATGCCCCAAATTCAGCTCTTTTATCAAAGTTTGGTTTATGCCCCAAATTCATACTCATGTATTTCATTCAATTTATGCCCAAATTTCCCTATACAAGTTATGCCCCCGATTTTATTGTTTTCCCCTCGTTCGCAATTTAACGCGTTCGCATATTTCAACGGCATGCCTAGGCTCAAAGTTAGCCGTGATATAAAATAAAAGGGACAAAAAGAAGGGAAGCAAACAAAAACAAACATAATAACAAGATTGACATATGATGGCAGGAATAGGCATAGCAACTAATAAGCATACAGTGAAAAAGTTGGGCATAGTGACAAGATAGGCATATAGGAACAGATCTGATGAACATGTGATAGTAGAACTGATTCTAACATATTAGGGACATCATAAACAGGCATTATGAGATATAAACAATGAATTAGACCAACAAACAATGGCAGATCTGACATAATAAATAGGTAGGTATAGGCTTAGATCTAGTTCGTAGTCATGTCAGAATAACTTATATACACATGTTATAACAGATCTGATATGATTTAAATAGTCACAGGCTTAGATTCTAGTTATATTCATGTCAAGATTAACTTTTAAGTATTTAGATCTAAAAATAAGTAGACTCATTGTGATTGGATCTAAGAAATAAAAGAGTAGTTGCAGATGTTGAATCACAGATCTGTAAACTTGAATGACTTGATTTATGAAGAAGAAAAGGTAATTCAATCTAGAAAGAGACAACATCTAGTTTTCCATTGTTTTTTTGTGAATAAAACAATGAGAATGGGGTCCTATTTATAACATAGGGTCTACGAATCTGGTCAAGAATAGAGTCCGCGTACACTGAAATGTATCAAGCCCGGATTTGGGGGTGTCGACCCATAGGTCGGCACCCCTAGGGCAGGGGTCGACCCCCAATGGGCCTTGTTCCCGCGTTGTCCCGCCTTCGTTTTTCGGACTGATTTTTTAATTTTTGAAATGATTATATATATATATATATATGTATATGTATATGTATATATATATATATATACTTAGCTTCCATATGTGTGCAAACTTCAAACCATAATATCTTCTTCATACGATGTTCGTTTTACACAAACTCGGGGTCTATCTCAAGAAGAATTCTGAGACGAACGCAATGGCACAGTTCATTTCACTTAATTCTGAATATTTATTTAATTATTATTTAATTTATCATCTTTAGTGTTGTTAAAATTACGGGGTGTTATATAACGGAAGGGGTAAAATCATCTTTACAAGATGACTAATTTTAGAAGAAAAAAAGTGATTCTCATCATTGTATTCCATTAATAAATAAACTAAAGATCCATGAATCCTTTTTAGAAAATCGTTTAGTGTATTTTAACCTTAAAGGTTTTCTAAAAACTTTATCTAGACTCGCATTCTCACTGCAGCAACATAAAAACCAATAAGGTAAGAATATATATATACTAAGTTTTGAAATCAGTATTTTCTATATTGAGTTTTTAAAATCGGTTTTTGCTTTATCAAATTCTCCAAGTAACAAGTAAGGATATATATACCATATCAATTTTTCATAAGCTAAGACAGCAAAAGTCACAACAAATCTAAATGCAAAAACCAAATAAGAAACCCATATAATCACAGCAAAAATGCAAAAAACTCACATCTAAAACAGTGTTCAAACGATACAGGCAATGAAAGAAAAGGAGCAATGATCGATCTTGATTTACGGTGTTTCGAGCAGCTGCGTTTGTCGGATTTCAAAATCGGGTGGAGGTGGCTGCGGCTCGATAGCTCACGTGAACGGGTCAGAGATCTTGAAAGAGCTCGCGACTTTGATTTGCAATGGGAGATGAACAAGACTCTGTTTTGAATTGAATTTGTAACAACCCGTATTTTTATAACATGTTAAAGTCATAAATCAAGGCATCTTTAAATTTTAAAATAAGAATCAGGGGAAAAGGATTACGCCATTGCGTTCATCTCGGAATTCTGCATGAAATTGAGTCCGAGTTTTCGAAAATCGAAGTCCGTATGACCAAGATATGACCCTCCGAAGTTTCAGGAATTTAAATAAAATAAAACAGCTCGAAAATAAAGCCAGAAATTCGAAATTCAAACCCAGAGAAGGCTGGCGGGAAAATTCCCGCCCATATACCCAGGTCGACTGGGGAGTCGACCCCCCCAACCAGGTCGACTGGGGTGTCGACCTCCCCATGACCAGGTCGACTGGGGAGTCGACCTGCCTCCCGAACCTATTTCCTGAGCCAGATGCATTCTGATGTATTTAGACTTGTTTCGTGACCAGATTCGTCTGCCTAACCCTATATAAGCATCCCCCTAGCCTCATTTTCTCCACACCATTTCATTCTGTCCTTATGCTGCTTCTAAGATAATCAAAATAATAAGATAAAAAGGAAGAAAAAGGACTGCTTCTTCTCCATCAAGACTACGCTTAGAGATTTGCAAATTGGGGGATTTCAATTAGAACACGATCAATCAAATAGAGATTCAACAATCAAATTCTGCTTTCTAATTCTCGATCCACGCACTGTAAGTTCTAGTTACTTTGAGATCTAAACTTGTTAATTGTAATTTGGACATGAGATAAAGTGAAATTTGACTTAAGCATGATAATCGATTCATACCTATTCTTGTTCTTCTTGGATCTTGACATTTGGAATATTGCTTTGAAATCAGTTTGGGCCTATTCGCATTTATAAATCAAACTTTATCATGCCTATGACATTGAAACCATTGTTAATGGCCAAGGACTATGACTGAGAACATAAGACTATGCCTATGACTGAGAACATAAGACCATTGCCTATGACAAGGACAATTGTGGCTAATCACCTATGACTCGTGACTATGAATTACTGCCTATGATTATGAACATAAGACTATGACTATGACTTTGAAACTATTACAGTTAATTGCCTATGACTATTTAGGTAGTTACCTAGAACTCTTTTGGATAATTATCCATGACTATTGTATAATTATTGTGGTTAATTGACTATTATAGTTGATTGCTCATAACACTATAGTTGAAAACCATGTTGAACAACGAATTGGCATTTAGTTGGATCCCATACCTAGGGTGTGACTTGCTTAGTTTATTCGTTGTTATGTACACCAAAAACCATTGACCCATTATCCTTGTATTTGGCTTGCTTGTGCATGCCTATTATTTTATGTCAAGTTTTTATCAGGACTATCGCCTTATTTTGCTAGATTTGAAAACCCTGTTAATTTCTATATGCCAGTGATGTTGTAACCGATTATCTCAAGTTATATCATGCCAGTCTTGTAATCTCTTTTATCGCTTTATGCTTGCCCCTTCTGCCTATCATAGTTTTGATGTTATTCCCTTTATCTCTAGATTTAGATTTGCTTGTAATTTAGATCGATTAACATTTACATGCGATGGGAATACGATTTGGGTAGATTAGGCAATACATGAACTGGTTATAAACATGAATCATGAACTTGATAATAGGCATAAGTTGAAACAAGAAGCTTGGCACGAACTTGACATTAAACTTGAACATGGTCATGACACTAGAATGAACTTGAAAATGTACAACTCGAGGTTGGGTTGAGTTTGCAGTGTAAATCTGCCCGGAACCGCCCGAAAGATCCAGTTACTACAAACAATAGGATCCAATGTGGGTAGTTGGTCATATCGCGCTTGAAACCCGAGGTCAGACTGAGTTGTGGTGTAAATCTGCCCGAAACCGCCCGGCATATCCAGTGACCACAACAACAGGTCTGATGTGAGAGGTTAGGGTGCATTAATGAATTAATGCCACATGATAGGGTTAAGTCATGAACATGAAAGACAACACTTAACCAACTTGAAATATGATTGGTAGGGTTAGGTCATGAACTTGAACGACAACACCTAACCAACTTAACACGTGAATGGTAGGGCTAAGTCACGAACTTAAATGACAACACTTAGCCAAATTGATATGCTAGACGAATGGGGTTAAGTCTCGAATTTAAATGACAACACTTAACCTACTAGACGGAAACCCTAGTTACGCGGTCCATTTCAGCAGTAACCCATTAGATGTATCATGGTACCCTGGAACTAGGCAGGGTGGGGCACGATTACTGGGCTGATTGTAAGCGACCAGAACGACGGCTGTGTGTGTGCGCCAGTGTAGGTTCAGGCGGGCTATGGTCGTGCACGTGGTCCGGAGTTGAAAAAGCAGGCATTGGGCATCAGCAGGTTTATCTGTGCATGCTTGATTCGTGTCGGTTGTTGGCACCATAGGGCTTGATACACCCTATGGTGGACCTAGAACAGGTGACTACATTCCTGATAGGGCCATATGACACAGAAATACAAGGAGCTAGATCTTGTAGGGAGCCGATCGATTAGTGGATCGTTCCGTTGGACCTAGTAATGGGCCATTCACGATTTTGGGCCAATGGATCATTTCATGATTAATACTTGACATAGGTTGGGCTACTAGTACAGTTGGTGCAGCGAACCTTGAACATGCGATGCTATACTTGACCTATACTTGATTCATTATGTTATCTTAGTCTATCTCATCCATCTTGACATCATACTTATGTTTACTTTCAGTTTATACATGTCATGTTACCTTTACCTGTTTTTATGTTGAAAGTCGCTTGGACTTACCAGTCTTTATGACTGACCCGTTTCCTTTCGCCTCATTTTCTTTTGTTTCTTCCCCCAAGTTCTCAGGGAGGAAACTCTAGCTCTTAGCTTGGATTTGGCTTGCTTTCTGTCAGCTCATGTACGGTTTGGTCTTAAGCTATGTTATGGCTGCACGTCTGCTATCTTTGGGGAATAATTTACTTTTGTTATTTTAAGTTTATGCTTCTTTATTTAGAACTTGATGTAATGGAATAATGGCAACTTGTACTTTGGATATATGAGGTTTTGACTCTTTTCTTGAAAGTAAGAAGATTTGGTTTTTAATTTCTACCGCTGCTTTATTTATGTTATGTCTTGTGATATCTCTGTGTAAGTTTACCTAGATAATGCTCCACCAAAACTAGTGCATTCCCTTTGTGAGTGACCCTAGCGGAGGTGGGGTGTTACATTTGGTATCAGAGCAGAAGGTTACCAGACTGGGCAAAAGCTTTTAAAAACCTTCTGAAATTATTTTCAAAACCGTTTATAAAGAAGCATTTTTCAAGAAAAGTTTATTTTGAAAAGGCTATTCCCCAAAAGCCATTAGCACTTTCCTTTGTTTCCTCATTTGAATCTCTATCTTTTCGTTTTTCAGCATGTCTGGGAATCTTAACTTTCTAGAGGGCATGCCAATACCTGGCTGGTTCAGGAGGTACTTAGAGGCTAGGGCCAATGATGTAGGCCCAGCAGATATTCCTCCTCTAGTTGCAGCGATTCCTCCTCCTCCCCCTCCTCCTCGTGGAAATGCTTTCGCAAATACGTGTAGAGACTTCAAGGCTATGGGTGGAAAGGACTTCTATGGGACTGAATCCTTTGTGGAAGCGAGGAACTGGCTGAAGGAGACCGAAGATTTGTTCGTCATCTTCAAAGTTGATGATAGGCAAAAGATACAGCTAGCAGTGTGGTTACTTAAAGATGAAGCTTCGTATTGGTGGGAGATTACCCATGCTGAGAGGCCAGTGAAAACTTGGGAAGACTTCCAGATGAGATTTGAGATGAAATTTCTCTCCCAAGCTGAAAGAAGCCTGCAGATGGAGAAGTTCCTAACTCTTAAGCAAGGAATCATGACAGTCAGGGAGTACGTCAATCAGTTTAATCAGCTATCCAGATTTGGGCTGGATTTAGTGAACACCCAACACAAGAAGGCTCTTCGCTTCGTCAGAGGTTTGAATGCGCCGCTACACAGCCTTGCTATGACTCATGTACCCATGGGGGCGACCTTTGAGAGCTTGGTGGATATGGCCCTACTTCATGAAGAAGACGAGAATGGCAAGAAGGAGATCAAGGCGAATGATTCTCAAAACAAGAAGAAAGACTCCGAGAAAGGAGGCAAGAACAACAACGACCATAAGGATAACAAGACACGTGAGAAAAGAAAATGCCACTTCTGCGGTATTGAAGGGCATATAGCTCAGGATGGTATAAAGAAGAAGATGAAGATGGGAGCATGCTTTCAGTGTGGTGAAACTGGACATATCAGCAAGAACTGCCCTAAGAAGCAAGGGCAAGCCCCACAAGCAGGACCTTCTGGGGGTACATCTTTAACTTCTTCTCCTTGATGGTTTGTTTTATCTTGCTTATCTTCTCGATCCTATCTTGAGAACCTTAGGTAGAACCATATGGATGGAAACATGTATTTGAAACATGTTATGGTTGATGTTTGCGAATGGTTGCAAGTGGTCGCAAGTGGTTGCTCGTGGTTGCATAACACACATTAGGCACTAGATCGGCTCAGACACGTTTTCATATTGCATATGCATGAGTGTTTATACTTGTTTATGGATGAAATTGAATGTGTTATCATGTGGATGTTGCATATGGATGAATGTTTGTGCACACATATAGTGTTTATGTGACTAGGATTATTTGCATACATGTTGGATTCATGACACTAAACATATTTTGCATTAAGAAGATCAAACAGGCCTGATCATTTGCATTAGATAAAGAACATATACACACACTTTCTGCATATGTTCATATAGTGTTAGGAATCTTTTAAGGACAATGATTGCTCGTGAATGATGGTTGAGTAGATGGATGATTGGATGGTAGGATATATTCTTCCAAACTTAGAGATTTGATCAGGGACGAAATCCTTTAAGGAGGGAAGAATGTAACAACCCGTATTTTTATAACATGTTAAAGTCATAAATCAAGGCAGAATTAAATTTTAAATAAGAATCAGGGGAAACGGGTTACGCCACTGCGTTCATCTCGGAATTCTACATGAGATCGAGTCCGACTTTTCGAAAATCGGAGTCCGTATGACCAAGATATGACCCTCCGAAGTTTCAGGAATTTAAATAGAATAAAACAGCTCGAAAATAAAGCCAGAAATTCAAAATTCAAACCCAGAGAAGGCTGGCAGGAAAATTCCCGCCCATATACCCAGGTCGACTGGGGAGTCGACCCCCCCAACCAGGTTGACTAGGGAGTCGACTGGGGTGTCGACCTCCCCATGACCAGGTCGACTGGGGAGTCGACCTGGGGGTCGACCTGTCTCCCGAACCTATTTCCTGAGCCAGATGCATTCTGATGTATTTAGACTTGTTTCGTGACCAGATTCGTCTGCCTAACCCTGTATAGCAGCCCCCTAGCCTCATTCTCTCCACACCATTTCATTATGTCCTTATGCTGCTTCTAAGATAATCAAAATAATAAGATAAAAAGGAAGAAAAATGACTGCATCTTCTCCATCAAGACTACGCTTAGAGATCTGCAAATTGGGGGATTTCAATTAGAATACGATCAATCAAATAGAGATTCAACAATCAAATTCTGCTTTCTAATTCTCGATCCACACACTATAAGTTCTAGTTACTTTGAGATCTAAACTTGTTAATTGTAATTTAGACATGAGATAAAGTGAAATTTGACTTAAGCATGATAATCGATTCATATCTATTCTTGGATCTTGACATTTGGAATATTGCTTTGAAATCAGTTTGGGCCATTCACATTTATAAATCAAACGTTATCATGCCTATGACAATGAAACCATTGTTAATGGCCAAGGACTATGACTGAGAATATAAGACTATGCCTATGCCTATGACTGAGAACATAAGACCATTGCCTATGAATATAACAAGGATAATTGTGGCTAATCGCTTATGACTCGTGACTATGAATTACTGCCTATGATTATGAACATAAGACTATGACCATGACTTTGAAACTATTATAGTTAATTGCCTATGATTATTAGGGTAGTTGCCTAGAACTCTTTTGGATAATTATCCATGACTATTGTATAACTATTGTGGTTAATTGACTATTATAGTTGATTGCTCATAACACTATAGTTGAAAACCATGTTGAACAACGAATTGGCATTTAGTTGGATCCCATACCTAGGGTGTGACTTGCTTAGTTTATTCGTTGTTATGTACACCAAAAACCATTGACCCATTATCCTTGTATTTGGCTAGATTGTGCATGCCTATTCTTTTATGTCAAGTTTTTATCAGGACTATCGCCTTATTTTGCTAGATTTGAAAACCCTGTTAATTTCTAAATGCCAATGATGTTGTAACCGATTATCTCAAGTTATATCATGCCAGTCTTGTAATCTCTTTTATCGCTTTATGCTTGCCCCTTCTGCCTATCATAGTTTTGATGTTATTCCCTTTATCTCTAGATTTAGATTTGCTTGTAATTTAGATCGATTAACGTTTACATGCGATGGGAATACGATTTGGGTAGATTAGGCAAAACATGAACTGGTTATAAACATGAATCATGAACTTGATAATAGGCATAAGTTGAAACATGAAGCTTGGCATGAACTTGACATGAAACTTGAACATGGTCATGACACTAGAATGAACTTGAAAATGGCCAACTCGAGGTTGGGTTGAGTTTGCAGTGTAAATCCGCCCAGAACCGCCCGGCAAATCCAGTTACTGCAAACAATAGGATCCAATGTGGGTAGTTGGTCATATCGCGCTTGAAACCCGAGGTCGGACTGAGTTGTGGTGTAAATCTACCCGGAACCGCCCGGCATATCCAGTGACCACAACAACAGGTCTGATGTGAGAGGTTAGGGTGCATTAATGAATTAATGCCACATGATAGGGTTAAGTCGTGAACATGAAAGACAACACTTAACCAACTTGAAATATGATTGGTAGGGTTAGGTCATGAACTTGAACGACAACACCTAACCAACTTAACACGTGAATGGTAGGGATAAGTCAAGAACTTAAATGGCAACACTTAGCCAACTTGATATGCTAGACGGATGTGGTTAAGTCTCGAATTTAAATGACAACACTTAACCTACTAGACAGAAACCCTAGTTACGCGGTCCATTTCAGTAGTAACCCAAAAGATGTATCATGGTACCCTGGAACTAGGCAGGGTGGGGCACGATTACTGGGCCGATTGTAAGCGACCATAACGACGGCTGTGTGCGTGCGCCAGTGTAGGTTCAGGCAGGTTATGGTCGTGCACGTGGTCCGGAGTTGAAAAAGCAGGCATTGGACATCAGTAGGTTTATCTGTACATGCTTGATTCGTGTCGGTGGTTGGCACCATAGGGCTTGATACACCCTATGGTGGACCTAGCACAAGTGACTACATTCGTGATAGGGTCGTATGACACAGAAACACAACGAGCTAGAACTTGTAGGGAGACGATCGATTAGTGGATCGTTCCGTTGGACCTAGTAATGGGCCATTCACGATTTTGGGCCATGGGATCATTTCATGATTAATACTTGACATGGGTTGGGTTACTAGTACAGTTGGTGCAGCGAACCTTGAACATGCGATGCTATACTTGACCTATACTTGATTCATCATGTTATCTTAGACTATCTCATCCATCTTGACATCATACTTATGTTTACTTTCAGTTTATACATGTCATGTTACCTTTACCTGTTTTTATGCTGAAAGTCACTTGGACTTCCCAGTCTTTATGACTGACCCGTTTCCTTTCGCCTCTTTTTCTTTCGTTTCTTCCCCCAGGTTCTCAGGGAGGAAACTCTAGCTCTTAACTTGGATTTAGCTTGCTTTCTGTAAGCTCATGTACGGTTTGGTCTTGAGCTATGCTATGGCTGCACGTCTGCTATCTTTGGGGAATAAATTACTTTTGTTATTTTAAGTTTGTGCTTCTTTATTTAGAACTTGATGTAATGGAATAATGGCAACTTGTACTTTGGATATATTAGGTTTTGAATCTTTTCTTGAAAGTAAGAAGATTTGGTTTTTAATTTCTACCGCTGCTTTATTTACGTTCTGTCATGTGATATCTCTGTGTATGTCTACCTAGATAATGCTCCACCAAAACTAGTGCATTCCCTTTGTGAGTGACCCTAGAGGAGGTGGGGTGTTACAGAATTATTGAAGGAGGAACCATTCGATTTCGTGGTGAAGGCGATCATGAATTTTAGGTAGAACGAGGCCATCAAAATGTGAAGGGAAATTTTTGATTTTGGGGAAAAATAGATTTTGGTTGGAAATTTTGACTTTGGGAAAGAATAAGGAAATGGGAAAGCTGGTAATGGATCTGAGGCATTACATTTGAGCGTGGTAGGCGAAAATGTTTCTCTTCCAGGAGGCTGGAGCCATTTATTTTTGCACTTTCTACATAAATTTAAGTCAAAAGTTTGGACTTGGAGCCAAAATCTTTAAATCGCAGTAAACAAGATTTAAAGTTTAAATTATTATGTCTGATTTACTAACTATTCATAGTTAACCATAATAAAATATTAAATTTAAATTTAGTTGGTGATTATAAACAATAATTATGAATTATAAATTATTTATTTGTAATCATTTATTATAATTTATGGATAATTAACCCTTCTAAGATTACAATTACAAATTATTAACTACCATTGTAAATTAATTAACTGTATACTTAATATTTGTTATTAGCTATAAATTATTTGTTACTATAAGAAATAATAAATATTTTTATTTCTTTTACCAAAACATATGTATAAAGCAAAATTACTTCTAAACAATTCGTGGTTACTTATTATCTAGTTGGAACTAATGTTTTTTTTATAACCGTTCTTATAGCGATTAAAAGGTTAGTAGATAATGAAAATGTCGATAAACGACTTTAGGCAGGATCAGTAATATGGATATGCGGAACATATGATATATACTAAAAAAAATCTCACAGTAGCAATATCACAGATAAGTAAATGGTAAATGCTGTAAAAATGGAAAAATCACACCAGGGATTTTTATACTGGTTCGGAGCACTGTCCTACGTCCAGTCCCAGATCTCTCTCTAGATTTTTACTAATCAACAACCTCGCTTCACCCGGAGGAACAGGTTCACAACACCCGAGCAGCCGAACGGAATTTCACGCCTCTAACAACACGAGGACTTCAACACTTGCCTGATCACACACAGGACTTCAACACTTGCCTGATCACACACAGGACTTCAACAACTCGCCTCTTACAACACCGAGGACTTCAAACAAGATATAAACTTGTAGTTTGACAATGTGTGTTCTTAACAACAGGGATTTGTCAACTCTTGAACAATCTTCCTATAATCTGATACTCAAATATGATTTTGATATTATGAAGATTTGGAAGATGATATCGTTGTTTGAATCTAAAGAATAATATATAGATTCAAGGATTCAAATAACGATATATGAGAATAGTGAGCTTTTGAATGCTTTTAAAGAGTAAGAATGAAATCAGCACTTAGATAGCAAGAATAGAAAGAATTGTTGTTTTAAAATGATGATTTCATGATGCTTTTATAGAGAATGGAGAGATGTAATCATTGGTGAAGAGAAACCATGAAAAGAGATGATTTTTGGCCAAGAGAAAGGATCATAACCATTGATGAAATAGGGTGCCTATTCGAAAAGATGGCTTCAGTTCGTAGACCAGTCGACTGGTAAAAAAATGACCAGTAGACTGGTGTTTGAATATATGTACGTTATATATATGTTTGCACGTTAATTGTGCATTCTGCACAGAAACGGTCAACCGCCTATATATGAACAGGTCGACCGGTTTCTGTTAGTATGCACAATGAATGTGCATACATGTATAAACATATATATATATATATATTCAAACCATATAGGAATATGATTATTTGAGGATAGATTTTAACATATTTAACTACACTCATACTCTAAATAATCAACCTATACCATCGAATATCTTCTTTTTGTCGATCTTGAATTTCTCCTTGTCATTGATCAAAATACGTTGAATTCCTTGACTCAACATTCTCCCCCTTTTTGATTGATGACAATATAGATCTGAAAGAGTTTATTACTCCCCCTGAATGTATACTCCCCCTGAAATACATACTTAAGAAATATCTACAAAACACAATGTTAGTAACATTTTCTCCCTCTTTGTCATCGACAAAAAGGAGTAGAGATTACACAAGTTATAAATAACACGATAAGCATTTAGCATATTATACAACCCAAGCATACCAAAAGAAAGTCAAGTACCCAATGTTTTAAGACGTACACACCCAAAATAAATACGATACTATTTACATACAAGTACCAATTAAGTTTTTGCAAAAATAAAACATAAAGCATATATGAATGATAACAAACTAGAGCGATGGAGAATCGGATTCCGTAGATTCAAAGTGAATCACTATCCTTCCACCTCCTTCCTTGTCCCCTTCATCTTGAACGTCTTCTTTGTTGTCGTCGTCATCTTCTTCCTCCTCGGTCTCGTGAGATCCACGACCATGGCCAGTATTAGTTCCTGAACTTGTGCCTTCCTCAGATGATGACCATGTAAATGTTGGAGGCATGGGTCGTTTTCCCGGATCTTGTATTTGAGTGGAAGAAGAGGTCGATACACATGAAATTGCTTCCCAAATAGTACCGAAGAAAGACTTAAGCTTGGAGAACCGTTTATCGAGCTTTGTGTCTAAACGGTCGAGTTTGGTGTCGGTTCGTTTAAGTCTAACTTCTAAAATAAATTGGTTTCGTGCAATTTGTGCAAGTGAATCCTTAGTTGACGAAGAGGGTTCAAGGAGTTTTACTTCCTCCGGTTTAGGCTTGGGAGTAGTAGAAGGAGCGGTTTCTGAAGGACCTTGATGTTGGTATTGATCAAACGGAACGATATTAATACAAGGGTCAGTGAGCTTCATCCTTTTTCGGGTTGCTTTGTCGATGCGCTTTGGCTTGGAGATTTTAGAAACACAAGACGGAACTCCACAATTGATTAAAAGTCTTATTACATATTCATTGTTAAATATATGTGGACTTTTGCGATCATTAACAGGCAAAATCTCGTCGAAGATCATGTTTATCCAATTTATTTCAATATCTCCATAAATCGCATACAAAGCCTTGAAATTTTCTTTGTAAACGGCATCAAAGTTTCCAACCCTCGGCAATAAAGAATGGATGAGGGTATGATGAATAACACGAGCTGTAGGACGCAAGTTAATCGCCTTGGTACTAATTTTATGATCCTCGATGAACTGATGACTAATTCTATCACGAGTATGAACGGTGCAAAAGTCAGAAGAAAATTCTCTTCCGCTATTTGGTGAACCGAGTACCATAGCCATTCGTTCCTTGGAAATGAAAATATGATGACCACAAACTACGGACCAAAGGTAATCCGCTGCATTTTCTGGCTTGAATTTTTGTAGGTTAAGGTTGGCATGGAACAATTTAATCATAATATGATTAATTTCTACATTGTTCTCATCAAAAGTAAGTAGAGATTTTATACGAGCCTTAACCAATTGTCCTTCAACATCATATAGGATAAAAGCATTGAGATTTATGAAAGAACCTTCATGGATTGTGAAATCTTTCATGGCATTCCACTGTCTCACAGCAATAGGATCCATGAGCCATTGTTTTATGTTGGAATCTATGGGTTGGAGAGAAGTGGAGGATGATTTCTTTTGTTTCTTCTGAGGAGGTGCCATTGAATTTGAAGAAATTAAAAAGGAATTTTTGGATTTCTAGGAGTTTGAGAAGAGGAAAGTATAAAAATGAAGTGAAGGGATGTATAGGAGATGAATCGACGTATCGATTGGGGGCAAAAATTCTGGAAAACGCGTGACCGGTCGACCGGTTTTTATGGACCAGTCGACTGGTTACTGGGTAAATATGTTCCAGAGAAGTTTGTCGGTCGACCGGTGGTTTTTAAACGGTCGACTGGTTCCTGGAGGAAATTAATTCCAGAGGACTTTACCGGTCGACCGGTGGAAATAAAACGGTTGACTGGTAAGCATTTGAGATGAAAAATTTCCAAAGAGTTGAACGGTCGACTGGTATTTTTAGACGGTCGACCGTTTCAAGTATATGATCATTTCCAGAGATAAAAACGGTCGACTGATCCAAAAATACGGTCGACCGTTCTGCTTAAAAATTGTTTTTCTGGCTTGAAAAGATTATATACCATCATATAACTTGAAATTTATTCTAACTCAAAATGAATTCGAATGAAGAACGTGAAAACAAATACAACAATAAAAAATTATTTTGCAATACGAAAACAACATAACTTAATGAAAGGTAGATGACTTGTCTTCTGATATTTCATGAATATTCGAAACGATCTCGACGTCCATGGCGACCAATTTTCTCTTGATCCTTCATTTCTCGCATAATTACGGTCCCATGAGTTAGGACTTCGAGATGTAGACGGAGGGTGTGGCATTGGTTCGTGTACCCCATGTCTATTCGTGCTACAGAAAAATGACGCCATTCGTTCTAAGAGAGTTAAACGATCAGATGTGAGTTTTTGTTCATAATGTCGTTGACGCTGGAGATCCAACTGATGTATCTGGTGGTGACGAATTTCATTGATCTTCTCTCTCGTACCCGGAGAACAAAATAGTGCTTTCTTAGCTCGTTTTGTTTTGGGTGTATGTCTAGGAATATGCGAACATTCCGGTCTGCTCTTCGGTGTTTCCGGAGAATAGTACTCCTCCGGTTCGGAGCTAGTGACCGAGATGTGAGACCGTTGAGCACATTCATCACATATGTGTGCCATAAGAGTATATGGACTTGTGTATGAATGTTAACACTAAGAAAGTGATGCAGAAAACAATAAGAAGGAGTATGTATTTATAGCTTTTACAAAGTAGGAAGTAACGGATGGAAAGCATTCAGAGAATATGAACCACTTAAAATTTGTAAAGCTCAAAATGAATTGCTAGTAATAGTAAAAGACCATTAATTAGCTAAGTAAAAAAATGAATGTACCGGTCTAGAGAAGAACTCAATAGTGTATATATATATTATTATACACCAAGTTCGTTTCTAGAAATCAAGCCGAGCTCTCTACGTAAAGAGATAAAACTAGATTCGAGTAGAGGCTTGGTAAAAATGTCTGCTAATTGGTTGTCAGTCTGGACATATTCGAGACATATTGTTCCTTTTTCAATATTATCTCTTAAGAAATGATGTCGAATATCAATGTGCTTTGTTCGGGAATGATTGACTGGGTTTTTTGATAAATTGATTGCGCTTGTGTTATCACAATATATGATGGACTTTGATAAATGAATATCGAAATCTCGAAGTGTTTGTTGCATATATAAGACTTGAGTACAAGCTAGAGCAGCTGATATGTATTCAACCTCACATGTTGAGAGTGAAACGCAATTTTGTTTCTTACTAAACCAAGAGACAAGTGATTTTCCAATAAAATGGCACGTACCACTTGTACTCTTTCTATCCGTGCGAGATCCACCGAAATCAGCATCGCTATACGATACTAATTCAAATGGACAATATTTCGGGTAGAAAAGACCAAAGTCTTTGGTGTTATTAAGATATCGTATTATTCGTTTTACAGCTCGTAAATGTGATTCTTTAGGATTAGCTTGAAACCTTGCACATAAACAAACACTCATCATAATATCAGGACGACTCGCGGTAAGATACAGGAGAGAACCAATCATGCTTCTATATAACTTCTGGTCAACTTTATTACCATGTTCATCTTTTTCAAGATGTGTGGTCGTACTCATAGGAGCTGGTTTACCAGAGGTATTTTCTAAACCGAAGCGTTTGACTAAGTTTCCACAGTATTTTTCTTGACTAATAAAAATACCATTAGAAAGTTGTTTGATTTGAAGACCAAGGAAATACGATAGTTCTCCCATATGAGACATTTCAAATTTTTTGGTCATAATATTTGCAAACTCTTTGCAAAGTTTGTCATTTGTTGAACCAAAGATAATGTCGTCTACATATATTTGGATAAATAATATATCTTTTTGAGAATGTTTAATGAATAGAGTCTGATCAACTTTACCAATTTGAAATCCAGAATCGATAAGATAGCATCTTAATCGTTCATACCAAGCACGAGGTGCTTGTTTCAATCCATATAAAGCTTTCTTAAGTTTATATACGTGATCAGGATATTTCTCATGTACGAACAAAGGAGGTTGTTCGACATATACATTCTCTTTGATAAATCCATTTAAAAATGCACTTTTGACATCCATTTGATAAAGTTTAAAATCATGATGACAAGCAAAGGACAGTAAAATTCGAATAGCTTCTAATCGAGATACGGGAGCAAAGGTTTCTTCATAATCGATACCTTCTTCCTGATTATATCCTTGAGCTACTAATCTTGCTTTATTTCTGGTTATATTTCCTTGTTTGTCAGCCTTATTTTTATAAACCCATTTCGTACCAATAACTGACTGATCAGTCGGTCTTTGAACAAGTTCCCAGACATCATTGCGCTCAAACTGATTTAGTTCTTCTTGCATGGCAATGATCTAGTAATCATCAGTAGCAGCTTCTTTCAGATTCTTAGGTTCGATATTTGAAAGGAATGCGACATGACCCATTTGATTTAGTTGACTTCTTGTTCTAATTTGTGATGTTACTTCTCCTATAACATTTTGAACTGGATGATCTCTTAGAATTCTCGGAGGAGATCTAAATCTTGGTGGAGAAGGTATCACAGCAAGCTGAGGGATATCGTCAACAATTTCTGAGTCAGAGTCGTTATTTGTGATGACAGGATTATCAGTGACTATGGTTTCTTCGTCATCTGATACGATACGAGATGATTTAAAAATTCTTCAAAAGAAACATGAAGTGATTCTTCAATAGTTTTAGTTCTCTAGTTAAATATACGATAAGCCTTGCTTCGTTCCGAGTATCCGATAAATATTCCTTCATCAGATTTGGAATCAAATTTTCCAGGATGGTCTTTCGTCTTTAAAATAAAGCATTTAGAACCGAAAAATTTGAAATATGAGATATTTGGTTTTCTTTGATTAAATAGTTCATATAATGTATTTTTGGTCAGAGGTCGAATAGATACACGATTTAAAACATAACACGCAGTTGCAACAGCTTCTGCCCAAAACTGTTTTGGTAGAGTGGATCCATTTAATAATGTTCTTGCACATTCTTGTAAAGTCCCATTTTTCCGTTCTACAACTCCGTTTTGTTGTGGAGTTCTAGGAAACGAAAAATTATGATTTATACCTTTCTTTGTGCAAAAATGTTCAAAATCATTATTTTCGAACTCTCCGCCATGATCACTTCTTATGTTTTTAACTTTAAGCCCTTTTGATTTTTGAATTCTTTTGACAAAGGATTTGAAATGTTTGAAAGTGTCACTTTTGTTTTTCAAGAAAATTACCCATGTATATCGAGAGTAATCGTCAACAATTACAAACACCTATCAATTATGATTTATTGACTGAACCTGTGTTGGTCCAAATAAATCCATATGTAATAGCTCCAATGGTTGTAACGTTGATATGACTTTCTTGGATTTGAAAAACGATTTGGTCAATTTTCCTAATTGACATGCATAACAAAGATTATCAACCTTAAAGCTTACTTTGGGTAGTCCTTTAACTAGATCATTCTCGGCTAGCTTATCAATAGTTCTGAAGTTTATGTGACAGAAACGTTTGTGCCATAGCCATGGATCATTATCATTTTCTACAAGACACATATCTGAATTATGATTGGTATTCATATTCGGAATATAGATGTTTCTGTCTCTATATCCTTCAAAATCTATATTTCGATCTTTATCTAAAATACTACATTTATTGTCCGAAAAAGAAATGATAAATCCTTTGTCACACAATTGACTGATACTTAGTAAATTATGTTTCAAATTCCAAACTAGCATGACATTAGTAATAAGAGGTAAGTTTGATGTACCGTAATTGCTCACATCGCCTTTGCCGATGATATAGCCTTTTGAATTATCTCCAAAAGTGACTGAGCCACCATCTGAATAAGTGATATTTGTTAATAAGCTCTTGTCTCCAGTCATATGCTTCGAGCAACCACCGTCTAGTATCCACTTTCCTCTTTTCTTAAGTGGGACCTACAAAAAATAAAGTTAAGTTCATGGTACCCACCTTTTTATAGGGTCCTAAGAGTTAGGTCTTAGGAGTCCAAACCCATACGGGTCCGGTATCCCCTTTATATATATAATTTGGATTATGATGCACTGAACTCAAAAAATTTTGAATGCACTTGTTCCTAATCAAATTGTTATTTGTTTTAGGAACCCATATTTTTATAAATTTGACATTCTTCTTTTGAAATTTCACAATCGGTTTTGGTTTGGAATATAATAAACTAAGATTTTTCTTAGCTTTAGTTTCTCGTACTTCCTTATTTTTCCCTTTTCTTTTACCAAGATGTTTCTTGATAGCTTGTTTCTTATATCCCAAACCTTGTTTATTTGTAGCAGTTTGTGAACTTTCAATAATTTTTGTCAAACTTTCTCGACCTTTGTTAAAGTTAGAAATATTTTGAGTAATGTCGTTTAACTTTGATTGTAAACTAGCCTTTTCAAAGTCTAACATCTTGACTTTTGCCTTAAGCTCATGATTTTCGGTAGTTAGAGCATCATTTTTCTCTTTTTGAGTTTCAATTTCTTGACAAAAGAGATAGTTGAGAATCAATATTAGATGATGATTCTTGAGCTTTTTCAAGTTCCTCCTCTAATATTTTCTTCTCATCTTTTAACATATCTCGTTCAAATTCTGCTCTACTTAAATCAGCTTGAGCTTGCTTGCATTGTCGTTTTACATCTTTAAATTTATACATTAACTTAGCATTTATATCTAGAACTTCTTCAAAAGTCGGAATTTGTACCTCATCTTCTTTAGCCATAAAGCATACATTAGCTTGTTCATTGTCTGAGTCACTTTCACTATCAGATGAAGATGAGTCTGAATCATCCCATGTCACTAAGAATGCCCGTTTCTTTGACTTGTCTTTTCTGTGTTTGAACTTGTCATTTTCTGTCTTCTTCTTTTGTTCTGTACAATCTATTTGCATGTGTCCCTTCTTATGACAGTTAAAGCATTCTACATTTGATGATGATGGCTTATTTGATCCGAACTTCTTTCTGTTGTATCGACTAGTATAACAACCCGTATTTTCAATAAACTGTTATAACATAAATCGAGGCAGAATTTAATTCAAAAATCAGAATCAGGGGAAACGGGCTATGCCATTGCGTTCGTCTCAGAAAAATACACGAAATAGAGTCCGAGTTTTCGAAAATCGGAGTCCGTATGACCCGGTTAAGGCCCATTGAAGTTTTCAGAAATTTCTATGCTAAAAACAGATTTAAATTTCAAATTAAAAACAAGGATTAGGGCTAATCAGGGTCAGGCGGGAAAATTCCCGCCAGGGGCCCCATGTCGACAGGCATGTCGACAGGGCCCCCAGGGTGTCGACAGCCCTGTCGACAGGGGGTGCCCGGGCAGTTAGCCTGGTGCACCATTTCTGATTTGGGTTGGGTCTTGTGGCTTGGTTCTAGAGAGTTCCGAGATCTGACGGGCCTAAACTAATCTAGGGTTAATCCTAGGGCTAAAAACACTCTAATCTTCTATAAATATACCCCTAATCCTACCCTAAAGCCTCATTAATCAATCTAGCAACTAAACTATGTCAATTTGAATCCTCAAATGGCCTCCACCAAAAATCCCTAGCCTCCACCTTCCTCAAAGTTAAATCCTATGAAGATATGATGATCATACAACCTTTTCTATGTTGTATGAATGCTTAATAACTTGCATACTTCATTAAGTTGCAAGTTTGATTTGCTAAAGTTTGTGTTTTTGGGATTTTGCAAAAGGGTTTTCTTATTTGAGGCTTTGTTTTGGGTTTTAAAAGGGCTTCTTCATCTTATTTGGTGGATTTGTGACTTGTTTATATTTGTAAGCCCTCTTACCTTCACTTTACAAACTCTAAAGTTAATATGTGGTGAAAGTTGAGATTTATGTGAGTTTATTTGATTATGCATGCTTATGCGAACTCACTATGCCATGTTTTACATGTTTCATAAGTTATGCATGCTTATGCGAGATTACTATGCCATGTCTTACATGTTTCACAAGTTATGCATGCTTATGCGAGTTTATTATGCCATGTTCTACATGTTTCATGGGTTATGCATGTTTATGCAAGTTCACCTTACCATGTTATGCAAGTTTAATGGATTATGCATGCTTATGCAAGTTCATCTTACCATGTTATGCAAGTTTAATGGATTATGCATGCTTATGCAAGTTCACCTTACCATGTTATGCAAGTTTAATGGATTATGCATGCTTATGCAAGTTCACCTTACCATGTTATGCATATTTAATAAGCTATGCATGTTTATGCGAGTTCACTATGACATGATTTGCAAGTTTAACATGTATGCATGTTTATTATGATATGTGAAGTTCATCATGTATGTTATGCTAAGTTACCTCTTATACCCTTATGCGTTATGACGAACATGTAAGCGAGAAAATGACGTTGGAGGGGTTTGGGTAAACTTAAAAATACATGAAACTAAAAGATTGGGAATTTACCTATTAAGTTAGGTCTACCCCTTGGGAATTTACCTATTAAGTTAGGTCTACCCAAGTATATGTTAACTTGTAAATATGTTCTAAAGTGGACATGACATTAGATAACATGATATGGCCAACTCGAGGTTAGACCTAGTTGTGGTGTAAATCTTCCCAGGTAACCACAACGTGGGGTCTAATGTGGGTAGTTGTCATGTTGCACCATAAGACCCGAGGTTAGACCTAGACGTGGTGTAAATCTTCCCAGGTAACCACGGATGTCTAATGTGAGAGGTTGGGTGCGTTAAGTAATTAATGCCTCATGATTAGGGTTAAGTCATGGCCCACTAATACTTAACCAATAATGGGGATGCGAGGATTAGATGGGGTTAAGTGGTTACACTTAACTAATTTAATCCAGGATTAGTGAGGGGTTAAAACCACACTTAACCCTCTTAGAAACCCTAGCAACGTGGTCTGTTCCAGCAGTAATCCCAGTTTGGTATCATTCACAACCCTAGAGGCTAGGCTAGGGCGGGGCACGATTACTGGACTGATGTAAGCGACCAAAGCGACGGCTGAGTGGTACAGCGGTGCGGGTCCGACGGGCTACGGACGTGCACGTAGTCCGATGTTGGACAAACTCGAGGCACGGGTACCAGTAGGCTTAGACTGTGCATTATTGCTTAGGTGTCTGGGGTTGACACCCGAGGGCTTGATACACCCGAAGGTGGACCCAGCACAGTCTGACTACATTCATGTGGGCCGTATGGACACCAACACTTGACGTGTTAGGTTTATAGGGAGCCGATCGACTAGACCGTTGGGCTAGGCCTTATATTAAGGTCACTTCATGTTATTGGGCCAAAGTTTGGGCTAAGGGATCAAGATCTGTTTTGTGGGTTTGCTAGTACACTGTGGTGCAAAGTTTAATCTCATCTATGTGATGTCACCTTTATCTATTTCCAGTATGTTCATCTCAGTTTCCAGCATGTTGTTAACTTTATTAGTTTATAGATTGATCGTAGTAGGGCTTACCAGTCTTTTTGACTGACCTGTTTTCTTTCGCTTCTTTTCTTCCATTCCCCCCCCCCCCCACAGGTTCTCAGGGAGGGGCTACATCTGCTTAGTGGATCTTTGGCTTGCTTGTTGGATAGCTCATGTATGGATCTGAGCTAGCTGTGGCTTATCTTTTATTTCTGGGGATTAGTACTGATGTTTTACCATGTATTTTGTTATCACGTATCTAGACTTGTGTTGTATTTTGGATCATGACATTTTGATATTATGTACTTGACTATGTCGGTTTTCTGAGATGATGATAATGGGTTTTTATCTACTACCGCTGCTTTACTTATATTTATTTTCATATATTCTGTCTTGCGATATCTCCGTGCATGTTTACCTTCACAATAACGCCCCTCCAAAGCTAGTACATTCTAAGGAGTGATCCTAGTGGAGGTGGGGTGTTACAACTAGCTTTTCGTTGCTTTAAGAATTTTTTGAATCCTTTTGCAATGAATGCTAGATCCTCATCTTCGGAATCTGAGACGTCTTCATCTTTCTCAGCATGAAAAGCTACATTTTTCTTTTCTTCTTTTTGTTCTTTTCGTGCCTGCAAGTTAGCTTCATAGGACATAAGATTTTCTATCAATTCATCTGGCTTCATGGTGGAAAGATCATTAGCTTCCTCTATTGCTAATACTTTTCCTTCCCATTCATTAGTCAGTGAATGTAGGACTGTTGAAACTACATCAAAATTAGAATATTTTTGTCCTAAACCGATAAGAGCATGATGAATGGTTTGAAACCTTGAATACATCTCATTGATTGTTTCAGTTGGCTTCATTTTGAAATTTTGAAATTGACTTTTCAACAAAGCTATTTTTGCTTGTTTAACCTTGTTAGTACCTTCATGAGTGGTTTTTAGCGTTTGCCAAATTTGATATGCAGAGGTACAGATACTAACACGGTTATATTCGTTTTGATCTAATGCACAAAACAACATATTTATTGCTTTTGCATTTACAGTAGCTGCGGCTTTCTCAGCAGCTGTCCATCTGCATACTCAGTTATTGGATTGACTATTTCTTTCTGAGTAGCACTCCAAGCATCATAACTTGTTGATTGCATATAAAAAGCCATACGTGTTGCCCAATAGCTATAGTTTAGGCCATTAAAGAAAGGAGGTCTTTGTGTTGACTGACCTTCTGTGTAAGTAGTGTTACTAGTGCTTGCGTTATTTGCCATATTACTAGAATATATCAAATAACTGTGTTACGGTTATGAGATGACCTGCTCTGATACCAATTGAAAATGTCGATAAACGACTTTAGGCAGGATCAGTAATATGGATATGTGGAATATATGATATATACCTAAAAAAAATCTCACAGTAGCAGTATCACAGATAAGTAAATGGTAAATGCAGTAAAAATGGAAAAATCACACCAGGAATTTTTATACTGGTTCGGAGCACCGTCCTACGTCTAGTCCCAGATCTCTCTTTGGATTTTTACTAATCAACAACCTTGCTTCACCCGGAGGAACAGGTTCACAACACCCGAGCAGCCGAACGGGATTTCACGCCTCTAACAACACGAGGACTTCAACACTTGCCTGATCACACACAGGACTTCAACAATTCGCCTCTTACAACACCGAGGACTTCAAACAAGATATAAACTTGTAGTTTGACAATGTGTGTTCTTAACAACACGGATTTGTCAACTCTTGTACAATCTTCCTATAATTTGATCCTCAAATATGATTTTGATATTATGAAGATTTGGAAGTTGATATCGTTGTTTGAATCTAAAGAATAATATATAGATTCAAGGATTCAAATAACGATATATGAGAATAATGAGATTTTGAATACTTTTAAAGAGTAAGAATGAAATCAGCACTTAGATAGCAAGAATAGAAAGAATTGTTGTTTTTAAAATGATGATTTCATGATGCTTTTATAGAGAATGGAGAGATGTAATCATTGGTGAAGAGAAACCATGAAAAGAGATGATTTTTGGCCAAGAGAAAGGATCATAACCATTGATGAAATAGGGTGTCTATTCAAAAAGATGGCTTCAGTTCGTAGACCAGTCGACTGGTAAAAAAATGACCAGTAGACTGGTGTTTGAATATATGTACATTATATATATGTGTGCACGTTCATTGTGCATTCTGCACAGAAACGGTCAACCGCCTATATATGAACCGGTCGACCGGTTTCTGTTAGTATGCACAATGAATGTGCATACATGTATTGTGACGGCCCGCCCCGCACCAACCGATATTTACTCCAAAGGTGCGCTGTTCACATGTCCAGTTAGCACCGAACGGGTCGTCAGAAGGAAAAAGGAAATGAACATACAAAGAACCTGTAGAATGTCTCACAGCGCATAGAGTAAAATATAATAGTAGCATACTTGACATGAAACAGGAGAGACAGTGCATAAGCTGAAAACCAGAACTAAACATCATAGCAGCGGAAATCCAAAATACAGCTTATTACAATTTTCAAACTGTCTCAAAGCAAAAGTAAGATAAAGGAGGTACACTACTAATGCCCAAGTAGCAACCACCAACGACACAGGGAGAATGTGCATATATATATATATATATATATATATATCATACGTGGAAGCCTCATGCCCGCCTCCGAATCAGCTACTCGCGCATCACCAGCTAACTTGTCTCTAGTCTGCTCGTGTGAGCACCCAGAGTAATAAGAGGAGACATAAAACTCTGGGTCAGACATAAAGCCTGGTATGAGTGATAAGCATCTAAAGTGAACAATAACAGGTAGACTAAAACATACCTGAACCTGGACCTGCAACCAAAGAGTTAGCACTACATACTGTACAACACTCTAAGGTATCATATCAAACAGTGTAAAGATACGGAGGTGGGGGAGGTTTACATGTCATAGTGATGGCAAACAATCAAACATAGCATCCATCCTCACATCTCTCACTCAGTGCATAAAGCATACGATATTCACCACTTCGATCACCCAACATATCTTGCTACGATCACTCTGCCCCATGAAGTCATAAATGGCTTCACTGCACTGATAACGTAGCCTCAAATCCTTCGCTATGTCCACTTTGCCCCATGGGGTCACAAGAACCTCACTGCACTGGCTCATAGCCTTACTAATCCTTACTATGTCCACTCTGCCCCATGGAGTCGCAATGACCCCACTGCACTGGCTCATAGTCTTACTACGCATCACCTTGCCCCTCGGGTCATAATGACCCTACTGCACTGATAACGTAGTCTTACTACCATCACCTTGCCCCTCAGGTCATAATGACCCTACTGCACTGATAAGTAGCCATCCTTCATTTTTAGTGGTGAATCGAAGTTATGAACTTCGACAACTCCTTAGCACACGTCCCGCAGCAAAGTCCAACTCATGAAGTCCACTCATTGGTTCCTACCTGGATCCTGAGTCAATACCCTTCATTTGGACTACCATTGCATCTCGGGTTATTAGTCTTCATCGGTTCGGTTCGGCCTTACATACCCCATTTGGATCAGATCGGCTCTTCAGCACGCCACGGTTCGGATCGTCATCGCGGTCCTCTTTCTCTTTGCTTCCGATCGTTCTCCTCTCCTCGGTTCGGATCGGAATACCCCATACGGGTCGGATCGCCCTCCTCCAACTCGTGGCTCCCCTGGTTCGGATCGGCGTCTCGTAGTGCATCGAATCGTGGGTGCTGTTTTCCTCTGGTCGGATCGTGATACGAAGCACGAGTGGATCGGATCGGGTAGTAGTTCACGGTTGGTGTTCGTAGACCTTGCGCAGATGGTTCGGCTCGGAGGAGATGACTTGACTCGTGGTGATGTCCCACGATCCCATAGGGCGATCCGATCGACCCTCAATCCCCATCCGATACGAACTCCTGCACTTTGTCCAGCGAGTTGTTTACGCCCCTCGACGGCGTTTTTGACCATTCCAACTATTCTAATCAGTCACAAAGCATACCATACAGTCATAGAAACATATATAGTCAACCACAAACATCAAAACAACAATATGATAGGTTAAAATGGATCAAACATAGCCAAAACCCCTTATTTTCCCTTAAGCATGTTTATGTGAAACTTATGATAAGATTAGCAAAACTTAACCAAATTAACCCAAATTCATATTAGAGGTCTAAAACATCATTCCGAATTTTATAAACATTTTTCCAGAATTTTATCATGTTTAAATTCGCTAATTAACACTAATCACCCCTAATTAGCCATAATTAGTGCAAAACTATGCAAATCACTCACCTTAGCCACAAATAAACTAAGATATGAAATAAATCTCTGATTTGATGTGAATCCCAATGCTAAACAGCAGCTCCAATGTTGCTTTGGTGTATATCTTCCTTGATTAGAGGTTGCTAAGCCAAATCCTTGACCAAAAGGTGATTTGGAGGTGATTTAGAGGTTGGAGGCCATTTTTAGGGTTCCTTGGTGATAAGTGGAGGCTAGAAAACTGAAATGGAATGATCCTCTATCTCATTTCAGCCTCCCCATAACCCTAATCCCGAAATGGGTTATGGGCCTACTCACTAATCACCCGATTTGGCCCGGTTAAGCAGTTTTTCACCTTCCAAACCTTATTTCAGCCATATCTCCCAAACGGTAAGTCCATTTGGCTATCATGACCATTCTACGGAAAGGTAAACCATCAAACGAATCCAATGGAAGTGGTTTCAGGTCAAAATTCCTTTCCAATCAAAAGTTATGGCCAAAACAGTACCAACTAGGGGCAAAATGGTCATTTAAAAATCGACAAAAATCATGGACATGGGAAATGACTCTAATAGATGTTTCCCAAAGTTACATGGCCATACGACTTCATATGGGAAAGAATAAATATTCTACGATCCTATGATGTGTAGAATACGGGTCGTTACACTCTCTCCCCCTTAAGAAATTTCGCCCCCGAAATTCCCTAATCAAAACACACACAAAAGTTTCCGCATGCCTATCAACCATAAAACAACCATCAAACATGCAAAACAAGTAAAATAAGTCTATCCTAGCATGCGGAATAACTAAATCGCAAAGTAAATCTTACCAGGCAAGGAGTTCTGGATATGCCTTTCTAATGCTCTCCTCTGTCTCCCAAGTACAATCATCCTCGTCCTCGCCCCACTGAACCTTGACTAGCTTCACCGCCTTCCTTTGAAGTTGCTTCGTATCGTGCCCCACAATACGAATCGGCTTGCAGTTCCCAACCGCCTCGGGTTCTACTTCGAAGTCCTCTAACTGATCTGGTGAAATAGTCATATCGGAGTCGTGAACGAACTTCCTTAGTTGGGAAACATGAAATACATTGTGAACTCCCGCCATTTTCTCTGGTAAGCCAACTCTATATGCCAAATTCCCGACTAGTTCAATAACAGGGAATGGGCCAACAAATCTTGGTGCCAACTTGCCTCTCCTGCCAAATCGTATCACGCTCTTCAAAGGAGAGATCTTGACAAACACCAAGTCACCAACGGAGAATTTCAAGTCTTTTCTCCTCTTACCAACATAACTCTTCTGCCTATCTTGGGCAGCTTTCATTCGTTGCTGAATGATCTTAATCTTATCCGAAGTTTCTCTCACCACACCTGGTCCAAGCACAAACTTCTCGCCAGTCTCTATCCAACATGATGGTGAGTTGCACGGTCTTCCGTACAAAGCTTCATATGGAGCCACACCGATACTGGATTGGTAGTTATTATTATATGCAAACTCTACTAGATGCAAATGGTCATCCCATGATCCACCAAAATCCAATATACAAGCTCTCAAGAGCTCTTCCAATATACGATTCACCCTCTCCGTCTGACCGTCGGTCTGAGGATGATATGCGGTACTGAGATGTAACTCTGACCCTAGAGCCTCTTGTAAGCTCTTCCAAAACCCACTAGTGAACAACGGGTCTCGGTCACTCACTATGCTTTTGGGTACTCCATGAAATCTCACTACCCACTTCATATACAATTCTGCCAACTTGGCTGCCGTTCTGGTCGATTTGACTGGTATATATCTTGCGCTCTTAGTCAATCGATCCACAATCACCCAAATGCTATCATGTCCCGATCTAGTCCTTGGTAAGCCATCGATGAAATCCATCGAGACTTGCTCCCATTTCCATTCGGGAATTTCTAATGGTTGCAATAACCCACTAGGCTTCTTTTGCTCGGCTTTCACTAGCTGGCAATTCATGCATTTGGATATAAACTTCCCAACGTCTCTTTTCATCCCTTCCCAGTTGTAAGTCTGCTTCATGTCTCGATACATCTTATTACCACCGGGATGTATAGTCAGTTTTGAGTGATGACATTCTCTAAGCACTTCATCTCTCAAACCATTCACATTGGGCACAACTAGTCTTCCATTCTTCCGAAGCCATCCATCTCGATCAAGCCCATACACATTCATCTCCTCATCGATACCCATCTCTAACTTGTAGATGATTTCCAATAGGTTAGGATCGTCCCTCTGACTAGAACCAATCCGCTCTATCAAAGTGGGTCTGATCGTCAAACTAGCTAGCATGACTGGATCTAATTCGCACTTTGGTCTGAAATCAAACCCCGCGATATACTCCAGTTGCTTCCACTCAAGAAACATTGCCCCTAAACTGGCATGTCTCCTACTCAAGGCATCGGCTACCGCATTACCCTTCCCAGGTGTGTATGCGATATCAAAATCATACGAAGCCAAGAACTCTAACCATCTTTGCTGACGGAGATTCAGATCTTTCTGGGATAAGAGATACTTTAACGATTTATGATCGGTAAACAACTCAAATCTTTCTCCGAAGAGATAGTGTCTCCAAATCTTCAGCGCAAATACAATCGTTGCCAATTCCAAATCATGGGTAGGATACTTCTTCTCATGCGGCTTTAGCTGTCGACTAGCATAAGCTACAACCCTACCTCCTTGCATCAATACAGCACCCAGTCCGGTACCACAAGCATTCGTGTATACCATCATCTCTTCATTCCCTTTAGGAATGACTAACACTGGCGCACGCGTCAACTTCTCCTTTAGACTCTTGAAGGCATCCTCACACACTTCGTCCCAGACGAAGGACTGATTCTTCTTAGTCAACTGAGTCAACGGTGCTGCTATCTTGGAGAAGTCCTGGATAACCTTACGATAATATCCAGCTAATCCCAAGAAACTTCTCACATCTGTTGCATTCTTCGGGTTAGGCCAATCCTGTACCGTAGCCACCTTCGCAGGGTCCACGGCAATACCATTCTCTGAAACAACATGACCCAAGAATCTCACTTCCCTTCTCCAAAAATGACACTTAGAGAATTTCGCTTTCAATTGGTGTTTCCTCAACACCTCCATCACTATCCTCAAGTGTCCCTTGTGTTCCTCTTCTGTCCTTGAGCAAACAAGGATATCATCCATGAACACAAGAACAAACTTATTCAACTGATCTCTGAATACTCGATTCATAAGATCCACAAAGTAAGCTGGTGCATTGGTCAACCCAAATGGCATGAGCAACCACTCATAAAATCCAAACGGCGTCCTAAATGCCGTTTTCGGAACACTATCATCTGCTACTCGAAGCTGATGAAATCCTGTCGTGAGGTCCAACTGGGAGAACACTCTTGCTCCTTCCAGTTGATCAAACAAATCATCTATCCGCGGCAGAGGATACTTATTCTTCCTCGTCACCTTATTCAACTCGCGATAGTCCACACACAAACGAAGGGAACCATCTGCCTTAGTGGCAAACACAACTGGTGCTCCCCACTCGGAGACACTCCTTCTAATAAATCCCTTCTTCAAAAGATTGCTGACTTGCACCCCGAGCTCTCGCTGCTCCCTTGGTGCCATACGACGAAGTGGCATCACTATAGGTCTGGCATCTTTCACTAAATCAATACGGAACTCAATCTCTCGGTGTGGTGGAGGCCTGGTCACCTCCTCGAAGACGTCCGGATACTGGCCAACCATGGGCACATCTGACAACTCATCCTGCGGGATGTCGAGGGAATTTACAAAACTAGCCATAACCCCATCACTAGGTAGACTACCAAACACTACCCTCCGCCCTCATTGTCACCAAAAAGCCCTCACAGTCTACCACCACCCCATATCTTTGGAGCCAATCGACTCCCAATATAATGCCATACCCAGTAAATCCCAAAACAAAGCAGTCACATACAAACATACATCCATGACTCGATAAGACCAAATTCCTGCAAATCATACTAAAGCTAGTCGAACCACCAATCGGGTTCGTCACAACCAATGGTCTATCGACTATTTCGGGTTCCAGTCCCAACCTATCTACCAGGTCACTAGATATGAAGGAACGGGAAGCCCCAGTATCAAACAAAACTCGAACTGGTACATCGTAAATAGAAAGCATACCTTGAATAACAACATTCTTTCCTTTCTCCGCCGCAGATGGGGCATTCAACGAAGAAGGAACAACATCAATAGCATATGCTTTCACAATCTGCTTCTCCTTAAGAGGTTGCGGACACTTATCCTTATGGTGTCCCACTTGACCACAGTTGTAGCACTTCCTTTCCGCTGGCTTGGCCCGACATTCTTTAGCATAATGGCCCTTCTTACCACAGTTGAAGCACTCAACATCCTTCTTGCTCTTTTTCTGACCACCCTTAGATTGGTCCTGCTTCCTTTTATTCTGAGAGTTATTCTTGCCTCCACCGCCTGCTTGCGGCTTTGGCCCTTCTGCAGATGCAGCCTCAGTCTTTGACTTAGGGTAAAGGCTCTCTGATCTCAAAGCTTTCCCCACGATTGATTCAAAAGTCTCATCGATGTGATTGATAAGCCTTTCCCCCAAGTATCCATCCAAACCAGTAATGAACTTCTCATTCTTCTTTTCAGGAGTGTCAATGAGAGACAGTCCATACTTCGACAAAGTGTCGAACTCAGCAATATAGTCAGAAATTGCCCTTCCGTTCTGCTTGAGTTACAAGAACCTCTTTAACAACACGGACTTCTGGGCAGCTGGAATGAACTTCTCGCTAAAGCGAGCCTTGAACTGATCCCAAGTAACTTGATCCTCTGGAGTAGCTGTTCTAATGGCATTCCACCAATTCATCGCTCGCCCTTGTAGCTGACGAGACGCTAGCCTTCTCTTCATCGCATCCTCAAGACCCAAGTCATCGAAGATACGATCACAGCTATCCATCCAGTCTTGAACATCTGTGGCCGACTCCGTCCCGTGGAACGGCTTCCCACCAAGATTAGTGTAATCTTTGCACAACTTGGCGAAACGACCCTAGGCGCCTGCACTACTGGGCCAACACCAACTCCGGGATTGGGAACTGCCCCTTGCACTTCTCTAAGCATGTCTCTCATGAAGTTAGTAAACATCGCCCTCATGTCAGCGGCATTCCCTGGGTTAGTTCCTCTACCAGCACCCCTCGTGTCTCGGCTCATCGTCAATCTGAAAAAGGAAACGATTAACGACCCCATAGTGGTGCTAGTGCAGTGCGACTTCATTCTTATACTACTAATAGTATATATATATAGCTTTTGAAAACCAAAGTAATCACAAATACGCGCTCTCATATACGTACTATCTCTCCCTAGTGTCTTCCCCTAGGTTAACTACGCAACCTAGAGCTCTGATACCAAGTGTGACGGCCCGCCCCGCACCAACCGACATTTACTCCAAAGGTGCGCTGTTCACATGTCCAGTTAGCACGGAACGGGTCGTCGGAAGGAGAAAGGAAATGAACATACAAAGAACCTGTAGAATGTCTCACAGCGCATAGAATAAAATATAATAGTAACATACTTGACATGAAACAGGAGAGACAGTGCATAAGTTGAAAACCAAAACTAAACATCATAGCAGCGGAAATCCAAAATACAGCTTATTAAAATTTTCAAACTGTCTCAAAGCAAAAGTAAGATAAAGGAGGTACACTACTAATGCCCAAGTAGCGACCACCAACGATACAGGGAGAATGTGCATATATATATATATATATATATATATATATATATATATATATATATCATACGTGGAAGCCTCCTGCCCGCCTCCGAATCAGCGACTTGCGCATCACCAGCTAACCTGTCTCTAGTTTGCTCGTGTGAGCACCCAGAGTAATAAGAGGAGACATAAAACTCTGGGTCAGACATAAAGCCTGGTATGAGCGATAAGCATCTAAAGTGAACAATAACAGGTAGACTAAAACATACCTGAACCTGGACCTGCAACCAAAGAGTTAGCACTACATACTGTAAAACACTCTAAGGTATCATATCAAACAGCGTAAAGATACAGAGGTGGGGGAGGTGTCCATGTCATAGTGATGGCAAACAATCAAACATAGCATCCATCCTCATATCTCTCACTCAGTGCAAAAAGCATACGATATTCACCACTTCGATCACCCAACATATCTTGCTACGATCACTCTGCCCCATGAAGTCATAAATGGCTTCACTGCACTGATAACGTAGCCACAAATCCTTCGCTATGTCCACTTTGCCCCATGGGGTCACAAAAACCCCACTGCACTGGCTCATAGCCTTACTAATCCTTACTATGTCCACTCTGCCCCATGGAGTCGCATTGACCCCACTGCACTGGCTCATAGTCTTACTACGCATCACCTTGCCCCTCGGGTCATAATGACCCTACTGCACTGATAACGTAGTCTTGCTACCATCACCTTGCCCCTCAGGTCATAATGACCCTACTGCACTGATAAGTAGCCATCCTTCATTTTTAGTGGTGAATCGAAGTTATGAACGTCGACAACTCCTTAGCACACGTCCCGCAGCAAAGTCCAACTCATGAAGTCCACTCATTGGTTCCTATCTGGATCCTGAGTCAATACCCTTCATTTGGACTACCTTTGCATCTCGGGTTATTAGTCTTCATCGGTTCGGTTCGGCCTTACATACCCCATTTGGATCAGATCGGCTCTTTAGCACGCCACGGTTCGGATCGTCATCGCGGTCCTCTTTCTCTTTGCTTCCGATCGTGCTCCTCTCCTCGGTTCGGATCGGAATACCCCATACGGGTCGGATCGCGCTCCTCCAGCTCGTGGCTCCCCCTGGTTCGGATCGGCTTCTCGTAGTGCATCGAATCGTGGGTGTTGTTTTCCTCTGGTCGGATCGTGATACGAAGCACGAGTGGATCGGATCGGGTAGCAGTTCACAGTTGGTGTTCGTGGACCTTGCGCAGATGGTTCGGCTCGGAGGAGATGACTTGACTCGTGGTGATGTCCCACGATCCCATAGGGCGATCCGATCGACCCTCAATCCCCATCCGATCCGAACTCCTCCACCTTGTCCAGCGAGTTGTTTACGCCCCTCGACGGCGTTTTTGACCATTCCAACTATTCTAATCAGTCACAAAGCATACCATACAGTCATAGAAACATATATAGTCAACCACAAACATCAAAACAACAATATGATAGGTTAAAATGGATCAAACATAGCAAAAACCCCTTATTTTCCCTTAAGCATGTTTAGGTGAAACTTATGATAAGATTAGCAAAACTTAACCAAATTAACCCAAATTCATATCAGAGGTCGAAAACATCATTCCGAATTTTATAAACATTTTTCCAGAATTTTATCATGTTTAAATTCGCTAATTAACACTAATCACCCCTAATTAGCCATAATTAGTGCAAAACTATGCAAAACACTCACCTTAGCCACAAATAAACTAAGATCTGAAATAAATCTCTGATTTGATGTGAATCCCAATGCTAAACAGCAGCTCCAATGTTGCTTTGGTGTAGATCTTCCTTGATTAGAGGTTGCTAAGCCAAATCCTTGACCAAAAGGTGATTTGGAGGTTGGAGGCCATTTTTAGGGTTCCTTGGTGATAAGTGGAGGCTAGAAAACTGAAATGGAATGATCATCTATCTCATTTCAGCCTCCTCATAACCCTAATCCCGAAATGGGTTATGGGCCTACTCACTAATCACCCGATTTGGCCCGGTTAAGCAGTTTTTCACCTTCCAAACCTTATTTCAGCCATATCTCCCAAACGGTAAGTCCGTTTGGCTATTATGACCACTCTACGGAAAGGTAAACCATCAAACGAATTCAATGGAAGTGGTTTCAGGTCAAAATTCCATTTCAATCAAAAGTTATGGCTAAAACAGTACCAACTAAGGGCAAAATGGTCATTTAAAAATCGATAAAAATCATGGACATGGGAAATGACTCTAATAGATGTTTCCCAAAGTTACATGGCCATACGACTTCATATGGGAAAGAAACAAATATTCTACGATCCTATGATGCGTAGAATACGGGTCGTTACATGTATAAACATATATATATTCAAACCATATAGGAATATGATTATTTGAGGATAGATTTTAACATATTTAACTACACTCATACTCTAAATAATCAACCTATACCATCAAATATCTTCTTTTTGTCGATCTTGAATTTCTCCTTGTCATTGATCAAAACACCTTGAATTCCTTGACTCAACAGACAATTATTAGGAATAAATGTTGTCAAAACTTGTTGCTTTACTGTGTTATATGAAAGTGTTATAAAAGTTTATATTTTACAATGTTTCTAAACAAAATGTTCCGAAAACGTAAGTTTTTTTTTAAATTTTGTCAAAAACGTTTTGAAGTTACATCTTTTACAACATTTTGTTATCAGTCTTTGTAAAAAGGTGATTTTGTTGTAGTGACAGTAAATTTTATATTTAAAGTTTACTAACAATGTCTATAATGGTAATCTACCATCAAGTTTACCTCCAATATAACCAGTTAATCCAGAACTTATATTTGTGTAAGATAATTGTATGTTAATGGAAGACTAAACGAATAACAATTTATGTTAATTAGAACTTATATTTATGTTCTATATGTTGTTAGAAGGTCCAAAATAGTTCGTTTTCCCATTTATAAAAATGAGCCATTCAGATCTGTTGCCATGGACGTGATGGGCGTCAACTTCTTTTCTACCATCTACATATGGAATACCCCATTTTGAACCAAGTATACACACGATTTTAATATTTTAATATTAAATTATATATTGATTTTAATATTAATAATCAGTTGTAAAAAAATATATGTTTATTTCTACTGGTAATAAAACAAAGTTTGTTAAAAGTTCGTTTATTGCAACTAGCGGAAAATCACAATTGTTAAAAATGTGTTTGTTAAAACATTATATTCATTTCAAAATAAATGAAAACTTCAAAATTTTATATTTAGACTTTATATTTATTTTATAAAATATGAAAGTTTTAATTTTTTGAATTAATACGTATTAAAAATAATTATCAATTATAATTATTGAATTTTAGATACTAAATAATAAATTTTACTTTTTAATTATTAAAAATTACTTATTAATCATTGGTTATTAAAGATTACTTATTAATCTATATCATTAACTATTATTACCTCTTAATTATTTAGTAATTATTAATAATCAATTCTAACTATTGAACTTTATTTACTATTAATAGTACTTTAAATTTTTCGTTATTAGGATATTACTATTAACATTAATTAATTAAAATTTATTTTTACTTATCAACTACTTAGTAAAAGCATAAAAGTAAATTTTTTTATGAAGAATAAGTATACTAATCCCTTGAAAACCTGCTGCAAAATAGCTTCAAAAAATACATGACGGTAAACTATCTCAAATTGCAGTGGAATTCAGCGACGAAAAAATGATGACGTTAAACTATTGCAATTTTCTATGGTTTAGCGATTGGAAAAAGAACTTGCCGCTAATATTTTACAATAAATTGAAATAAATATTCCTATATAATATCTCTTAAGATTCCACGAAAATCCATCGCTAATTTACGATGGAAATTTTCACTGTTAAAATCTACCGCCATTTGCGGTTTTTCTTGTAGTGTATTTATATACTAGGCCTTATGGTCTTATACATAGTGTTGTATGTGGACCAATGAGTACATCAGTTAGAGGTAGGTTTTATTACTTCATTACATTTACTAATGATTTCAGTAGATATGGTTGTGTATCTTTTGAAACACAAATCAGAATCGTTCGAAAAGTTCAAAGAATTCAAAGGTGAAGTTTAAGACCAATCTTGAAAAAATATAAAGATTCTTTGAATTGGTCGAGGAGAAAATTTATGCCAAGAGTTTAATAACTATCTAAAAGAGTGTGGAATTGTATCACAACTCACTCCACCTGAAACACCACACTGGAATGGTGTGTCTGGAACAAGAAATTGCACCTTATTAGATATGGTATGATCAATGATGAATCAAACAGATCTTCCAATAAATTTTTGGCTTATTCCCTTGAGACAATTGCATTTATACTTAATTGTAATCTGACAAAAACGATTTTGAAGATGCCATATAAGTTATGGACTAGGAAGTGTCTTAATATGTCTTTTGTGAAGGTTTAGGATGTAAGACGCTTATATAAGTCTTGTTTTTGACAAGCTTGATCCCAAATCTAATAAGTGTTATTTTGTGGGATGTCCGAAAAAAATAAAAGGATAATATTTCTATAAACCCTCTGAGAATAAAATATTTATTGCTTGAAATGGTACTTTTGAAAGAGAACCGGTCTCTAAAATTACCGATGGGAATAAAGTAGAACTCGAAAAGTCTCGGGAACCACAAAATACCAATGAACCTTGAGTGTACAAGGAGGTTAATGGGAGTAACATTTTATTCCTGGTGTTATATGTTGATAACATATTACTTATTAGGAATGATGTTAGTTTAAAACAAGAAACAATTATTGTTACTGCGAAGAGGAAGCTTGGATTAAGAAGTAAGTGACTTGAACATGAGATTTTATAATATAATAAGTATTGTGATTCTTAAATGTTCCTAGTCAAGTTTTATTATATTTACAGGACAACAATAAAACGTTGAGACTAGTATGTTGATTGCCTGATGAGCATATCTCATCGATCATTAATATATGTGATATTAATGTCAATGCATAAACACGTATTAGAGAATAGTGTATTGCGTTTACCCAACGTGAGAAGACTTCATGGAATATAATTAATAGTGTCATAAGTAATTCTGATAGTGACAGTGATGTAATGGTCCCCAGAACTGAAATTATTAATTATTTTATTCGAGGGTATTTGCACTACAAGAAAGCATAAATATGGTTACATTCGTTGGTTGCGTTTGACATGTAAATGCAACCAATGTGATTTTTAATTTTATTTTTAGGGGTTTTGGTTACATTTATTTCACGCTTGACTGAATTCCCGATTACGTTTCATATTTCCCCCATTATGTTTCGTTTCGCTCTTTTATTCTAATTTTTCCGCCTAAAACCCAAAATACCTTACTAGGTCTTCCACAAAATCACTTTCCTCGTTTTTCTCCGTTTCAACTTTCCTCTATTCAATCGATTCACCTTCGTCTTCACTCGATTCAATCGAGGGCTAGTGCTTTAGCATATCTTGACCGTGACATAATCTCTACTTTGCCAACTGCCTGGACGGTGCAATTTAGGGTAGCTGCCTAGGCGACTCAATTTAGTGCTTGTTTCTTTGGTTCGTCGTCGTTAACTGCCTTGATTCAACCACATAAGTTAATTTCCTAAAATAGGGCATTTGGTCCAAATGTAACGAGACTGTGCGAATTTTTTAGATACAGTGTGAGTTTTACTTGGAAATGTTAATTTGTTAAGATACTGCGTGAATTTTTGTTCAAATGACTTCTAATCTAAATGTCCTAATTTAGCTTAGTTCTGAAAGTTTATTACCCCTGAGTTTGAATAAGTTTCCTTCATAGTTCACAATTTATTCCATTCCATCATAAAGCAAATGAATTTTTTGTATGTATTATCTATTTTATTTGTTTTCGTTTCTAATGTTTTGCATGTGATTGCTATTTTGGAACATGTAGACCAAGAGCAGGATTTAAAAAAGACTGTATGATCATTTTGAAATTGATTTGGAGGAGATCGACCAACCGAAGGCAAATTTTTGAATCTTTAGTTTAAATCAGAGTTGTAAGTGCAATGACGGAGCTCTGAATCGTGCAAATAATTTGCTAAAGAAATTTACTTTTTATAACCATAATATTTTCCTATTTCTAATATATTTCATGTTAAATTTGTGTTTCTTTTTAGAGAGTGGATGGCATTTAATTCTTCCTGTGCTGCTTTTACATGTTCTATTGCTAAACTAAATATTCCTGAATTATAACTCAATTATCCATTTGTCTTTACTAGGTATCTAAAATCTAATAAGTCTAATATGCATAAGTTAATTCCTCCTATATAATAAAATTTAGATTTCTTCAAGCTTAACCATCGAGCAAATCCCAACATCACTTCACTTATTGAATTTTACCTTAATTCAAAAGGTTTTGGTTCTATAGTGGAACAATGTCTAATCAGTTAGTTAATCAAAACATACTTGATTTTTGTGAAACTTTGTATCAGACGGTTACGTCTCAGATGAAACAATGTATTTTTCCATTTCATATTCAGGGAATGTTACCAAGAAATGTGGATGATCATTTAGAAAATAAACTAGATGTCTTTTACATGGTTCTTATTATAGAGCTATATTTTCAATAGTGCTCACTATAGGTTATATTGTATACAATTTTTTTTTCAATCATTCAAATAACATCACAAACAATATCAGACATACCTCAAAAGTTTCCAGCCACGCGTTCGAGCATAGCTGATCATTCATGATAGCATTATCCAAAAGATATGTCATTCATAGCTTACACGAAATCTATTTCAAATAAACTAAATTTCAAGTACAAAAAATTCAAGAGTCAGAAACTCCTTAGCTGGATATATATATATATATATATCACAAAATTAAAGAGCAGATAAACTCTAAAATACTGGGTACATGTGTTTATTGTTCTTGTTGAGAATGGCATACTTTGTTCGAGTCTTCAGAAATCTACAAGGATGCATTATTGGGTTAACTCGAATACCTAATTCTGTTATTTTCATCATTCTTTTTCTAGCACATGTCTTTATTCTTTTAGATTAGATGCCAATGAGACCACTTTAGCAAGAAGCTTAAGGGCATTTCTTCAAAGTAGTTCCCGTAGTGCATCCATCAAACCCGCTGCTTCAGACTCAGTTTTATCGATAGCTCTAGATAGCCTTTGTATTTTAACTTCCTGCACTCCTAATTTTGGTGCGACCTCGTAGAAGTTCTTCACCGCAGCCAGCCCTTAAGATTGTGTTTTTACTCTCTTTCCTCAGCTTGTCCATTGACTTACTAAGCTCTTTTAAATATGACGGAAGATTTCACTGATTTTGTTGTAACCACTGTGATTAATCTGATTCAAGACCACTCGAATCCGATATCTAAACCACAATGCGCTAGCGAAAGACTAGATCGTTGTTAGACTTGCAAAAACAACCAAAGTAATAACTCTAGTCACAAAACCAATATCAACCAATCACGAACAATCCAAATCTCAATCACAAGCAAGAAACTAATGACAAAGTAGCAAAAATAAATCACACAAGGATTTATAGTGGTTCCACTAACATCTTGTTAGTGTACATCCACTTTGGAGAGAGTATTTTATTACCACGATGAAAGGAATACAAGAGATTGATCCAATAATCACTATAGTTCAATATAGAAAAGAGTTTGAGGAGAATAGAATTGAAGAATTGGAATTAGGTTATAAACCATAATTCTCCCTTGAGAATAAACCCTTGATCCCAAATCAAGTCTTCAAGCTCCTCCCACTAACATCTCAGAAAATAGCTTATATAGGGATGGGCCAATTACCCAAATTGCCCCCGTATCTTCACAAATCAACTTACAAGGTTTTCAGCCCGAAATAGCCCAATTCAATATTCAGACGTCTGTCGTGGGAGGTGACAGACATCTGTCCCTCCCAGGGAATTATTAGGCTCCAGCTCTTAGCTCAGACGTCTATTGCATCCATGACAGACGTCTGTCCCCCTCTCAGACGTCTGTCGTGGGGATGACAGACGTTTGTGGAAACTTTCGGGAAAATCCCCCTGTAGTGACAGACGTCTGTCGTCCCATACGACAGACGTATGTCGCACTGTACGTAGAACAACTTACTCATTTCAACTCATATCTTCCTCATGCGAACTCCGATTTTCGAACGATTTTCTCCTATGCGAAGCTATCTTCAACCACTTCAATCTACCATATAGTATCGCATATTACAACACTCCACCTCGATACTTAACCATCTCAACTCCAAACTCCAATGCACCCAAGCATTTCCTTCTACCTTCGACCAAGCAAACTTGAATGTTTCCCCAACGAACTCCGGCATGGCCACCGCCCATTGCACTACACCAACGAGTTCAGGCAAAGCCCCCATCCACCAATGTAGTGTTGAAAACATTCAAACCAAAAATCGTCTCACCAAAAGACAATGTACTCGGGAGTGTAACGAGTACTTACCTTGAAGATGAATTTCCAATCTCTCACCGCTATTCATTTTCCATCAAACACAAAATCACTCTCTCCACCTCGTGCCACCCCGTGGCACCTAGCAACTCAATAAGCGAATTAAGTTCGAGCAATGCTCGAACTTCCCATACGGCAATGCCTTCGTAAACATATCCGCCGCATTATCCTTTGTGTGCACTTTCCGAAGGTATACTAGCTTACCCTCATCCATGGCTACAAGAAATGACTCCCTCACCTCAATATGCTTGGTCCGTGAGCTAAACGCCAAATTCTCTGCCAAACGGATAGCACTTTGGCTATCACATCGAACATCAACACTTTCATGTTCGAAACCCAAGTCACACAACAATCGCTTCAAGTAGAGTGCCTCCTTGGCCGCTTCCACAGCGGCAATCAACTCCGCCTTCGTAGTGGATAAAGCAACTACGGTTTGCAATCGCGATCTCTAACTAATGGCTGTCCCGCCAAGTGTGAAGATATACCCGGAAGTTGATTTTCTCTGATCCCTATCACTAGCGCAGTCCGAGTCACAATAACCAACCAACTTGCAACTCCTATCATCACTACCGCCAAAGACAAGTCCATGAGATGTTGTGCCTTTCAAGTATCTCATGATAGCCTTCACGGCTTCCCAATGCGATTTCCTCGGATTAGCCATATACTGACTAACCACCCCGATGGCATTTGCAATATCGGGCCTTGTACACACCATTGCGTACATCAAACTACCAACCGCACTTGCATATGGCACCTTTGCCATATAAGCCTTGTCTTTATCCCCGATAGGTGATCCCTTATCCGAAAGCTTCATATGCGAAGGCAAAGGTGTATTTAACGCCTTTGCATCCTCCATGCTAAACCGGCAAAGCACTTTCTTAATGTATTCCTTTTGAGTCAATCTTAACTCAAAACGCTTTCGGCCCCTTCCAATTTCCATGCCCAAGATTTTTCTTGCTTCTCCAAGATCTTTCATTTCAAGTTCCGATTTCAAAAGCTTCTTCAACTTGTTGATTTTATTTTGATCCTTGGAAGCAATGAGCATATCATCCACATACAAGAGTAAATACACCCAACAATCATTTCCCAACCTCTTGAAATATACGCAAGCATCCTTGATGCTTCGATGGAAGCCACTTTCAAGCACGAAATGATCAAATCTCTTGTACCATTGTCTAGGTGATTGCTTCAGCCCATATAGTGATTTCTCCAATTTGCAAACCATTTTAGACTTACCATCTACAATAGACCCTTCCGGTTGCTTCATGTAGATGTCTTCATCCAAGTCTCCATGCAAGAAGGCGGTTTTCACATCAAGTTGCTCCAACTCCAAGTCATGGATAGCAACTATCGCTAGTAAAACTCGGATAGATGTATTTCGAACCACCGGTGCAAAAATTTCATCATACTCCTTTCCTTTGTAAGAACCCCTTTGCCACTAACCTAGCTTTGTACCTTCCATCATCCTTCACCTTGTAAATCCATTTGCACCCTATAGCACGGTTTCCTTGAGGAAGTGGAACCAACTCCCAAGTTCGGTTCTTCATAAGCGATTGCATCTCTTCCTCCATGGCGCAAATCCACTTTAAGCTCTCTCTCGACTCCATGACGTCATCAAGGTCCATCGGCTCATCTTGGACTACATTGAGAGCATAGTTCAAATGATCACTAAAGCTAAGGTAGTTCCAATCACCATATCTTTCGGGAGGCCTTATTGCATGTCGACCAACCGAGTAGCAATACTATCACCTAAACCCCTTTCGGCTCCACCTTGAGTCGAAACTTCTCTAGTATCATGTACATCACCAACATCATCACTAGAGGAACCATGTGGTCTATGTGATGTTTCATCATCTGCTTCAACCCCACGAGCTTCTTCAACTCTACTACCACTTGGACGGAATGTGGGAATGACTTCCTTCTCCTTTGATTCACCATGAACCAAATCTGGAACATCCGATGAGCTCTCATTCACCTTGAATAAAGCCGACTCATCAAAAGTGACATGACGAGAATTAACAACCTTCTTCGTTTTCGGATTCCAAATCTGATAGCCTTTCACGCCATCCGTGAATCCAAGCAAGACCCCTTTGAATGCTCTAGCTCCAAGCTTATCATTCCCTGGATCATGCACATAAACCGAGCTACCAAACACACGAAGATATCTCAAGTCAACACTCTTCCCTTTCCAAACTTCCTCCGGAATTTTGTTACCAATGGCCGAGCACGGAATTCGATTCACAATATGCACCACGGTTGACAAAGCTTTGGCCCAAAATCCCTTAGACAAACCCGATGTCAATCTCAAGCATCGAGCTTTCTCAAGTAGAGTTCGGTTCATTCTCTCCGCTACTCCATTAGACTGCGGATCTCCCGGTGTAGTAAAATGTCTCCGGATTCCGTGATGCTTACAATACTCCAAGAATTCACGCGAGACATATTCACCGCTATTGTCGGTCCTTAACACCTTCAGAGTCTTACCACTCTCATTCTCAATAAGAGCCTTCCACACTTTGAACTTAGCAAATGCCTCCGACTTGGACCCCATTACATACACCCATACCTTGCGAGACAAATCATCAATGAAAGAGATATAATACCTTACTCCTTCCAAAGAAGCAACCGGTGCCAGTCCCCAAACATCCGAATGAACATACTTAAGAACCTCCTTTGAGTCATGCTTGCCTTCATCGAATGATATCCTTGTTTGCTTCCCCATGAAACATTCCTCGCAAAACTCTAGTTTGTTGAAGCTCTCACCCTTGATCATCTCTCGCTTCCGAAGAATATCCAAACTCCTGTCTTAGACATGACCCAATATCAAATGCCACAACCGTGTCGCATCCAAGTCACGAGAACTATCAACACCCACACAAGTCTCACCTCCTATGGTCACACCTTGAAGCAAATATATACCATGAGTCCTAACACCCTTTATAACCATAAGCTGTAACACCCCACCTCCCTTAAGGTCACTCACAAAGGGAATGCCTTAGCTTTGGTGGAGCGTTTTAGTAGACAGAACAGAAATTTGCAAGACAGATAAAACAGTACTTGAAAAATTTATAACTTTATTACAACAGAAACCAAAATAAGTTTAGTTACATATTTTCAAATCACAGTATCAGAATTCAAGTACAAAATATCGGTTTTGTACAAAAGCCTTCAGAATGCATAGTTTTTAAGTCATAATCCCCAACATAAACTGCCATGGAAAGATAGAGCCAAAGCCAAGCGATACTTCAAGCAGAGAAAATCCGAATCAAACTCCTATATTTCCACCCTAAAACCGGGGGGGGGGGGGGGAGGATGAAAGAAAAGGGGCGAAAACAAGCAAGGTCAGACATAAAGTCTGGCAAGTCCAGTGACTTTCAGCATATGAACAGATAATAATATCATGACATGAAAATAAAGCTGGATAAGAGACAATAGCAACAGGAGTAACTGGTATACTTAAGCTAAACAGAAGAAACAGAATGATATAGCCCAAGTTATGCTTCTTACTTATATTTTACTTCTCTGCACTAATACTAGTATAACAGGATTAGGCATTACCCTAATGTCCAAACTGAAACAGAAACGGAACGGAATAATCTATACAGAAACAGAATGCCAGTAATGGGCCTTTACCACCCCAACAGACAGAAGGTACATAAACGGAATCAGAGACGGAAACAGAGTAATCCCTACAGAAAACAAAATGTTATAATTAGGTGTACACTAGTAAATGGGCCTTTACCACCCCCAACAGACGGTACTACACAGAAACAGACAGGTGTTACCACCCAACAGAAACAAACGGTACCCCAACGGAAACAGACAGAACTAAGTGTACCCTAAATCTAGCCCAAGCGATCGGCTCCCTAATATATAAATACCCTGTGCCAGCCCCACAGAAGGGTGTATCACTCCCTAAAGTGGCAACCTTTGAATGACACAAGCCTATTTACAGATGTCATGGCGTCTTACATCCTCAGAGGCAGACCGGGATCCATACACGCACATGACCCGGTTGGAACGCACCATCAACACCCCTCGCCATTATCAGAATGAACCGCTTATAATTAGTTCAGTAAGCGTGCTCGGACCCTACCTGCTGTTGGTTCATAGTTTTGATACCAGAAAGGGTTTCTGACTAATATGGATCCCAAACAACAGATGACACAAGTATTTTTCCCTCCTAACTTTATGTCCCCAGACTAACAGATTTCAGATTAACTTGTTTACAAGTTTTAGGCCTACAGAGTTCAGAATCAACTAGTTCACAGACCAGAAAATCATGTCAACAATTTTCAGACTAACAGATCAGATGTATATTTTTAACAGACTTACAGATTGTTTAACTTTATATTGGGCCTATAGATTCACGAAACAGGTTTATTAATTCACCAGTCCAGTTGGTTCAGCCTTATCTACCCAACACGTTTTAGACATCATATTTATCTCAGATTTGCATTAATTAAATATTAATGCGCATACCTCTCACATTAGGTCGGTAGCTTGTGGCCGCTGGATAAGCCGGGCGGTTTCGGGCAGACTTCTACCACAAGCCAGACCAAGCCTCGTGTCTAAGCATATTTTAGTTATGCCTACGACCTCTCACATTAGACTAGCAGTTTGCGTTTGCTGGTTAAGCCGGTTGGGTCCGGGTAGACTTCTACCGCAAACATGAGTCTAACCTCGTGTCTCAGCGTTTTTATTTTAACCAGTTTATTCCATTACAAATTATACAAATATCAGACTAATTATGTCAATTTAACAGATTTGACTTCTTTTCAAGTCACAGCAGATTAAACAAATTAACATATTTTACACAAATTACAATCATTCAGCTTTTCAACATATTTAACAGATTTAGCAGCTCAGGCGGTTCAACAGATTTAGCAGATTAGGCAACTCAATAGATTTAGCAGATTAGGCATAATTAGCGGATTAGGCGATTCAACATATTTAACAGTTTAGGCAATTCAGCAGATTAAACAGGTAACAAATTAGGCAAATTTAACATATTAAGCAGATAACAATTTTAACTGATTTAAACATTCCTTAAAGTCCTATTCACATATCTTGCCTAATTCATAAAGTAAGCCTTAACTTATATGCCTAAATTATGGTCATAATCCACCATATAACATATGTCTCAAATTCTAGTTAAATGTGCATAGCTCAGAATATTCTCCAAAAACTCTAATCGTGATTTACATATAAATTATGCCAAATATAGCCATTGATTACAATGCATGTCACATACCCAAAAAAAAACCATTTAGGTGTATTCACACTTAATAATCATCAAATCTTAACATGGATCTTTACACCTAAGTTATATGCAAATTAATTCTCTTTTTTTCCAAATTACAGACTATAATATATGTAGTATGTCCAGATCTAGATCTTGAATTACAACTTGTACTATGCATTCAAATCAGTTGCATGTTCACAGTTAAATTTTACGTCCCAAATCCCAAGTCATATGTCCAATATTCTTTATGCCTCAAAACTCAAGACATATGTTAAATACACCTTATGTTTTAATTACAACATGCCCAATTATATGCCTCAGATTTATGTTCTTTATGTTCTAAGTCACAATAATCCTCTCCTTCCAAATCATAGATAGTCTTATGCAATATGCTTCAAATTTTTGTCCAGAATTATAACATGCGTTGTATCCTCAAATTAGTTACAAATCAATTATGCCCAAATATGCCTCATTCAATATTCTTCCCAAATTTAGCATTTATGCGTTAATCTCTTATGAGACTTGGCTCAGGCTCGTTGTAGCCTGGCTATCAAACAAGAATAAAGAAAGAAGGAAGAAATACAGAACAAACAGAATAATAAAACAGAGGAACATATCTGATAAATAGAAAAAAGGGCCTAGTCTCAGATTCAGATTCATAATTATGTCAAGATCATGATTAAATTTCATATCAGAAAATAACTGCACTTGCCTTGATTGGATTATAGAAGAAGAGTTGCAGTTGTTCTCTTTTAATCTTATTCAGACTTGGAAGAAGATGCTCTAGTTCTAGTTTTGATCCCAGCAGAGTAGTGACGCCATTAAATTTGTATAATTTCAGAGGCAGCATAAGGAGAGAAGAATGGTGTAAAGAGAATGGGGCTGGGGGCTGTTTATATAGAATTTCAAACTAATTGGAGTCGTCGATGAAGCTAGAGTTAATCAAGGCCAACCGTCTCAAGAGAAGCCAATCAGAAAGTGACAAGTCAACCCTAGTGACACAGCCAAGCCCCAGAAACCGAGCCAGGACCAGACCAAGCAGGTCAGGTCGACCTGTAGGTCGACCCCCAGGTCGACTACATGGTCGACCTGGGTACCCAGGTCGACTGCCAGGTCGACCCCGTGGTCGACCCGGGTCCTGGGTGGGAAAATTCCCGCTCAGCCCATTTCTGGTCCAGTTTTGAATTTTGAACTTGTTTTCGGGCTGTTTGAATTTTAAATCGAATTCTGAAACTTCCGGAGGTCATAACTCCTTCATACGGAGGTCCGATTTATGCAAACTCGGATCTATCTCAAGCAGAATTTCAAGACGAAAACAATGGCACAACCCATTTTCCCTGATTCTTATTTTAAATTTTAATTCTGCCTGATTTACTGTTTTAACATGTTATAAAAATACGGGTTGTTACACAAGCGCTCCCTTTGAAACCCTCAAGTAATCCTTCTCGATAGTGATCTTGCATCCTAGAGAATCCAATTGCCCCAAAGATATAAGCGACTTCCTAAGTCCCGGAACATAGCGAACATTGGTGAGCGTGCGAACAACTCCATCAAACATCCTTATTTGCATGGAGCCACTACCCATTGACTTACAAATAGCACCATTTCCCTTAGCAATTGCATTTCCCTCTTTGACCTCAAAGGACGAAAAACAATTTCTATTTGGCGTCATATGATACGACGCACCCGAATCGAGTACCCACTCGTTACCCGAAACACCCGTTGCTACCGCCGTCAACACATTCTCATCTATCTCACCATCCCCACTCTCCACCGCCACAGATGAAGACGCTACTTCCCTCTTATCTTTGTCCAGACAATCATTCTTCCAATGTCCTGGTTTCTTACAAATAAAGCACTTGCTATTTCTCTCTTTCGATTTACCTCTTCCACCGGGTTTTCTTGATTTAGAACGCCCCTGGTTTCCTTTCTTCACATTCTTTTCTTTCTCCCCAAACAACCCATGACTACTACTAGCTCCACTACTACCCTCACTCATCTCCTTCATTTTATCTCTCAACTCCTCACTAAGAAGACCCGTCTTGACATCATCTAGAGTCAAGTTATCCCGGTCATAGATCAAACTATTTGAGAAACCCGTATAGCGGTCCGGCAACGAACACAATAATATCATCGCCTTTTGCTCTTCCTCAAATATTTAAATCAATGGCCTTCATCTTCATGAGCAAGTCATCAAAGGCATTCAAATGTGCCTTAAGCGAATTACCCTCCTTCATCTTGAAGGTGAAAAACGTTCGCAACAAGATCAAATGGTTAGTGAGCGACTTCTTCATATAAAGTTCTTCCAACTTGTCCCAAATACCTTTAGTGGTAGTCTCACCACTAATTTCGCAGATCACATTCTCCCCCATAGCAAGTTGAAGAGTAGTGTAAGCCCATTCCTCCATCTCCTCTCTCTCAACATCTGAGATATCACTTGGCAATAAGTGAGTATCAAATACTACTCGGTGCACCCGAATCCGCCTAAGAACCGCTTTCATTTTCCATTGCCACTTCTCAAAGTCATTATCACCATTCCACTTGTCAATAACCAATTGAGAACTCGACGCCGCATACGAACCCCGTACATAAGACGCCACACTATTCGGACTTCTGGTTGAAGGACTTACCGAGCTACTATCCATCTCCGGCATTTTCACAAACACCTAACAAGCACCAAAACAGCTCCGATACCAACTATTGTAACCGTTGTGATTAATCTGATTCAAGGCCACTCAAATCCGATATCTAAACCACAATGCACTAGAAGAAGACTAGATCGTTGTTAGACTTGCAAAAACAACCAAAGCAATAACTCTAGTCACAAAACCAATATAAACCAATCACGAACAATCCAAATCCCAATCACACAAGGATTTATAGTGGTTCCACTAACATCTTGTTAGTGTACATCCACTTTGGAGATAGTATTTTATTACCACGATGAAAGGAATACAAGAGATTGATCCAATAATCACTAAATTTCAATATAGAAAAGAGTTTGAGGAGAATAAAATTGAAGAATTGGAATTAGGCTATAAACCCTAATTCTCCCTTGAGAATAAACCCTTGATCCCAAATCAAGTCTTCAAGCTTCTTCCACTAACACCTCAGAAAATAGCTTATATAGGGATGGTCCAATTACCCAAATCGCCCCCGTTTCTTCACAAATCAACTTACAAGGTTTTCAGCCCGAAATAGCCCAATTCAATATTCAGGCGTCTGTCGTGGGAGGTGACAGACATCTGTCCCTTCCAGGGAATTATTTGGGCTCCAGCTCTCAGCTCAGACGTCTGTTGCATCTATGACAGACATCTGTCCCTCTCTCAGACGTCTGTCGTGGGGATGACAGACGTCTGTGGAAACTTTCGGGAAAATCCCCCTGTAGTGACAGACGTCTGTCGTCCCATACGACAGACGTCTGTCGCATTGTACATAGAACAGCTTACACATTTCATCTCATATCTTCCTCGTGCGAACTCTGATTTGCGAACGATTTTCTCCTACGCGAAGCTATCTTCGACCACTTCAATCTACCATATAGTATCGCATATTACAACAGATTCTTGTTCAACTGGAGAAGACGAATCTGTTGTTTCATTTTTTTCTCTCTTGAGCTATTCATTGCAGTTTCGTTTAAATGTAGTTTCCATTGAACTTTATAAATTATAATTAGAAGGTAATTGTTAACATAAGCATTCTAAACTGCAAATAATTCATTGAATTAATTTCTGTGAACTAAATTATATCAAGTTTTGTAACCTACCAATAATTGAGATCTTAACATCTAGTCAAATTATAAGGCATTTTCAAGTTCACCACTAGGGGTTCGATGTTCATCTCAAATAATTATATATATATATATATGTGTGTGTGTGTGTGTGTGTGTGTGTGTGCGCGCGCACGTGTGTGTGTGTAAGTGTGTAAAAATAAATAATTTTTTTGAACATCCTTACATGTGGATATTTTGTATTGATACAGTAAAGTTTGCGCATCTGTACTGATAAAATATGACAATACCATTAACCGAATATTATCTGATTCTCAGTTATAGGGATTTCCAAATTTTTTGTGGAGAATAGGAATGTCATATGCCAACATGTCAACAACAACTTGAGTTTTTCTTTTACTAGGTTTCTCAAATTTATAAAATTTGTAACCATTCAGTAATTCTTTGAATTTCTCTACATTTGGGAAATCTCCAACTGGTACATGGAATTCCTTTTGAACCTTTACAAATTCCTCATCTGAGTGATCCATTAGCCTTTGTTGAGCTTTAGCCTTTCCAATTATTGACGGCATTTCCTTTTTCAGATGGATGATTATGTATCTTTACTATTCTTGCTCACTTAATGAATTCATTTATCATGTGATGGCAAGCCCTTTTTGTAATATCGTTTAGATCAGAAAGAATATCTTCTTGTTCTCTTTTGAACAACTGTTTTCATAGGGGGTGATTGTTTCTTCACTTAAAGGCTTGTCATTAAAAGACCTAATGTAAACATGCATAACATCAGGGGTACTAAGAACTTTTCCCATCGACTATAGTAGTGCTTAATAAACTCTCATAAGTTGTTGAGTATCAACTTGGTCAGCTTTGTTAAGAACCATGTAAATCTTATCATCATGGCCACGCAGATATTATGTAACTCGCTTGAACTCGTCACTGATATCTAGTTTATGTGTATTAAAGAGCAAAAGTATAAGGTTGCATTTTGATGCAAACCCGGAGGTAACCCCAGCAAAGTCGTTACTTCTTTGCGTTCTTTGTTTTTCTCCAAAAAGCTCGCCTGGTGTGTCAACAAACTATACATGTTCAAGAAGTGGATGTGCCATTTAGGAGCACTCAAATTTCGATGAGAATACAGTGTCGTATGTCGTTAAACCACTGAATGGCAGGTTTTCCTGAACCATTATCGTGTTTCCAGGCATGTTTCTCTCATTTGGCGCTGACATGACCATAACAAATCTATCGGTTGTCGGTTCAGGTCCAATTTGAGCCCCTGGATAGCTTTGTTAGAACTTTTGTAAATACACAATTGTATTACAAACAAACAACATCAACAATCAGTATTATTCAATTATACCACAATTGTCGCGTCAAACTGTGTTTGCAATAATCACAAAAAACGCAGCCGATTGTGCAATAGATTAAAAATATACAGAAAGTATTCTTTTTCCTGTAATGTCCAAGTCCAGAAATATTTTGTTTCCTTGAAACAATATTGCCATCGTATGCACTGGTTGACGTAGTTACAATTTGTTTTCCAGGATAAAATGGACCAACTCCGCAGCGCAGTGCCAGCAAACGGAGTTTTGACGAATTGAAGTAGATTACAGAAACTAAATCAGAGAATTACTTTGAAGAAGAAGAATTAGTGCAAGCAAAAAGGTGAATTTTGTCTTGTACTGGGTAGTGTATTTATAGTCAAGGAGGAGTGCCTGTTCGCATGCATTAGTAACCGTCAGAATTGGAAAGGTTGCGACCCTTTAACTGCCCGGTCATTAATGCGCATACGCTAAGAATTCAAATAGTTGTATTCATTCAGCTAACTGACATGTCTTTCGAATTCTGGACTGAACGGACGCACCTTTAAAATTCCGAGAAAAAAATCTCGGTTAAGTGCACTAGCCCAATCAGCAACCATTGGCCATATTCAATCAAGAGACCCCAAGGCTCAAGGCTCAATCTTTGACATTTTAATGTATTATCATGTCATGGTCAAGCCCATACATCCCCGTATAATCCCTTTTTCTTTTATTTTATATAAGCCTATTGGCATCTAATATATTAAGAGAGATTGTGTTAATATTTTTATGATGTGGGACTTATATGTTGCTATCTCTTCTTCTTCCCAAATTCCTTTATCTTGCTCATTCATTTCCAACAATCCCCCACATGAATGAGCAGTCGATCTTAGTTTCACGAACCATTTATCGCATCTGTTAAAGTAGCACATGGGCCTTGAACTTTCCTAGTGATTACCTATTTGAATCACAGGCGAATCAGTAGACATAGACTATCCTAGAACTGTAAGTCTTTTGTGTAATTCCAAAATAGATAACACACGATAAATGTTTCCTATAAACCTTCGTTCTTTGTATGTGTTCGTTTTTGCCTAGAATACCTGCCTGGTCTCATAAGTGCTTAGAGAATTTGGCCTCATAATTCTATTTTAAGCGGCGCCTTCGCATTTACGTATGTGATTATGTAAAAGGGTAGTCTCTAATTCCTCAGATACAGACATCATTTAAAGTACTAATACTTATACCTATCCAACATATAATGCACTGACTTATCATAGGAATAGTTTGTGTATAACAGTGCCATCTAGTTTCTCTCTAAAAACTTCGTTGTCCCTTTGAACCTAGATCCCAAGATCTCCAGCCAACTGGGTGGAGTTTCCATTTTAGAAAACTTTTAGTCAATAGGCCTTAGCCCCATTCCCATCGATAAGGTTTGAACTTTCTCTCTTAGCAAGCCTTTTGTAAGCGGATCCGCTAAGTTATCTTTAGATCGAATGTAATCTATTGTGATAACCCCATTAGAGAGAATTTCTCTTATCGTTTTGTGTCTACGACGAATATGCCTAGATTTACCATTGTATAGTGTACTATTAGCTCTTATAATAGCTGATTGACTATCACAATGTATACATATTGGAGGTATATGTTTGCTCAAATTAGGAATGCCTTCCAAGAAGCTTCGAATCCATACGGCTTCTTCTACAGTCTTTTCTAGTGCAATAAACTCTGATTCCATCGTAAATCTAGCGATACAAGTCTGTTTGGATGATTTCCAGGAAATTGCTCCATTTTCTAATGTGAACATGTATCCACTTGTTGACTTTGTATCATTTGATCCAGTGATCCAATTTGCATCACTGTATCCTTCCACTATTGAAGGATAGTTTGTATAGTATATACCATAACTCTACGTATACTTTAGATATCCTAAAACTTTGATTATCGCTTTGCTTACCAGGATTGCTGGTAAATCTACTTAGTTTGCTTATAGCATATGCGATATCAGGCCTAGTACAGTTCATAATTGTAACAACCTGAATTCCGACAAACCAATTTTTTTCAAAAATTCCAATCTATTGAAAGTCGGATTGGTTTGCTCTGACATCCTGCATAAAAGACAGAGACATAAAATAAGATAGAGATCGGAAAATATCTCACAGCAGAATGAATAAAATATAATATACTCAAAATATAGCCTTAACGTATTAATAATACTGCATAACTAGTATCCAAGGCTATCATGTCTCTGTCACAACCCTAACTTGCGAGTACGTTATGAGGAGGGCGTCAGAACACAAGTTCTGGTGACTGGATTTAAGCTATACACTTTGGATAATCCTACGTATATTGTTCAATATCATTTTTATTTATTAGGTTACTTGGGTTAACAACACTCGAGGCTTACACATACTTCGTACCCATTTACATCCCCGTGGATTAAACTAATATAGTATATATGTAGCTGCCCCCAATATTAAGGTACACTCAATGGTACCCCACCCGCACAGTCTCCACCGTAACATCATCGAAATATACGCAGTCCCTCATCCTTCACCGTAATGACATACATATCTCTATATAATAATGTTACATTCCGCATATAACTATCATTACTATGCAATGTAAGCGTACAGACTGCCACCTTTGATCAAATTAGACTCCATACTAGAGTAATGTACTCAAGTCTACGATACACCACCCAGAGCCGACATGCATATATCTAGACTGTCCACATACGTATCATCAATTGTAGATCGATGCCATAATCGCACGTCCTCTAATGTGCACCGAGTTCCGTGGCAAGGCGATACAAGAAACACGGAACTCGGCCGGGAGCTTTTCCATATCTGTATGGGCCCGTCTTTAAGAGCCTCTATATACATATATTCCTAGGGTTTGTTTTCACGGTGGCTATGGCCCCACCTAATCCCCTCCCTCAACTAGTAAAGACTACAAGAGTTAAACGACTGCCCCTAAAGAAAATAATCTAAACATCCATTTGGCATCTTCCCTCAACCACCGTACCCCGATAGTGAAAGGTGAATGGTCTATTGGTTTTAGTTCTAGTTTTTTCGCATCCCACTGGCAGTCGATGACGGGTATTCGACGATCTACTATCATGGTTGGTCGTGAACTGTCGCCTCCCGTTTGAGGAAACCGCCGAATCACCCTAGTGTCACCGCGTCACAGCTTTCTGACTGCATAGCTACTTTTGCAGTCAAGGCCCACCCACCTATTAGTTACGCACAGACCCAACCCGTGCGAGCACAGCCTAAGCATCTACCACCACACAGAGAACTACTAGGAGTACCTTACGTATCTCAGGAAGCCGCGTGCTTCCCTTCCAGTCCTTCGGACCGGTCAGAACAATCATATGAATGTGCGCTCCCCTCGAGCCTTATAACACTACGATGATCTACCCCGTTGGGTTATTCACCCTCAAACGTGCGGACTGTTCCAAGCGACTCCCTTTAATATGTTGTTAGACCCTATGTCTAAACATTCTTTTACGCGCTTGCCTTACCTCATCAGGTTTTTAATTAACTTGGTTATTCCCATTCACATTGAATTCTTAATCAAGTTACCAAGTTCCTCTTGCTTATTAATTCCAGTTATATAAGTTTATTAATAAATCCACAATATGTTATTCTCTAGATTGTGGCCCAAGGTCAGTAGTCCACAATCTCTTTTATATTCTTGCTTGATTTCATCATTACAATAACATGTTCTACTTAATATGTAATTAAGTATATCTCAATTCACATGTTTTCTATTTAACATGTCAGATATTATTTATGATTAAATATAAATTATTTCATAAGTTTTCCTCAATCTTTATCATTTAATCATAATTCCATTTTACATCGTTACTACAACTTATCGTTGTTTACTTATCAACTTAGTTTTCTTAACTAAGGTCCAATAACAATAAGTTTCTCTTCCCATAACTTATATTGTCCACATCCGTAGGTTTCATACTCTTGTACTCACAAATAACTTAATTTACAATTAAGTACAGTTCTCTTAACATAAGTTATTCCAATTTTCTTATTGTTTTCTTATAACCTAAGTTATAATTCTCACTTGTTCCTAGGACAAGCCTTAATATGTTATCCTTACTAGTGGGTTTCAGACTTCCTAGTTTATAGATTACTTAATTTATAATTAAATACAACTCCTTGTATTTCATAAATTTTCCCCTTTTTCTCTACTTATTACAAACAACTGGTTTTAGTTTTACTAATTACTTAGTTTTACTATTAAGTGTCAATTATCTCTTTCCACCAGTTATCTCAAATCCTTACTAGTTTATTATAATCTAAGTTATAATATCCACTTGTCCCTAGGACAAGTCTACCTATTATACAACATCCTTATAAATGTAATTTATCAGTAATAGGTTATTATCATTCCCCATTTCCTTTTTCTGTCGTTATCATCTTTCATTCAATTCCATTTATTACCATTAATTACAATTAATAATGTTTACCATTCCTACTACTTACATATATTTATATATATGTATGTATACATGTACCAGACCCCTCACATTAAACCTACAGCTGTGGATGCTGGATATGCCGGGCGGGTCCTGGAAGACTTCTTCCATAAGTCGGAATTAACCTCGTGTCTTGGTATGTATCGTGTTTATACACTTAGACCCCTCACATTAGATTTGCCACTTGTTGTTGCTGGATATGCTGGGCGGGTCCGGGCAGACTTCTAACATAAATGTAATCTAACCTCGGGTCTAAGCTCGGTTACAGTTTCCAATTACTGTGAATCTAGCCATGTCTATTCTTTAATAATTAATTTTATTTGCTATAAAATTTAGGTATATTACCCTTCCCTTATGGTTTTTGTAATCTAATTTACATATCGTCAAATAATGCCTATATTACATCGCATATCCTTTTTAACATGTTGTTTAGTCTTATCTTCCAATGTAAACATTTAATTGGGTAATTGTTTAGATCGAATAAGTTAACATGTCATTTACCCAATAATATGCCGCAAGTGAGTCATGGAATTATAACAACAGAAGTTATTACCCGTATGCTGAAAAGTTGTCTTTCAACACATAAACATTTCAACACTTTAACTGATTCAACATATGACTTTTTCTTTTCAACAATTTGATGTCATATCATGTTAATCATTCCCACATGTCATATTCACCATTTTAATCATTATTAACATATGTTTAAGCATCCTAACATGTCATATTTCAGTTTATCATAATGGGGAATGCTAAACGGTAATATACCATTATCATAAACAATATGGCTTAAATCCACTCACTTCATTAGCTTTCCAAATCCTGGATCTGGTCCAGATCTATCTCTCCATGGCTTTTCCCCTAAGTGGATCAGAACCTAACAACCATGGATTTATAATTTTTACTAAAAGAAAAAGGGAAGAAAAGAGAAGGGAATTGAAAAATAGACCAGATCTAGGAATTATCTTACTTCGATAAGAGATCTAACATTAACGTAGATTCACTGTGATAGAAGAAGGCTTGCAGATCTCTAAATCAGGCTAACCCTTGATTGTTGAAGAAGAAAAAGGCTAGATCAAATTATGTTGGAGGAGCACTTCATCATCACCATTGAATTAGATGAATAAAACAATGGGTCAAGGGTCCTATTTATAGCCTAGAGTCAACGAATCCAGTCAGAAATCCGTCCGGGTGCAGAAAAACGAATCTGCCATGGGGGGGTAGACCTAGGGGTCGACATCCCCTTTAGGGGGTAGACCCCCTAGGCAGGAAATTCGATGCCTTCTAAAATTTTGAATTTTGAACCGAATTTTGAATTTCTGGACCTGTTTTTGAATTTCTGAACCTATTATACATATATATAATTCTCTTGTGCGTATACAAACTTCAAACCTTAATAACTTCTTCATACGTTATCCGATTTATGCAAACCAGGTGCCTATTTTGACCAGAATTTCCATACGGACGCAATGGCGCCAATTTTACTTAATTATGATTATTTAATTAAGTTATTCTTATTTATTATCTTAAGTTAAAAATGCGGGGTGTTACATTCTCCTACCCTTAGGAAATTTCGTCCTCGAAATTTGAAAAGAGTAAAATCGATTAACCCCTCGCATAATATACATCCATCATGTGCGCATCTAATTTTGCAATCATTGTGCACTTGTGCAAAGTAAAATACAACATAATAATGCATGTATGCCTAAGCGGTACCTCTTATATGTAAGCAAAATTTTCAAAAATCCTTCTAAAACATGATGCTCACATCCTAGATATACTGGCAGTTCTACATGAATGCAATATTTTAGAAATCAAAATATATTTTCATCCAAGTTTTCCTACACACTTACTGAGTAAGAACGTAGTTCATCCAATTGTTGCATCCAAAATCCAACCAACCAAATTTATTTTTTGAATTTCAAAAAAAATCTAATTTTCTAAATTCGATTTCTTATGTTACAAAAGGTGGAAAATGGAAAACTTTGTATCTTCCGTTTTTCTTTTTCAACCCTTTTCTAACCATACTTGGATCTGATGTAACTTTTTTTAAAGATTCCCTTATTTTTCCTATCCAAGCATAGCCCACATAAGAAAATTTTCTTTGTTACTGATTTTCTTTTTCATCTTATCTTGGAATTTTTTATCCATCTTTTCTCATTTTATCATGTTTGTTGCTTTACTGAATTTGTTGTTTCCTTTTTAGTTGTATCATTTCTCTTTTCAAGCTTATTTAATCATCTGGTCTTCGTTCAATGTAACACCCCACATCCGTTAAGGTCACTCACAATGGGAAGGCCTTAACTTCAATGGAGCATTATGGGTACTGGAACAGAAATATTACAAGACAGACATATATAAAACAGCGGAAGGTAAAGTAGAAGTACTTCAAATCATTTATTAAATATAACTATTTACAATAAAATCCCATCAACTTCCAATACTCAATTATATAGCTAAAATATATGCCTTTCTCAAAAACAAAGAAGCATAAAAATAAATTCTGATATTCCCCAATAAAGCAAGGCAAGCCATAGCCAAGAGAAATCCAAGCCGTACATGAAAGAGCCTTGGAGCTTGGTAAGATCTGAACTAAGTTGTATTCCCATCCTGCGAACCTGGGAGGGGGAAAACAGAAGAAAAAGAGGCGAAAACAAACCAGGTCAGTCATAAAGACTGAGTAAGTCCTAGAGACTTTCAACATAAAAACAGGTGAAGATAACATGGCATGAATAAACTGAAAGTAAACATAAGCATGATGAAAAGGTAAGCTAAAGGCACGACGAATCAAGTATAACATCCCGTGCTTCCTATCAAGAGTAGCATCACAAGGTTCCTACCAAGTATCACATCGCAAGGTTTCAGTCAAGTATAACATCGCAAGATTTCTAAGCTTCACCATTACACTATTTTCCTTGATTTCCTATATTCTCTGCACCACCTAACTAGTGTTCCAATTAGTATACTTAGTTGTAATTACAAGATAAGTGATCTCCCATAACCCACATGATAGTTTTATAGGTACATATCCCATGATGAGGGTCCCACCTCATATTGACAGTTTCATGTCCCCACCGTACCTATCTTAATTGATCGGCTCTTACTTACAATGTTTCACATGTGTTATATACTAAGTTTATCCCAACCCCGTAGTTGTGGTAGCCTTTAGGACTACATCTAATATGAGGATTTCACATCAACCAGCCCAATTGCCATGAATGTGTTAGATGTATCCTTACTACCCTAATCGATCGGCTCCTACTCGACCTAGTTCTTGTTTGTGTCATGCGGCCCCCTATTCGTAGATACCTGTGCTGGTCCCACCCTAGGGTGTATCAATACCTAGGATGGCAACCCCGACATGATTTTTGATGCACAACTTTATATCTACTGATGCCCAATGGCTAAATTTTCCAATCCGGAATACGTGCACGCCCGTAATCCGTCGGAACCTGCACTACTGCATCACCTGCCGCCGTTTTGACCGCTTATAATCAGCCCAGTAATAGTGCCCCACCCTGCCTAGCTCAGGGTACCTTTGATACCTAATGTGGGTTACTACTGAAACGGGTCCCGCTACCAGGGTTTTCCTAGGGTCTAGTCGTATACCCCACAGGTTGGTTAAGTGTTATCCATTCAAGTTAACTTAACCCCACCCCCCATCATGTTACCTTGGTTAAGTGTTCTCTCTTGTATTACTTAACCCTACCGCATGTCTTGTTATATCGGTTATGCATTCTCCTCTGTGTTAACTTAACCCTTACCACACCTCACATTAGATTGGTTAAGTGTATGTTAACTCAACCCCATCCACTAGCCATATTATAATGGTTAAGTGTTACCACACCTCACGTTAGATTGGTTATGTGTATGTTAACTCAACCCCGTCCACTAGCCATATTATAATGGTTAAGTGTTACCCTCGTGTATTTACTTAACCCTACCACACATCAGGTTATATCGGTTGGGTGTTATCAACCCATTCAAGTTAAACCAACCCATCCACTAGTCATGTTATAACGGTTAAGTGTTATCAACCTATTCAAGTTAACCTAACCCACTTGTTTGTCATGTTATGTTGGTTAAGTTTTATTACTTAACCGCAACCACTTGTTTACCTAACCCGTTGTATTAGTTAGGTATTCTCACTTTATTTAACCCTATCCACTTGTCTAATTAACGTGTTATAATGGTTAAGTGTTCTCAATTTACTTAACTACACCAACTTGTATGATTAACACGTTATCTTAGTTAAGTGTTTTCTAGTGATTCATGACTTAACCCTACCAAGTGTCATTTATCGGTTCACGTTGACTTAACCCACCCATATGTCATGTCAAATTGGTTAAGTCCACACTTATAAGTTTTACGTGTTCTTAACTCATACCGGTTAGGTCCATATTTACATGTCAAATTTCCATGTCATCCCACCTAACCTTCTAACCATACCCATGCCTTATTATGGTTAGTATTTCTTAATTCATTCATTATGACGAATGAAACATGACCTCTCACATTAGACCGTGCACTTTGTGGTCACTGGATTTGCCGGGCGGTTCCGGGCAGATTTACACCACAAACTGAGTCTAACCTCGTGTCATAAACCGTTACGCCTACAGTTCGACCTTCGACCTCTCACGTTAGACTGACACTTTGTGGCTACTGGATTTGCCGGGCGGTTCCGGGCAGATTTACACCACAAACTGAGTCTAACCTCGTGTCAAAGGTTCATTAATGGTCGTATTCCACCCAAAACCCCAATATCAGTTCATGTGTTTAACATATAAAAATGTTCATGTTCGTGTTTCAACTACGTTCATATTTCCAGTTATATGCCAATTATCAAGTTCATAATTCACGTTTTTGCCCCAAAACGTATTCCCAAATTATTATCGTAATTTACTATAAGGTTATGCCAAGTTATAGCCTTTTATTTACAATACATGCCAACTACCCAAAACCAAACTTAGGCGCGTTCATATTAAACCTCCACCAAGTCATAAATTATCATATATGTTTCAACTCCAAATTTTACATAATTAACATATGCCCAAGTTCTAGATTACATGTCAGTTTTACATATGCCTCATTCATACCAAATTTACATATGTTCAATTCATGTCGTTTTACATGTATGCCAATTTACACATATACCAAGTTTCATGATTTACATGTTTACAAAGCTATGCTCAATTTACATAGATCAAGTTTTATACCCAAAATTACATGTATACCACGTTTACACCAATTTAGCCATAACAAGTTCTAGCCAAATTACATATATCAAGATTTATATCAAATTACATATATCAATCCCAATCGTGCAATAACCATTATAATGACAATACCGAAAATTACCCCGTTTCATGTTAATGGTAAATTATCCTCAAACATCCAATTTTCATATTATGCCTTCGATTCCACCAAACACATATATTCCACTACGCAATATTCCAATATTTCCCCCGTATACCATCGCACATATATCGTAGTTTAGGCCTAGGTCCGAAATTGACCTAGGTTCATCAAAAGAAAATAAATAGGGGAAGGTAGAAGTTGCAATAAAAACGAGAGCAGAGAGAAAACGGCATGAAAACATCATCTCATGCATAAAGAATAGATCTTGATAATAATGTCAACATGAACCAAGAAAATTGATTTACAACAAGCTGAATAGACCATAAACTTGTCATGAGAATAAAGATAGAAAGGTTCCCAAAATCAGGATCCAAGAAAAAACAAGAATAGACTTGAATCAAAAGTCCAATTTCACTTCATCACATGTCCATATTAAATTTAATTATTTTAATCTGAAAATAACTAGAACTTACAGATCGTGGAAAAGGAATTAAGAACTGAATTTGTTGTAAAATTGTTGCGGCGTTGTTGATTTATTGTCTTAAATCATTGTTGAAGCTTTGTTCTTTGAATTGATTTGAGTTTGAATGCTTGTACTTTGATTTGGAGACGGCGGCCATGGTTCAAGAGATATTTTAGCAGCATAATGGTGTATGAATGATTTGTTATGAATTAGGTTAGGTCTTAGGGTATATTCATAGGCATAGGAAGTATTTAGGGCCTTTAGATCAACCCTAGAATCAATCCGGACCATCAAAACACGTCTCAGGCTTCAAAAATGGGTTCTGGGTCAAAACAGGCTGACCAAGTCGACCTGTAAGGGGGGAGGTTGACCATACGGTCGACCTGGGGGGTAGGTCGACCCCAAGGTCGACCACATGGTCGACCTGCCCCCCAGGTCGACCTACCTGGTCCTGTGCTGCCTGAAATTTGCTGAATCTTCTACAGGCCATAACTTCTTCATCTGTACTCCGATTTTCGAAAACTCGGACTCTATTTCATGCAGAATTCCGAGATGAACGCAATGACGCAACCCGTTTCCCATAATTCTCATTTTAAAAATTAATTATACCTTGGTTTCTTGTTTCGACATGTTACTAAAATCCGGGTTGTTACATTCTCCCCTCCTTGAAGGATTTCGTCCCCGAAATCTTTAAGTTAAGAAGAATGTGTCCTACCATCCAATCATCCATCTACTCATTCATCAATCACAGGCATTCATTGTCCTTAAGAGATTTCTAATGCTGTATGAACATATGCAAGAAGTGTGTGCATTTGTTCCTTGTATAATGCAAATGATCAGGCCTGATTGATCTTTCTAATGCAAAATATGTTTAGTGCCATGAGTCCAACATGTATGCAAATAGCCCTAATCACATAAACACTATATATGTGCACAAACATCCATCCATATGAAACATCCACATGATAACACATTTAATTTCATTCATAAAAACACTCATGCATATGCAATATGAAAGGTGATGGAGCAGATCTAGTGTATATGCGTCCACGAGCAACCACTAGAAACCGCTTGCAACCATCAATCATAATATGTCTCAAACACATGTTTACACCCAATTATTCCTACCTAAAGATATAGTCGAATGATAGAAGCAAGTAAAAACTTTGTGCTCATTAGGCAATGTCAAAACTGGAAATCTACGTCACATATATACTGATTAGGAGAAGAACTCCCTAAACACCAGCCCCGAAGACTGAAATCAACATCAGACTAACACCCAAAGAATTTAGTCAACCCAACGGACACCCTCAAGCCCCAACATGTATTACTAACAGATGAGTCATACTCCCTATGGGGTTTGCAACAGAAATAGGACAGAGAATAGGACCGAGAGGATATACTTAAAAGATAGCATGCAAGTAAGCTCTACAGGAAAAGAGGGATCAAGGATATACTCTTAAAAAGAGATATGATATGCGTATCTAGTCTTCAATCTTCTAAGCCGCATTTCCTTAAGCGTAACTCCATTGTGCCTTGACCTTCTTTAACTTCGTGATTTCGTAGCTTCTTAATTCCTATTTCCAAAATATGAGTTGGAACTCATTTCATTGTCGCCTCTCGTTCCACTTTCACTTATTCTCTTTCTAGTATACCCAATTCAAACATAACTGCGTACTCATGGTTTCATGCAAGCGCTACAAAATTCACTAGTGAATCTTGGATCTCGTTCACTTACTAGAAGATATTCCACATAAATGAATTATCTCTTGAAAATAAACAAATGCCAACCATGTTGCCAAGTGTACTTACTAAGGTGATTTTCTATAACTCATGCATAAGAGAAATAAACCATCTGCCTTAGTGGCGAACACTACTCGAGCGGATCAATAAATGTATCAAGAGATTCTAGGTAACTAAGCATGGCAGAACCCTAAGGGTTACAATAGACTTCGAGGGTATTACCGAGGCAAGTCAAGAGTCTAACTACCCTCTTTTCATACTCGAGAATGGTATCATTTCTGGATAACCACTCCATCCGTAGAATCAACCCATAACCCAAAAACATAAGCATTACTTCTAAACTCAACACTTAGCATAGACATTCTCAAATCCAAACAAGTCATGAATAAATGAGCTGATTCCCCAACAGGATTTGAGACAAAAAATGGGATCCTCTACTATGCTAGTACCAAGGTGCAGAGACTCAACTATCGAAGCAGAATTAAAAGGATGCGATGTACAAAAACAAAGTTCTAACGGGATGATAGAAAAGAAAAGCTAAACCTTTAACAAAAACGTTACCACCTCTCTAGGGTACGCTAGTAGTGGGAGCATACAATTTCCCTCTCGACGATCTTGTTCTTTGCCCTTGTCCTTGTCCTATAATACTTAACTACATGTCCCTTTTTACCATACTAAAGATACTCTCTCTTGTCATGGGTTTTATTATTCCTTCACTTTGGTCTCTTCCCTTTCACCTTTTCCTCCGTGGATTAAGCCATATCAACAAGTTTCTCATCCTTAGGCTTGTGTTCTTTATCCTCATTTTTACTATCCTAGTATAGTTTGTTGACAAGTTTCTCGAAAGCTACCTCCATCGCACGGTAACCCTACAAAGCTTGAAATAAGATTAGTTGCAAATTGAACTACTGCGGCTACAGATGGAAGTTGGGCACTTCTTTGCCCTCCTACATGTGTCGTACACGTACAAAACTATGGTGAAAAAGAAAGAGAGAAGAGACTCAAGGAGAGAATCAAAAGATAGTGCATATGGCTTTGGGGAATATGCCTTTCGTAAAACAAAACTTTTCTCAGAAAAATGCTTCTTTGTAAATGTTTTGAAAATAATTTCAGAAGGTTTTTAAAAGCTTTTGCCCAGTCTGGTAACATTCGGCTCTGATACCAAATATAACACCCCACATCTGTTAAGGTCACTCACAAAGGGAATGCCTTAACTTCAATTGAGCATTATGGGTACTGGAACAGAAATATTACAAGACAGACATATATAAAACAGCGAAAGGTAAAGTAGAAGTACTTCAAATCATTTATTAAATATAATTGTTTACAATAAAAGCCCATCAACTTCCAATACTCAATTACATAGCTAAAATTTCTGTCTTGCCCAAAAACAAAGAAGCATAAAAATAAATTCTGATATTCCCTAATAAAGCAAGTCGAGCCATAGCCAAGGGAAATCCAAGCCGTACATGAAAGAGCCTTGGAGCTTGGTAAGATCTGAACTAAGCTGTATTCCCACCCCGCGAACCAGGGGGGAGGGGGGAACGGAAGAAAAGGAGGCGAAAACAAACCAGGTCAGTCATAAAGACTGAGTAAGTCCTAGTGACTTTCAACATAAAAACAGGTGAAGATAATATGGCATGAATAAACTGAAAGTAAACATAAGCATGATGACAAGGTAAGCTACAGGCACGATGAATCAAGTATAACATCCCATGCTTCCTATTAAGAGTAGCATCACAAGGTTCCTACCAAGTATCACATCGCAAGGTTTCCATCAAGTATAACATCGCAAGATTTCTAAGCTTCACCATTACACTAATTTCCTTGATTTCCTATATTCTCTACACCACCTAACTAGCGTTCCAATTAGTTTACTTAGTTAAACTTACAAGATAAGTGATCTCCCATAACCCACATGATAGTTTTATAGGTACATATCCCATGATGAGGGTCCCACCTCATATTGACAGTTTCATGTCCCCACCGTACCTATCTTAATTGATCGGCTCTTACTTACAATGTTTCACATGTGTTATATACTAAGGTTATCCCAACCCCGTAGTTGTGGTAGCCTTCAGGACTACATCTAATATGAGGATTTCACATCAACCAGCCCAATTGCCATGAATGTGTTAGATGTATCCTTACTACCCTAATCGATCGGTTCCTACTCGACCTAGTTCTTGTTTGTGTCATGCGCCCCCCTATTCGTAGATACCTGTGCTAAACCCACCCTAGGGTGTATCAATCCCTAGGATGGCAACCCCGACACGATTTTTGATGCACAACTTTATATCTACTGATGCCCAGTGGCTAAATTTTTCACTCCGGAATACGTGCACGCCCGTAATCCGTCGGAACCTGCACTGCTGCATCACCTGCTGCCGTTTTGACCACTTATAATCAGCCCAGTAATCGTGCCCCACCCTGTCTAGCCCAGGGTACCGTTGATACCTAATGTGGGTTACTGTTGAAACGGGTCCCGCTACTAGGGTTTTCCTAGGGTCTATTCTTATACCCCACAGGTTGGTTAAGTGTTATCCAAACTTAGCCCCACCCCCATCATGTTACCTTGGTTAAGTGTTCTCTCTTGTGTTACTTAACCCTACCGCATGTCTTGTTATATCGGTTAAGCGTTCTCCCCTGTGTTAACTTAACCCTTACCATACCTCATGTTAGATTGGTTAAGTGTATGTTAACTCAACCCCATCCACTAGCTATATTATAATGGTTAAGTGTTACCCTCGTGTATTTACTTAACCCTACCACACATCAGGTTATATCGGTTGGGTGTTATCAACCCATTCAAGTTAAACCAACCCATCCGCTAGTCATGTTATAACGGTTAAGTGTTATCAACCTATTCAAGTTAACCTAACCCACTTGCTTGTCATGTTATGTTGGTTAAATTTTATTACTTAACCGCAACCACTTGTCTAAGTAACCCGTTGTATTAGTTAGGTGTTCCCACTTTACTTAACCCTATCCACTTGTCTAATTAACATGTTATAATGGTTAAGTGTTCTCAATTTACTTAACCACACCTACTTGTCTGATTAACATGTTATCTTGGTTAAGTGTTTTCTAGTGATTCGTGACTTAACCCTACCAAGTGTCATTTAACGGTTCACGTTGACTTAACCCACCCATATGTCATGTCAAATTGGTTAAGTCCACACTTATAAATTTTACGTGCCCTTAACTCATACCGGTTAGGTCCATATTTACATGTCAAATTTTCATGTCATCCACCTAACCCTCGAACCATACCCATGCCTTATTATGGTTAGTATTTCTTAATTCATTCATTATGACGAACGAAACATGACCTTTCACATTAGACCATGCACTTTGTGGTCACTGGATTTGTCGGGCGGTTCCGGGCAGATTTACACAACAAACTGAGTCTAACCTCGTGTCATAAACCGTTACGCCTAAATTTCGACCTTCGACCTCTCACATTAGACTGACACTTTGTGGCTACTGGATTTGTCGGGCGGTTCCGGACAGATTTACACCACAAACTGAGTCTAACCTCGTGTCAAAGGTTCATTAATGGTCGTATTCCACCCAAAACCCCAATATCAGTTCATGTGTTTAACATATAAAAATGTTCATGTTCGTGTTTCAACCACGTTCATATTTCCAGTTATATGCCAATTATCAAGTTCATAATTCACGTTTTTGCCCCAAAGCGTATTCCCAAATTATTATCGTAATTTGCTATAAGGTTATGCCAAGTTATAGCCTTTTATTTACAATACATGCCAACTACCCAAAACCCAACTTAGGCGCGTTCATATTAAACCTCCACCAAGTCATAAATTATCATATATGTTTCATCTCCAAATTTTACATAATTAACATATGCCCAAGTTCTAGATTACATGTCAGTTTTACATATGCCCAATTCATACCAAATTTACATATGTTCAATTCATGCCGTTTTACATGTATGCCAATTTTATGCCAATTTACACATATACCAAGTTTCATGATTTACATGTTTACAAAGGTATGCTCAATTTACATAGATCAAGTTTTATACCCAAATTTACATGTATACCGCGTTTACACCAATTTACCCATTACAAGTTCGAGCAAAATTACATATATCAAGATCCATATCAAATTACATATATCAATCCCAATCACGCAATAACCATTATAATGATAATACCCAAAATTACCCTGTTTCATGTTAATGGTAAATTATCCCCAAACATCCAACTTTCATATTATGCCTTCGATTCCACCAAACACATATATTCCACTAGGCAATATTCCAATATTTCCGCCGTATACCATCGCACGTATATCGTAGTTTAGGCCTAGGTCCAAAATTGACCTAGGTTCATCAAAAGAAAATAAATAGAGGAAGGTAGAAGTTGCAATAAAAACGAGATCAGAGAGAAAATGACATAAAAACATCATCTCATGCATAAAGAATAGATCTTGATAATAATATCAACATGAACCAAGAAAATTGATTTACAACAAGCTGAATAGACCATAAACTTGTCATGAGAATAAAGACAGAAAGGTTCCCAAAATCAAGATCCAAGAAGAAATAAGAATAGACTTGAATCAAAAGTCCAATTTCACTTCATCACATGTCCATATTAAATTTAATTATTTTAATCTGAAAATAACTAGAACTTACAGATCGTGGACGAGGAATTAAGAACTGAATTTGATGTAAAAATGTTGCGCCGTTGTTGATTTATTGTCTTGAATCATTGTTGAAGCTTTGTTCTTTGAATTGATTTGAGTTTGAATGCTTGTACTTTGATTTGGAGAGGCGACCATGGTTCAAGAGATATTTTAGCAGCATAATGGTGTAAGAATGATTTGTTATGAATTAGGTTAGGTCTTAGGGTATATTTATAGGCGTAGGAACTATTTAGGGCCTTTAGATCAACCCTAGAATCAATCCGGACCATCAAGACACGTCTTAGGCTTCAAAAATGGGTTCTGGGTCAAAACAGGACGACCTGTAAGGTGGGGAGGTCGACCACAAGGTCGACTTGGGGGGTAGGTCGACCACATGGTCGACCTGACCCCCAGGTCGACCTGCCTGGTCCTGTGTTGCCTGAAATTTGCTGAATCTTCTACATGCCATAACTCTTCATTCAGACTCCGATTTTCGAAAACTTGGACTCTATTTCATGCAGAATTCCGAGACGAATGCAATAGCGCAACCCATTTCCCATAATTCTCATCTTAAAAATTAATTATACCTTGATTTCTTGTTTCAACATGTTATTAAAATCTGGATTGTTACATTCAAATTTAAATAAGCTTCTAGTCTTTCAACTAAAACAGGAGGACAAACACCCTACACAACTACTACTAAGAGCCAAGAATCTCGGGACTATGTCCCCCTCAATCAGAAAGGTCCAAACTATGGGATCCACGACGGCTTTAGGTGTTACCCTTACTACCCAACAAGAACAAAACAATGGAACGATCCCAATAGAAATGTAGTAACGGATTTACCCCTAACATGAAAATTAAACGCTTACTTCCCCTTTTCTATCTAGTAGTCACCAGTAACTCTAGCTGTGTTCCAATAATTATTTCAAGCAACTTTCTAGGCTTTTCAATGCTTACGCATTCTACGGGAACTTACTATTATTCCAAGATAATTCTCGCTATCTGCTTCATAGCCTCAAAACTTTTTCCATCTTCCTTAGGCACTAATCCTCACCTACTCCATACTTGTAAACCATGGTTTGGCCTTTTTATTTAAACTTTCTTCCAAAAATTTAAAAATGTTAAAACCTTATTTTCCTCGTGAAAACTTATTTTACCAAACCATAAAAACATGTCATCTTAAGACAAAATGTAAATCATCTTTTTTTTTCAAATCACAAAATGGAGTAGATACAGACAACTATTTTCTCAATCGGGTTTATGACTTATTCTTACCTATAAGATCAATTTAGTCCCTTTCTACAAGGTGCAACCATCTACTCTAATCTTAATTTCTACAACTTATTTGGTCCACCCAACAAAATTGTCTTGTCAAAATAATTTATAAAAAAGGTTTGTCATAAGAATAAAGATTTCAAATATTTCTTTACTAAAAATTCTTGTATGAAAAATAATAAGAAAACTATGCACCTTTTGTTGAGAGAATTTTACTTTAGACAAAGCTTTCGCAAGAAATCACTATTTACAAAATATACCCCATTTTACTTCCAAACCCAATATGTATACTTTACATATTTAAAACTATAACTTTTAAGATTAAAACTTGAAAACACCATAAACCATTTTCCCAAAACTTTATAATTTCAAGTTCTTAAAAGTTAATAATGGGGTTAGACTCAAAGCGGGTTTCCAATTTTCTAGGCTTACCTAGACACTCCCAAGGTCAATTCTCTCTACTATATATATTCCTAATACATTTTTCTCTCTTTAAACTTTTCCAATGTATAAGTTTTTACCGTCAAATCCACTAATCCTAAATACCAACATATGGGATTTATCTTTCTTCCATACAACGTAATTGTACACTTCTCATCAAAACTTCCTAAGGGTCTCAAATTTCCATATTCATTCCTTTAGTGTACAAAACAAACATTCCATTTCTTACCATATTATATTCTTTCTATTTAGTGGGTTTCTCTCTGGATCTAGGTATATATATAATATATTTATATTTTTAAAAATACAAATACGTTCACTCACTATTTATATAGAAATCCTAAACCTAAGTTCTGATACCAGATGTAACAACCCGAATTCCGATAGACCAATTTTTTTCAAAAATTCCAATCTATTGAAACTCGGATTGGTATGCTCTGGTATCCTGCAGAAAAGACGGAGACATAAAATATGTCAAAGCTTATAAAATATCTCACACCGGAATGGATAATTATAATATACTCAAAATATAGCCTTACCGTATTAATAATACTGCATAACCAGTATCCAAGGCTTTCATGTCTCTGCCACAACCCTAACCTACGAGTAAGTTATAAAGAGGGGGGTCAGAACATAAGTTCGGGTGACTAGATTTAAACTATACGCTTTGGATAATCTTACATATACCATTCATTATCATTTCTTATTTATTAGGTTACTTAGGTTAACAGCACTCAAGGATTACACACACATCGTACCCATTTACTTCCCGATGGATTAACTTAATATAGTATATATGTAGATGATTCCAATATTAAGGTACACCCCATGGTACCCCACTCGCACAGCCTCCACCATAACATCATTGAAATATATGCAGTCCCTCATCCTACGCCGTAGTGACGTACGGATCTCTATATAACAATGTTATGTTCCGCATATACCTGTCATTACTACGCTATATAAGCGTATGGACTACCACCTTTAATCATATCAGACTCCATACTAGAGTAATGCCCTCAAATCTACGATAAACCACCCAGAGCTAACATGCATGGGTCTAGACTGTCCACATACGTATCGTCAATTATAGCTCGATGCCATAACTGCATGTCCTCTAATGTGCACGAGTTCAGTGGCAGGACGATACAGGAAACACAGAACTCGGTCGGGAGCTTTTCCATATCTGTACAGGTCCGTCTTTAAGAGCCTCTACATACAGATATTCATAGGGTCTGTTTTCACGGTGGTTATGGCCCCACCTCGGCCCCTCCCTCAACTAGTAAAGACTACAAGAGCTAAATGACTGCCCCTAAAGAAAACAATCTAAACATCCATTTGGCATCTTCCCTCAACCACCGTACCCCATTAGTGAAAGGTGAATGGTCTATTGGTTTTAGCTCTAGTCTTTTCCGCATTCCACTAGCTATCGATGATGGGTATCCGACGATCTACTATCCTTGTTGGTTGTGACCCTTCGCCTCCTCGTTGAGGCAACCGCCGAATCACCCTAGTGTCACCGCGTCACAACATTCTGACTGCATAGCTACTTTTGCAGTCAAGGCCCACCCACCTAGTAGTTACGCGCAGACCCAACCCCTGCGAGCACAGCCTAAGCATCTGCCACCGCACAGAGGACTACTAGGAACCCTTACGTATCTCAGGAAGCCGCATGCTTCCCCTTCCAGTCCTTCGGAGCCGTCGGAACAATCAGATGAATGTGCGCTCCCCTCGTTCCTTATAACACCACGATGATCTACCCCGTTGGGTTATTCACCCTCAAATGTGCAGACTGGTCCAAGCACCTCCCTTTAATATGTTGTTAGACCCTATGTCTAAACATTCTTTTACGCGCTTGCATTACCTCATCAGATTTCCAATTAACTTAGTTATTCCCATTCACATTGAATTCTTAATTAAGTTACTAAGTTCCTCTTGCTTATTAATTCCAATTATATAACTTAACCCATTAAGTTTATTAATAAGCCACAACATGTTATTCTCTAGATTATGGCCCAAGGTCTGTAGTCCACAATCTCTTTTATATTCTTGCTTGATTTCATCATTATAATAACATGTTCCACCTAATATGTAATTAAGTATATCGCAATTCACATGTTTTTTGTTTAACATGTCAGTCATTATTTATGATTAAATATAACTTATTTCATAAGTTTTCCTCATTCTTTATCATTTAATCATAGTTCCATTTTACATCGTTACTACAACTTATCGTTGTTTACTTATCAACTTAATTTTCTTAACTAAGGTCCAATAACAATAAGTTTCTCTTCCCATAACATATGTTGTCCTCATCCGTAGGTTTCATAGTCTTATTCTAACAAATAACTTAATTTACAATTAAGTACGATTTATCTCTTAACATAAGTTATTCCAGTTTTCTTTTTTTTTTTCTTATAACCAAAGTTATAATTCTAACTTGTCCCTAGGACAAGCATTAACATGTTATCCTTACTAGCGGGTTTCAGACTTTCCATTTTATAGATTACTTAATTTATAATTAAGTACAATTCCTTATATTTCATAATTTTTCCCTTTTTCTCTACTTATTACAAACAACTGGTTTTAGTTTTACTAATTACTTAGTTTTACTATTAAATGTCACTTATCTCTTTCCACTAGTTATCTCAAATCCTTACTAGTTTATTATAACCTAAGTTATAATATCCACTTATCCGTAGGACAAGATCTACCTATTATACAACATCCTTATAAATGTAATTTATCTATAATAGGTTATTATCATTCCCCATTTCCTTTTTCTATTGTTATCATCTTTTCATTCAATTCCATTTATTACCATTAATTACAATTGATACTATTTATCATTCCTGCTATTTACATACATTTATATATATATATGTGTGTGTGTGTGTGTGTGTGTGTGTGTGTGTATGTATACATGTACCAGACCCCTCACATTTAACCTACAACCTGTGGATGCTGGATATGCCGGGCGGGTCTGGGCAGACTTCTTCCACAAGTCAGACTTAACCTCATGTCTTGGCACGTCTCGTGTTTATACACTTAGACCCCCACATTAGATTTGCCACTTGTAGTTGCTGGATATGCCGGGCGGGTCCGGGCAGACTTCTACCAATCAAACCTCGTGTCTAAGATCGGTTACAGTTTCCAATTACTATGAATCTAGCCATGTCTATTCTTTAATAATTAATTTTATTTGCTACAAAATTTAGGCATATTACCCTTCCCTTATGGTTTCTATAGTCTAATTTACATGTCGTCAAATTATGCCTATATTACGTCTCATATCCTTTTTAACATGTGTTTAGTCTTACCTTGACATGTAAACGTTTAATTGGGTAGTTGTTTAGATTCAATAAGTTAACATGTCTTTTATCTAATAGTATGCCGCAAGTGAGTCATGGATTTATAACAATAGTAGTTATTGCCCGTATGCTAACAAGTTTGTCTTTCAATACATAAACATTTCAACACTTTAACTGATTCAACGTATGGACTTTTCCTTTCCAACAATTTGATATCGTATCATGTTAATCATTCCCACATGTCATATTGACCATTTTAATCATTATTAACATATGTTTAAACATTCTAACATTTCATATTTCAGTTTGTCAAAATGAGGAATGTTAAACGGTAATATACCATTATCTAAAATAATATGGCTTAAATCTACTCACCTCGTTAGCTTTCCAAATCCTGGATCTGGCCCAGATCTATCTTTCCATGGTTTTTCCCCTAAGTGGATTCAGAACCTAACAACCATGGATTTATAATTTTTACTAAAAGAAAAAGGAAGAAAGAGAAGGGAATTGAAAAATAGACCAAATCTAGGAATTACCTTACTTCGATAAGAGATCTAAAATTAACGTAGATTCACTGTCATAGAAGAAGGCTTGCAGATCTCTAAATCAGCCTAACCCTTGATTGTTGAAGAAGAAAAAGGGTAGGTCAAATTACGTTGAAGCAGCACTTCGTCTTTGCCATTGAATTAGATGAATAAAACAATGGGTCTAGGGTCCAATTTATATCCTAGAATCAACGAATCCAGTCAGAAATCCATCCAGGTGTAGAAAAACGAATCTGCCTATATCTACCGTAGCGGGGTCGACCCCCCTTGAGGGTGTCGATCCATGTGTCGACCCAGGGTCGACACCCCCTTTATAGGGTAGACCCCCTGGGCGGGAAATCTGTCGCCTTCCAAAATTTTGAATTTTGAACTGAATTTTGAATTTCTGGACCTATTTTTGAATCTCTGAACCTATTATATATATATAATTCTCTTACGCATATACAAACTTCCAACCTAAATAACTTCTTCATATGGTGTCCGATTTACGCAAACTAGGTGTCTATTTTAACCAGAATTTCGAGATGGACGCAATGGCATAGTCCATTTTACTTAATTCTGAATATTTAATTAAGTTATTCTTATTTTATTATTTTAAGTTAAAAATGCGAGGTGTTACAATGATATACATGATACTTCCCAGCATACGAGAGTATTCCAATTGGTAGATACCATCACCAGTGTTCTTTACCCAATTTTGGTTCATATCTACTGATGATTTTGCAATAATTACATTATATCGCTTGAATTTTTCAAGTATTTTGGTGACGTGATGCGATTGGGATAATACATATCCCTGTGGTGTTCTCAGAATTTTTACACCCAATGTCACATCAGCTAGTCCTAGGTCTTTCATGTCAAATCTAGAGGATAACATATCCTTTGTAGATGCTATTATGGCCTTGTTATTGCCTAGGATCAATAGGTCATCAACATAAAGACAAACAATGACATATCCAATATGTGTATGTTTTATATACACACATTCATCTGATTCATTTATCGTGAATCCATTTGATAACATAGTATTATCAAACTTCTCATATCACTGTTTTGGAGCTTGCTTAAGGCCATAAAGTGATCTTACCAGTTTGCAAACTTTATTCTCATTTTCTGACCTTAGAAATCCTTCAGGTTGTTTCATATAGATTTCCTTCTCTAGTTCACCATTCAAATAATGCACTTTTAACATACATTTGATGTATTTCTAAATCATGTATGGATGCAATTGCAATGAGCATTCTAATTGATGTTTTCCTCGTTACAGGTGAATATGTATCGAAATAGTCTAGGTCTTCCTTTTGTCCAAATCCTTGGACTACCAGACGAGCTTTGTACTTGTCTATTGAACAATCAGGTTTCAATTTCTTTTTAAATATCCATTTATTACCTAAGGTCTTACATCCTTGAGGTAAACAACTAATTCCCACGTATGATTGGATATAATGGATTCAATCTCATTGTTAATTGCCCCTTTCCAGTAAGGGGCATTCCTGGAAGACATAGCTTATTTGTATGTCAATGGATCATCTTCTAACATAAATGTATAGAAGTCCAGTCCAAAGGTTTTTGAAGTCCTTGACCTTTTACTTTTTCTTGGTTCCTCCACTTGTTGTTTAGCACTACTTTGCTAAGTGCTATTTTTTCCAGCATTCTTAAGAGAATTATAAGGAACTTCATCTTCCCTTGGTCTCTTAGGTGTATGATTTTCTGTACCATGTTTCAAGGAAAATATATGTTCGAAAAATCTAGCATTTCTCGACTCAATGATGGTATTTTCATGAATATCATCAATTTGAATGATGGTATTTTCATGAATATCATCAATTTCAAATTTGTGTGCCAAAAATCGATATGCGACACTATTTTGTGCATATCCAATGAACACACAATCAATAGTTCTTGGTCCAATTTTGACCTTCATTTGGTTTTGGAACCTCTACTTTGGCAAGACACCCCCACACTTTTAGGTATTTGTAGGATGGTGGTCTGTTTCCCCAAAGTTCATGAGGAGTTTTAGACGTTTTCTTTTGGGGTATTTTATTTAAAATATGATTTGCCGAAAGAATAGCTTCTCCCCAAAAATTATCTGGCAAGCCAGAGCTAATTAGTAAGGCATTCATCACTTATTTAAGAGCTCTATTTTTTTCGTTCGGCTATACCATTGGATTGAGGTAAATATGGAGCTGTAGTTTGATGTATAATTCCATGCTCAGCACAGAATTCCTCGAATGGAGACTCGTATTCTCCTCCTCTATCACTTCTTAAGGATTTGATTTTCTTATTGAGTTGATTCTCAACTTCTGCCTTATGCTGTTTAAACATTTCGAATGCTTCATCCTTACTTCTAAGGAATATACATGACAGTATCTGGTACAATCATCAATGAATGTAATAAAGTACCTTTTTCCACCACTAGTTTGAAACATTTTCAAATCGCACACATCAGTATGTATTAAGTCTAGAGGTTCGGTATCTCGTTCAACATGATGAAACGAGGTTCTTGTCAATTTTTCTTATGCACAAACTTGACATTTATAGTTTGGATCTATATTGCATTTTGGTATAAATTCTAGATTAATCAATTTTTGCAATGTATCAAAATTTACATGCCCTAATCTAGAATGCCATATGTTAGAAGATTCAATAATATAAGTAGAAGATTCACTTTCATTCATATCAGTGTGTGGTACAATAGTGGTTACATTTGCTTTAAACAACCCATCACACACATATCCTCTTCCAACATACACTCCCTTCTTGGAAAGCACAAATTTATCAGCTTCAAAGGTTAATTTGAAGCCATGCTTTCTCAGCAACGATCCTGAAATCAGGCTCTTGCGAATTTTTGGAACATAGAGAACATCATTTAAAGTCAATTCCTTTCCAGAAGTCAGTTTCAACACAACTTTTCCTTTGCCTTTGACCTTTGAAGTAAAAGGATTGCCCATAAAAGTTGTTCAACATCAGTTGCAGTTTTTAGGTTGTAAACATCCACTTGTTAGCACATATATGTCTAGTGGCTCCAGTGTCTACAAACCATTCCTTTGAGTTACCAACAAGGTTGCATTCTGATATTACTGCACATAAATCAAGATCAGAAATGCCTTTCGAAACATCAGCCGTATTTGCTTCTAACTACTTCTTTATTAGATGCACGACATTCGGCTACTTTGTGCCCCTTCTTTCCACAATTGTGGCAAGAATCCAGAAATTTCTTTGACTTTTTAGGAGCATTCTCCCTTTTTCTTTTGTTAGTCTTGTCTGACTCAACAACATTTGCATTGGTAGCAATATTCTAAGGAGTCTTTTTCTTAGAATTTCTGTTATCTACCTCAATGCGTAGCCGAACTATGAGATCTTCCATTGTCATTTCCTTACGCTTGTGCTTAAGGTAATTTTTGAAGTCCTTCCAAGAAGGAGGAAATCTCTCAATTGTTGTCGCAACTCGAAAAATCTCATTCAGAGTCATCTTTTCATCTTCTAGTTGATGGATGATAAGTTGCAGTTCTTGAGCTTGACTTATCACTGTCTTTGAGTCAACCATTTTGAAGTCAAGAAATTTTCCAGCAATGAATTTCTTCATGCCTGCATCTTCAGTTTTGTACTTCTTTTCCAGAGCCAACCAGAGTTGCTTGGATGTTGCAATAGTACAATAGACATTGTAGAGGCTATCATCTTGACCATTCAGAATATAGTTTTTACACATGAAATATGAGTTTGTCCAGATAGTCAGAGCCTCTACTTTGGTAGCATCAGGTTCAAGTTTGTCTACCACAGGAGCCTGTTCAGTCAGAAACTTGGCAAGGCTCAATGTTGTTAAATAAAATAACATTTTCTGTTCTCAATGCTTGAAATTAATTTCGTTGAATCTCTCTAGCTTTTCTCCATGGGACAGAGTCATTGTCAGAATCACAAGCACAGGCGGAGCGTTCGTCACCGTCTGAATCGGTGTAGAATCGCTGTTGTAGTTTTGATTCATTTGCAACAAATATTGTTTCAAGATTGTTAAAACTTTTGTAAATACACAATTGTATTTCAAACAGACAACAACAACAATCAGTATTATTCAATTTTGCCACAATTGTCTCGTTAAACTGTGTTTACAATAATCACAGAAAGCGCAACCGATTGTGCAATAGATTAAAGATATATAGAAAGTATTCTTTTTACAGTAGTGTCCAAGTCAAAAAATATTATGTTTCCTTGAAACAATACTGTTGTTATATGCACTGGTTGACATAGTTGCAATTTGTTTCCTAGGATAAAATGGAGACTAACTCCACAGCGTAGTGCCAACAAACGAAGTTCTGACAAACTGAAGTAGATTACAGAAACTAGATCAGAAGATTACTTTGAAGAAGAAGAAGTAATGCGAGCATAAAGGTGAATTCTGTCTTGTTTTGAGCAGTGTATTTATAGGCAAGGAGGAGTGCTTGTTCGCATGCATTAGTGACCATCAAAATTGGAAAGGCTGAGACCCATTAATCGCCCGGTCATTAATGTGCATATGCTAAGAATTCAAATGGTTGTATTCATTCAGCTAACAGACATGCCTTTCGAATTCTAGACTGAACGGACGGACCTTTAAAATTCTGAGAAAAATTTCTCGTTTCAGTGCACTAGCCCAATCAACAACCATTGACCATATTCAATCAAGAGACCCCAAGGCTCAAGGCTCAATCTTTGACATTTTAATGTATTATCATGTCATGGTCAAGCCCACACATCCCCGTATAATCCCTTTTTCTTTTATTTTATATAAGCCTATTGGCATCTAATATATTAAGAGAGATCGTGTTAATATTTTTATGATATGGGACTTATATGTTGCTATCTCTTCTTCTTCCCAAATTCCTTTCTCTTGCTCATTCATTTCCAATAATCCCCTACATGAATGAGCAGTCGATCTTAGTTTCACGAACCATTTATCGCATCTTCTTGTTCTCTTTCGAACAGTTGTTTTCATAAGAGGTGATTGTTTCTTCACTTGAAGGCTTGTCATTAAAAGACCTCATGTAAACACGCATAACTTCAGGGGTACTAAGAACTTTTCCCATCGACCATAGTAGTGCTCAGTAAACTCTCATAAGTTGTTGAGTATCAACTTGGTCTCAGCTTTGTAAAGAACATTATGAATCTTATCATCATGGCCACGTAGATATTCTATAACTTTCTTGAACTCGTCATTGATATCTAGTTTCTGGGTATTAAAGAGCAAAAATATAGGGTTGCATTTTGATGCAAACCCAAAGGTGACCCTAGCAAAGTCATTACTTATTTGCGTTCTTTGTTTTTCTCCAGAAAGCACGCATAGTGTGTCAACAAATGATACATGTTCAAGAAGTGAATGTGGCATTTGGGAGCACTCAAATTTCGATGAGAATGCAGTGTCGTATGTCGTTAAACCATTGAATGGCAGGTTTACCTGAAACGTTATCGTGTTTCCATGCATGCTTCTCTCATTTAGCCCTGACATGACCAAAACAAATCTATCGTTCGTTGGTTCAGGTCCAATTTGAGCCCCTAGATAGCTAAGTTAGAACTTTTGTAATTACACAATTGTATTACAAACAGACAACATCAACAATCAGTATTATTCAATTATACCACAATTGTCGCGTCAAACTGTGTTTACAATAATCACAGGAAGCACAACAGATTGTGCAATAGATTAAAGATATACAGAAAGTATTCTTTTTCCAGTAATATCCTAGACCAGAAATATTCTTTTTCCTTGAAACAATATCGTCGTCGTATGCACTGGTTGACGTAGTTACAATTTGTTTTCCAGGATAAAATGGACTAACTCCGCAGCGTAGTGCCAGCAAATGGAGTTCTGACGAACTGAAGCGGATTACAAAAACTAGATTAAATGATTACTTTGAAGAAGAAGAAATAATGCGAGCAGAAAGGTGGACTCTGTCCTTTTTTTTGGACACTGTATTTATAGGCAAGGAGGAGTGCCTGTTTGCATGCATTAGTAACCATCAGAATTGGAAAGGTTACGACCCTTTAACCACCCGGTCATTAATGTGTGTACGCTAAGAATTCAAATGGTTGTATTCATTCAGCTAACAGACATGCCTTTCGAATTCTGGACTAGACGGACACACCTTTAAGATTCTGAGAAAAAATTCTCATTTCAGCGCACAGGCCCAATCAACAACCATTGGCCATATTCAATCAAGATACCCCGAGAGCCCCAAGGCCCAAACTTTGACATTTTAATGTATAATTATGTCATGGCCAAGCCCATACATCCCCATATAATCCCTCTTTCTTTTATTTTATATAAGCCTATTGGGTTCTAATATATTAGGAGAGATTGTGTTAATATTTTTATGATGTGGGACTTATATGTTGCTATCCCTTCTTCTTCCCAAATTACTTTCTTTTGCTCATTCGTTTCCAACAAGCTTGACTTGAGAAAATGCTTAATGAATGTAGTTTTTCCAGTGGAATATTGTCCTAAGTGCAAAACCAGAGGCTTAGCATCAAAATTGATGTTTGTTAGCAAAGGATAACCGAAATCGTTAAATCTGTAGTTGGTTCCCAAAGGCTTTGGCTTTTCTTTGTAAATTTTCTTCAAACCGTCAATGATTGAAGTGAAATTACTTAGAGGTATATTCTTTAATGATCTTGTTCGGCAAAAGCTAAATGACCCTGATTCATTAAGCTTCGGAATTGCTTCTGCACTTTTATCGGTTTTTACGGGAGAACGCTTGGCTTTAGCTAGCAATTTGTCTAACCCTTCCATTTCTAGAAGTTTCAGTCTTTCCAATTCTCCGGGTTGTTTAGTATATCTGGAGTGATTTCATGGCCTTGCTGAGCCAATGAAATAAGCTACACTACAGTGATGAACTCCTGAATAACAAGATAACCCTGTCTTTTGGAATCAACTATCACCCAAACCTGTTAAAATTCAAGACGAGAGAGTTTAAACATGGCAAAAAAATTAAGAGAATTGTTTCAGTGATATGCCAATCTCCATCAGAATCTGAAATTGAGAACCATTGTTCATAAATTATCAGCTTCCCTTTCGTGCAACATTTCAGTGACGATACCAAATCCATTATATATGCATTGTGGAAAGTTTAAGTTTAGGGATTTGAATATACAAATGTAAATAAATATATATAAGTATAAGCCTGAGTAACATTTAATTAGGTGTATAAAATTTAAGTAACTTGAATATATATATATATATATGTTTTAATGTATGGGTTAGGTAATCTTGTTTGTTTAGTGAAGTCACATTTTAGGAAGCTAAAACATGATTCATTTTTGAAAACTGTTCATATTAAAGCCAGTCATATTGAGTCATTTTATTCACTAAGTTATATACACTTGAGTCATTTCAAAACTGTAAAGAAAACTGTTCGTATTGAGTCCTTAACTTAAATGTCATATTCAGTTGATCGTATGGCCATTGTATTCTATTCGCTAAGTTATATATTGTTTTATTTCTTTATTATCTGTTTGGATTATGTTGTGTTCAACCAGGTTAAATGTTTTGCATGCTTGCAGTACTTGAATATTGCTAAGTTGCATGCTTATCCATTTTCATTGACCTGGTCGTGTATATATTGTTGGGTTGCTGATATCGCCGATGGAAAAAGATTTGGTGTATTTAACAGGTGACTATATAATACAACTTAAAACGTATTTCGAGAATTAACACATATATGCTAATATTAAAATTAAATTTTTTTTATGTTTTTTTTTTGTCACAGAAATAGTGTAGAGTATCAATTAGGAGCTATGAATTTCATGCATGTGGCAAAGATAAATCTTTGAGATGTGGAGAAAATTTTCTTCCCATGCATAGATTGTTGAAATCTTAGACATCATCGTTGAGAATTTAATTATAAAAGGAATAGATCCTAAATATAAGAGGAGCATATGGTATAGTCATGGCGAGCAAATAAATGCAGATAAAAAAACAAATTCATTTGATATGTATGACTTGTTAGAGATGATTCACTATGAAGATGATGATTTTATGAATCATGATGTTTTTTATGATGATAAGGATGATGTTGAGTGTCAAAAAAGAGAGGATGAGTTACTTAAAATTTTGGAAGATGCGGAAACTCCATTGTATCCTAGTTATACAAATCATACGAAATTATATGCCATCGTTGTCTTGTATAATCTTAAATGCGAGACCAGTCTATCTGGTAGTGGGTTTCACAAGCTTCTAAATGTACAACAATTAGTTCTGCTGAAAGATAATTGCTTCCTAAGACATTATATGAAGTAAAGAAATTTTATAAGCAATTTGATATGGGTTTTGAAAAATACGTGCTTGTGAAAATGACTGTTGTCTTTTTAGAAAAGAATACAAAGATTTAGATGCTTGTCCAAAATGTGAGTCTTCAAGATGGAAAATAAATCAAGATACCAAAGAGATTATACAAGCTTTTCCAGCTGAAGTGTTGAGATATTTTCCAATAATTTCAAGACTTAGAAGATTGTTTAGATCTCATAAAATGGCAGAAGACTTAAGATGACATTTCAATAATAGAAGCAATGAACAAACATATACATTCAAAAGAGGGGAAAGGCAGCAAAGCATGTAATGTTGGCCATAGTAAGTATGACATTTTTGCTTTGGCAATCTTAGTTTCTAAATTGTCAGGTTGCTAATTTACAATAGATTAACATATAGATTTCTAAATTAGCAATTTTTGCTTTGGCAACATTAAGTATTGGCATGTAATACGTGTGGTTCCTCTGTCCTTTTGTTAACTTTACACTAATTTTATGCACTTATCTTTTAATTTCTCAAATATTTTGATATCTTTCTTAATTTGAATATCATTGTTGATAAGTACATACATATCAGGGTAACTTTGGTTATAATGGGTAAGGACCCCAGCGCAACAACTAGGTTATGCTTGTTTTATATACTATGAAACTAATCACATTTTTAAGTCTTCTACTACTGCACCGAAGTGGTACTGTCATTATCCGAACCTGTAAATGAACCGTTTATATGTTTTACTTAATTCCTAATTTGAATATTTGCATAAAATGCACTTGGTATATCTAGCACATATTATTAATTTACCTAGTAAGAAAAATTACATTAACTAATATAAGGTGTGCTTTTCCCATTTTTTATTTCTTCCACACTATAAGTGAATGTGGGTAACGTGCTTCCAATATGCATTTGAAGGCTTTTGAAATATAAACTGATTCCATTGTTATAGCCACGCTAATTATGAAATATAAAATGGAATTGGTTTTGAAATCTAAACTATCAAAACCAGAGCGGTTATTATAGCCATGCTAATTCTGTTGTTTGATAGCAGCAATGCGGAAAAATTAACATTACATTGAATAATACTTTTTGGTAGCATTACTTCCTCTAAAAGCCGCTTCAAAAACAGAAATAAAAGGTGCCACTGTATTTTGTTTTTGTAAATGTAATAAACTTTTCTAGCTGATCTAGTTGATTTTATTTCTTGTGAAAATTGTTATTTTCGTTTACTTATCCAACATAGGTCAAATCCGGTCATAAAGAATAGATGTAAGTTGGTTGATGTGGCTAAAACAGGACAAGTAGTGGCTGAAGGAACTATCTTTTCTACTGATCCGACAACAATGGTTCACCATGTTCCATTAGAAAAGGATACGGTATCAGTTTGGGTAGAATTTTTTAGATTTAGTGACACATTAGTATAGAGACCCCACATCGGGGTGTACATAGATGGAAGATGCTTTTGGGACTACTATAGCTTGGCCGATAGCATATGTCATTGGGGAATCAAGTTCAACTAATTATAATTTTTCAATTGATAAGTAAGCTTAGAAAATAATTGTTTATAAGTTATCGCTTAAAAAAATCATCCAACTCATCAAAGTCCATTGTATTCAGCATGATGTCAGTTGATAAAACTGAGTTATAAACTTTTGATTCTCATCGAGATGATTATATTCGTAAAATGAAACATACATAGAAATCTGGTAACTTTATTCTAAAGCAGACACAGTTTGAAGTGCTGGATGAAAAGTCTGTTCTTATTGTTATAAGAAGTGTTGGACACAATTTCCACTATCATATGCTTAGAATTAGAAAACTCTTCCATGGTCCAGTTCACGACCCAGTCTTTATAAATTGCCTAAACCTCACAACTCCTTGGAGAAATATTGTATTTTCCATTGTCCGACAATGTGACGTTCACAATATGCGAAAAATGTTCAAGAGAATTGAAAGTGATTGATTTTCGACTGACCTTGAATATGCCATGGGCAACAGGCAATCCTTTACCTATATCACCACTGTTCAAGAGAATTGAAAGTGAAGGATTGCCTACTGCCCGTGGCATATTCTAAGTTAGTCAAAAATTCATCACTTTCAATTCACTTGAGCAGATTTTGCATACTGGGAACGTTACATCATCAGACAATGGCAAATACAATATTTCTCCAAGGAGTGGTAAAGTTTGGGCAATTTATAAAGACTAGGACGTGAACTGGATCATGGAAGAGATTTCTAATTCTAAGCATATGATAGTGGAAATTGTGTTTAACCACTGTACACATATTGACGAAGGTAGAAGGCTATAATGTTATGTTCAAACCTAAAGCAAAAGGCGGTGCTATTCAGGATGTTGTTATATCGCACCCGCAAAGCCTAAGGTTTTCTCATCAGATACCTTCTTTTAGGCTAATAGATGAAGCGGGCTGTAACGACCCGGATTATTTCAGCATTTGAATTTGGATATTCAAATCAATTTCAAATATTTCTGGATTATTAATATTGAATTCATTTATTAAACGACGATTAAACGTTTATATTTATATTTAATATAAAACGAGCTCGTAATGCCGCGGTAATTCGTAATATTGAGTTTTGAACTTTAATTGAATATACAAAATCCAATTTAAGTTGAAATTTTGTGAAACCAGAAACGTTGTGATCTTATTGATTATAATTTTCTAACGAAAGAGAAAAATCGAGATTTCGGCTTATAAATTGTGAGATATGGCCAATTCAAAATTTAAAATAGTCACTATGGAATCGTTAATATATTATAACGATTTAAAGGAATTTCTACATATTTGGATACCGTTGTTACTCGAATTTCCGAATATCGAATTTTAAAATCTATATTAATTTATTCTGAAGCTGGATGGGATCTCATTTAGAGATATATGATAATAATAATTTGTTATTTAATTGAATTATTTTATTTAATTATATATCGAAAATATATAAGCCTTAGAAATAGTTTTATTTTCAAACGACCTCCGTTTTCGATGAAACAAGTTTTATTGGAATGCCTACAATTAATTATTGCTAGATTTCCAGTTTGAAGCTAATCAGAGTCGTTTTATCGGTATGCGATATTTAAGGGTAAACCGATAACTTAAAATTTCATCTTCCAAACGAAGTCCTTTTTCGACGATATTAATTTCATTGGAACCGCAATATCAAGATGTAGTAGTGTGTCTGTTTCCATTGTGTTTGGAGTGCAGGAGGGGCGGAACGTATATTTAACGCGCATGTTAAGTAATGGTAAAATTAAATTAACCATATTAAATTAAAATAAGTTAAAAACCTATACTTTAAGCGACCAAAACATAAGTGTAACTTCAGTAGATTTCTAAGCTTGGTGTATTCCCATATGATAACAAACATTTATGTATTTTTGTGTTCGTACCCTGGTAAAGAGCATGGAAATAAAACATTGAAGCTTAAACTTTAGGTATAAACTTGGATTTTAAGGTTAAGGTAATTAGTATGTTGAAAAATGCTCAATATATTATTTCATTTCATTCAAAAAGTTTGCAATAAAGATTGGTTACCTGATTTGGGGTATTGGTACCAATATAATTAGTAAGCGCTTAAGCTTAAGTTTTCAATCTTCACTGAAGTTCTTATGTAATTCCTGATTTTTCAACACTGATTGGTGGAAATGACACCTCGTCTGGGTTTGGCCTGGCAATGGAAAGCGCACGTCGGTGGGAGCTGGTAGGTATCAAAGTGGGTGGATATGTTGTCAGCGAATTGGTCTTAGTGTAGAGAAGTCATTGGTGAGATTTATTTAGTGGTTAAGCATGTATTTGGTGATGTCAGGGTTTAAATGGGGCACGGTGTAGTTACTGGAGTGGGATAGAGTGAGAAAGAAGGGAGGATGGCTTCAGGTGTTTAGATTGGGGAAGAAAGCACCTGTTGCTTGCGGTTTTAAGTAAATGCGTGACCTTTAAGTGAGATTTTGGGCCAAACAATATTGAGCTTTGGGCCGGTTAAAAAAAAGAAAAAAAAAGAAAAAGAATCAGTGTTGAAAAAGAAAAAAAATGATTTCGCATGGGAAGTTTCCAAATGAAAGGCAGGCACGAGTGAGAATTCTAGAAGCAACAATTGCATGGGGAAAGAAAGAATTGGAAGGGAATATAATTTTGTTCACACTCTGACAATGAGTGTGAACAAAACACTTCGTTGCCATTGGTGGCAGATAGTGGGGCCCCCCTGAATTCCACGGGCCCCCACTTCCTGCCACCAATGGAAGCATACTGTTTTGTTCACACTCATTGTCAGAGTGTGAACAAAATTGCTTTCATTGGAAGGAGCCGGTCTGTTTGTTTTCGGATAGAGGCATTTGAAGTTTGAACGCGCAAAGAAAGTGATAAGCCGACCATTTTTTTCCTGGGAAAGGTATTTGGTCTAAATTTATATAAATACATAATTACATTAGTATAATTAATTGTAGTTAAGGATTAGCGAATTTATATTTTACCATTAACTGAATTAATTTATAACTCGTTCGTACAGCGTCAGAATTGGAGGAAATGGGAAATGTCGGAACCGTATCATCGAATGCTATAATCTGAATTGGTTTGGTCAGCACTGGAAGCTACTGGGATTATTGAGAGAATTAAATGAGTGTTTAATTTAATTAAAACAACTCGTTTTATTTAACATATCAAACCAAGGTGAGTTAAACTCACTCAGTATCCCCACTTATAATTATTATAAGTCAGGTTTATTATCTGTATGTCGTGTTTGCTAATTGTTGGTTGATTTAATGATTGTTTGGATGTTGTTATGTCGATTATTTAAATTAAACGGTTGTTTAATTTAAATGAAATAACATCGTTATTTTTAACGATGATTTCCAAACAAGGTAACTTACCTTATCAGTTATGTTTATAACAATATAATCGTATTTAAATTAAATTGGATGCTTGAATTATTATTTTGGTTGACCGCTACTTGTTAAATTGATTATTCATCTGCATATGATCATTACATGAACTATTTAACCAATATGATTGGTTATGGATTTGATTAGTGGTCGTTGAATATGAATTCAATGTTTGTTGTTATTAACCAATGTGTGATATTGGTTGAGGAATTTATAGTAGATAGCCAAAATACAAACTGTTCTATAAAGATTGATTTACCGTCAGGTGAATCGGTAAAAATGAAGTTATGAAATTTATTTTATAACTGAATATAGATTTTTAAATATATTATTTTTAATAAGATTTTTAAAAGAAAATAAAACCAACCACATATATATGGATAATTTTAACCAACAATCGCCGTTTTGGCACCAAAATCGACCGTGTGCGAAGCATGTGCTTTATCTTTTATAAAGCAAATTCTTGTATTAATAAGATTGTTAAACAACTGTCAAACGATTAATAACTGCGATTAATTGTTTTATGAAACAATTAAAATAAGATTAATTTGAAATGGTTTTATTTGAAATAAAATATTATTTATTAATTTAAATGAAAAGAGGAGTTAGGATTGATCAATGAGTAATCATGTTTTAATTGGACCAAGCGAATTGTTTTAATTAAAAATCGATTATTGAATAAAGTAGTTTGTGCCAGTTAATCAAATGAGATAATTTAACAAAAAGTGGTTTAATTTAATAAGATTTTAAATAGGAATTTAATATTAATCCCAGTTAGTGATGAAGTGAATTATAATTTTTAATTAATAATAATTTAAGGAATTATTTCTTAAATGAAGTTCATTTAAATAATCGAAGTAGTACTGAAATATAATTGAATTTTTAAAGTAAGTTATGAACGGGTTATATTTAAACCAAGTCTGGTAAATGAAATTATAAAAGTAATTTTAAGCAAATACGATTTGAATAAAGAAAAATGGAGATGAAATAGGGTTTGATATTAAACCAGAGTTGTATAAATGGGTTTTAAAAGAGATGGAAAGTCATAGCATTAATTTTGAATTAACATTACTTAATAATGACATTAAGTGGAATGGATTGGATTTGAAATAAGATCTCCCGGAATAAATGATGGAAAGGTTTAAAGAAGGATTCTAGTAATTGAATTTGGCAAAAGATCGAGTAATGGAATTTGTAATAAATATCAGATGTGAAACAAACATCTTAAAGACGTTAAAGTTTAAAAGTTGTTGTTTTATTAACCATTTACTAAATCAAGAAATTCAGTAATAATAATATATTTGAAAAGGAGATTTCAAAAGTAAGAAGGTTTTATAAAACCGTATTTTAAATAAATTAGTGAAGTGGTATTTGTTGGTATTAGAATAAATATGGGTTTTCTTTTGAATTACAATTCATATTTATCTTAAAATAAGAATGATGTTGATCAAGGTCTGAGAGGTAATTAGAATACCCCAACTTAAACGACTTCAGGATTTTCGAAAGATGGTATTAGTTGTAATGGTAAAGTTGTTAGAAGAGATTTATTTTGAGAATATATAATACAACATTATTTGGAAGGTTTAAGGATAGATAACGAGTTCCAAAATAAGGGAAATAATAAAAGAATTTGAAGAAATGCATATGGATATTTTCCAAAGTAGCGGAAGTAAAAGGGGCTTGAGTATATGAAATGACATTTCCATGGTAAAGAAAATAAAGGGAGATTTATGAAAATATAACGATATTTTCGAAATAAAGAGATGAGTTTTATAATGGGTTTATTCAAAAGGATAAGTAACGATTAGTGTTTGCAAATAATGAAACAAAAGGGGATTTCGTAACAATTGTTTACGATGATAAATTGAATCGATTTTCTAATTATTGATAATAAATAATATTGCAGAAATATTTTGAAATGATAGTTAAAGGAAGAATTGGATATGATTTTAAGATATTTTCCAAGTATAGGAATAAAATTATCAGAGAATTTTAATATATTAAAACCATATATTATTTTTATAGCCAAGTGATGTTGTGTAATAAACCAATGAATCTGTTTCATTTTTATGGTTGTTTATTTTGATAGTAAAATAATCGACTATCAAAATCATGCCCAAATGCGTTGTTGGTACGAAAAGACCGGGATCGAATTTATATTCAAAAACCATTTCGACCAATAAATACAAATACGTCAGAGATGCTGATCGAGATGGAGCAATTGAAGACCATAGATCTTCATAAAACGGAAGAGTTACTTACAATCTCTTGCTAATCCCTAGAGATATATTGTGATTATGTCGTGGTTGAAATCTATGGGTTGCAAGGACTACTCGCTACTGATCGATAGGGTGATTCCTAGGATGTGGTAGGAGAGTGCCTTCGGTTCATCGTGTTCCTGGATGATTTGTATGGACGATGTGAATGATGGCTAGATGTTTCAAAAGTCGACTATAACCTCAAGCCTCATCAACCGGGAAATGACAAAAATCGGGTAGGCAGCATGGTTATGTGGGTCGCACCCATTAGGGTGTATAATCACCTATCTAGAGAAATTCCTTTTGCTTCTTTAATCTATCGATGCTGTCCCTTTCGAGAAACGATGATTTTAGCCTAACCGTTGGTGATATACATCCGATACACTCAAGTGAAATGAGTGGTCGGTCATGTGTGGGCCGGGTTGCAAGATGTTCTTGTTGAACCCAGTGTATTCCCCTCTAGATTTACACTATCGGCAGCTGGTTCCATACCCTGTCATAGTCGGATTCCAATCTCCAATAAGCGGCCGCGGTTTGGTTTGTATACTATATATATGTGGAGCGTGAGATGCAAGCGTTCTACTAGATTTTATTTATTTGTACGTAGACACAATTATAATATCAGACAAGTATTGATTTTCAAAATGTTTTGGGTTATCGTAAGGTAAAAACCGTACGTATTTATGTGTGTATTTGGTCTTACGATTATCCTTTTCTTTCGAAAAGTTTTTTTTCGAACTTTAAAATCATGTTGGATGATTCCCCTTAAAACTTTGCGAGTTTATCTCACTCTGGTTCACCAGACTGACCTCGTGTTTTGTAAATGCTCGGGTTAGACCGGGGTGTACAGGTTCAGGTTACCAGATGTTTTGAGGTCCAAGGACGAGCTGAAGGAGTTCAGACGTATGATGTTCAACCGTTATTATTCCGCTGTGTGTTATATATATGAGGACAGACTATTATAACTGTCCAGGTGAATTGATGTACTCTGATGTTGTAAGTATTATTTCATGCTCTCAATAAAAGTTATTTCTATATTATATTTTGTTCCGCTGCGATGTGAGAATCTGTGATGTATTACTTCTTCTTCTTATTCTTCTATTCTAATATTCTCTATTTCTTATCTCACCCTCTAATTTCTTTCTAATAACTATCTGTGTTTTCGATACTTGGGTTTTGGCAAGTGATACAGGATCTGTATTATTATCGGAATTCGGGCTTGAATTCCCGTAGGTCGTTGCACGGGCGGTTCGTTACGTGGTTACCGGGAGCTTGATTCAACTTCTGTTCCTAGTAACCTTTGATGATGACCGTTTTAGTTAGTAGTCCGTTAATGTTTATGCCTAGTAACTTCTTTCATTCTTGAGAACTACAACCATAATCTGTTAATCTTCAGCGACTTATAAGTACAATTCATGCGCAATGATTTTAAGTTATTTGAACATATGGTTATTTCCTACAACCGCATCTTATGGTAATTTTGATACAAGCGTAAGGATCCAAAATTTGGCTGTATAAATCATGCTTTTGGGGCCACTGTATTATTTAACGGAGGCATGTTTGTTTTTTCTTCAACGTTTAAATTAAGGTTACCCATGAATTCAAGATAATCCAGTAGGTTCCTAATGAAAACTTACCATATTTTTCTCTTTAACGCCTTGCAATATGCGTCTACACTCACCATTAATGACAATGCTGACAAAATGGCAGTAGCTAATTTGACGTGGCATGAAGCAGCTTGCATGGTTTCTATGATATTACTTGGTTAATGGGTGCATGATTGAGTTAAAAATTTGTATTGCAGCATGGTTATATTTTGATATAAACATTGGAAAAATGATTATGGCATACACGTTATGTGTTTTAGATGACTAACCAAGAAGAAAAATTGAAATTATATATAGGAACGTGGTGGCAGGTTATGCCAACAATTGGAGTCAAAACTTAGCAAATGTATATCTACATTTACGAGTAGTAGATTGTACCTTATTTTTATTTATTTTTTGAATTTAAGCCTTGTTAACTTGCTGTGGTTGGTGAGCAGAGACGTTATATTTTTGAATCTTAAAGTGATTTGATAATTATGTTTCTATTGTATTTGAAAGTGCAAATAAAAACTTAACCTCTAACCAAAAATTCATTAAACAAGACTTTTCTTAAAACGTATGGTATGTAACTTGTTAGTAAACGTGATGTCTATGAATTGGCACATATTATATTCTCACAGACTTTAGAGGATTAAAATCCAAGTCATAGACTTGTGAGTATGATGATTATTTGTTAAAATATTTGTTTAACAAGTAGTCAAATTCCGGTTCCTAAACAATTCGTTTGTTAAGAAAGAAATGAACTAGCATTAGCATGATGACAATTATACATTTTAATGATAAGTAAGTCCACTGTATTCAGCAAGCATAAGAACTTTTTCTTTTTGAGAGTTGTTTAAATTTTGTAAAAGCTTACCCCTTCATAGTTGATGCCACCTATGTTTTGATCCTGAAACTGAGGCATTTTTGTACTAAACTTTGTTGTATTTTTTTTTATTGAATGACCATTGTTTAAATCTTTATCTTGACCATATTTTTCTTATCAAAATTCTTATTCTTCTTGATTATCAACCTTGTCTACAGGCAATTAGCTTTTATGGAGTGAAGACCATCAGCAATACCGGACTTTTATGTAAACTTGTTATGGTACTTGATATTTGTTAGTTTATTATTTAAACTTGTTGATGAATGCTTGTGGTATGTTAATTTGTTGATTTTATCAACTAACTTTTATATAAATGGATATGGAAAATACTTACGTGACTAATGTATTCTTAGTTATTTGAGTATGATGATAATACAATTGATTGACTATTGATGTAAATCATATTTTTATGCGATTGGTTCTAATTTTAATATGACTATTATATAACTAATTCTCGAAATACAGTAGCCATTAATAGTATATAGTAGCATTTAAAATATGCTACAAAACAACAAATACGTTTTAGTACCGTTTAACAAACGCTACAAAAACAAATGTAGAACACCATTTAAATTTTTAGTTGCAAAAAATAAATGCTACAGAAAAGCAAAAGGTAACCTACATATTAACATTTAGCAGTGTTAAAGAACTACTACGTAAACAAATGTAACATACCATCTAAATTTTTAACGGTTGAATATAAATGCAACGAAAAGTTTTTAGTTGCACAAAATAAAAGCTACAGAAAAAGAAAAGAAAAAGACCCACGTACAAACCTTTGGTAGCGGTTGAAAAATGCAACTACGTAGATGATTTGTCAGCGTTTATTAAAACGCAACAATAAAAAAAACTTTTACTTGCAGGACCTAAAGTAATGTTCATTAAAACGCTACGAATACCTTTTGGTAGCATTTTTAAACCCTACTAAAGGTATTTTCTGGTGTAGTGTTGTATTTTGATATCATCAAAAGTTACTTTTAATCCAGTAGACGATAAAGGTGATTATCTGATACATCTCGAATCAATTAAATAATACGAATGATTTCAATGGAATTTAACCCTACAATATAAGTAGAGATATCCATGGCTTCTTGATTGACTATGATTATGAAATGCATGGTCTTGCTCAAATATTGATTTGTTTTGTATAATATGCTTATCGATCAAGATAAAAGGAATAAATTATAAAGAGGATGATACGTTCTATGCCTTGAGTTTAATCTTGGATATATTGGTTAGAAGGATTAACTTACATTGAAACACTAGTCGTAGAAAAGGTTATATCGAATAATTGATTTTATTATATCTTGGGTAACATCGATGTATTACTAGATGTCGTTGACTGTTTATAATGTAAATATTATTTAAATTGTTACAATTGTTGTAATAACCTATAGTGTCACACAACAGAACATTTGAAATAGGGAGATCCATTCATAATAAAAGAAACGTCAAATGTTGATATCTTTTGTATTTGAAATGGTAGTCACGAGAAAACGGTTCCTATAATTTCTCTTTTGTTTTATAAGAGGATCTGACTCTTCCTTCTAAAAAAAGACATAGAACACAAAATAAAAATAAAATAGGAAAAAGGGAAAATTTGTGATTTTGGCTAGTACCTATTAACTCCTTCCTCGTTCTCATTCAACGAGATCAAAGCAACGCTCATGAACTTTTATGGGGGGGCCGCCATTAGGAGCGCTCAAATCGATTCAATCAGATCCATATCTCGTGCGTGTTCATGAATTGAAAACAAGGGTAAACAGTACATTGTTTGCTCGATTTTGAATTTATGCTTATAATAGGGTTATTAAAATTGTTAATCCGATTGCATTTCGATCCTGAAATCCCTACACATGCCATATAGAAATGGGCCGAGGATTTGCTGGACGTAGTGAGAAGAACCATCCAGGATTATCAAAAGCAGGTAGCGATTCTTATCGTGGCTCTCAACAACGAGACTCTTGAAACTTCTAAGCTGAAGGAGCAACTTGATATGGCCTAAAAGAGCGCGATCAAGAAAGGAAAAGGTCGTTGTTGATGGAAACCATGCTAGCACCATGAGTGATCTTAATATGTTTGAGTTTTTTGCATCACGGGCAAGAGTAGTTCGGAATTTTCGGAGGAGAGCTATCCCCGCACTTTGGCCGAGGTATGGGAGGAGGTCCTGAAACGAGTAGGTGATGGTGGTTATGCAGAAGAGGGGTTCTTGGCCTTTTATATGGATAACGACTCTTGGGTTGCTCTTGCCAAAGGACAGGAGGAATTAAGGCGTAAGACAGAGGCTATTACTGTTGAGGGAGCTTGACCTTCTGACGAATCTCATCCTGGTCCCTAAACTACTTTGGAAGCTTCCACTCCCCTTGAAGCCCATCTCAAATCATAGCTGCCTCTACCGAGGTTACTACTAGTGTTACTGCTACTCCTACCGATGCCACCCTTGCTACAGTGGACTTTGTTGATGCTACTACTGGAGTAACTACCCCTCAGACTATAGCTGTCGATGATGCAAACACTAGGTATAACTTATCAACTGATGAGGACAATAGCCAGGGTGCAAAAGAATTTTAGATTAATGCATATGTATCCTCGAAGGTAGGTAACGATGATATAATCTCTGGCTTAGGGGATCACTTTCCTCGCATATATAAGTTTGATTATTTACTCGATAAATTTTACTTGATGTAGGACTGGGCTTACCGGACTCTTTCCCTTCTACTACCGGAACTACGGGGGTCGTCGCTATCTTTACCTTCTCGCTGATTGTTATAACAGACTCCGCGCTAGCAATCACTTTTACTCAAACGACTGTTGCCCTCATCATCCTTCCCTCGGCTTCTACCCCTGCCTTTTATTCGAGGTCACAAACTGAGCAGATTGTTGCCTTATAGGACCTAGATAATCCAGCAGTTTTTTCTAGAATCGGCAGAGACCCTATTTAGGAGACCAAAAGCATCTGGGGTGGATCAGGAAGCGATAAAAAAAATCTAAGGGAAAGCATAGCGGGAAGCGCAGTGCACGTAAGAAGTAAAAGGCTGCCCCTGTCACTGATGATGAGGGGAACCGTATAGTCCTACCCTACCCAGCATCTACTACCACTCCATCGACCAGGTTGGCTAAACTGACGACTAAATCGAGCGATAAATCAAAAGGTGGATAGGGAAGAGACTGATGATTTTATCCTATGTATTTTTTTGGCCATGATTGTGCATGTACAGGCCCTCGCTTTTTGATGTTCTGGCACGATCTTGTAATGGTTGTTGTTAATGAAATTTGAAATTCTTGTTGTACATCTCTATATCACTTGTGTTGTGATATTATTTGGTGTACTTTCTTATTTTACATATTTTACTTTACTATAGCTTTTTACTCTTCGACTATATATCCTTAATTCATCGCATTGTTAGGACGATCTTATGGTATGTTTCATCTTGATCTTGTTTGAGGCCAATGTAAGTAGTATTGCCCCCTTATCATGGGTTGTCGCGAGTACTACAGTGACTTTGACTCCTAACCTCTTTGTGTGGTGTCTGATTTTGTTACTCACTAGTCATTGGTGTTTTTTCTAGGCTACGTTCATTTGGCATTTAATTGGGTACCCTTGTGTAGAGAATTCTTCACGACAAAATTTTAGCGTCTTGTAGGAGCGAATTTTCTCATTCACTCAATGTTTATTGACCGTCATGTGCCTTCGTTCGGGATCAAGACCAGCATGTGTCGGTCGTGCTTCCCAAGGCTAGTCTCTCTCACGGTATATATCGAGTGCCTCATAGGAGAGAGGTTTTTACCCACACAATGTTTATCGATCATCATATGCCTTTATTCGGGGTTGGGACCAGCTTATGCCTGTCGCGTTTCCCGATGCCAAACTATCTCACGATGTATATTGAGCGCCTCATATGATCGAGGTGTTTAACCACTGAATGTTTATTAATCGTCATGTGCCTTTACTCGAGGTCGGGACCAGCTTGTGCCAATCGCATTTCCTGAGGCCAGAGTCTCTTATGGTGTATATCGAGGGCCTCGTAGAAGCGAGGTTTTTACCCACTCGATGTTTGTCGATCGTTATGTGCCTTTATTCGGAGTCGAGGCCAGCTTGTGCTGGTCGCGTTTCCCAAGGCCAAACTCTCTCATGATATATATCGACTGCCTCATGGGAGTGAGTTTTTTACACACTTGATGTTTATCGATGCCAATTTGGGGTCGGGACCAGCAGTGCCAGTCGCGTTTCCGGAGGACGGACTCTCTCACGATGTATATTAAGCACCTCAAAGGAGCAAGGTTTTTCCTTCCATCACGCGAACATTAGTGATCTCTTTAAGCTTTCTCTCACAGATCCAATTTCTCCTAGCACTTTAGCTGATTTGATTTTATGTGCTTGGATTATTTTTTAGGGTAGTTTTTCTGAAGGTCAGGACTTTTTTTTTGTAAATCGCGCTTGCTTTTTTGGACTTGTTACCTGCAAATTTTAAATTGACTTTTTGAAACTAAGAGAATGCAATTTTCAACTAAAAGACAGAAATTTCGTAAGTGTATAGTCATAATCATTCAACGACAGTTTTTATTGATAATTAAAATAGCATAGGTTTGGATACAATGCATGGCATGAGCAGTGACTTATTCCTAACAGAAAAAGAAAAGCAAACAAGCATTATAAATTCCAGACATCATTTTTTACGCAAAATAAGGATGTAAATGTTCAATATTCCATGCCCTGTGAATTGGGATTCCATCCAATGTGGTTAAATTGAACGTGGCATCGATGAGATTTTGCTGATTACATAAGTCCCATCCAAGTTTGGCCCAAATACTCCAGTGTTGGTCATTATCCTTTTCAAGATGAGATCGCCGATTTCAAAAGTACGATGGTGGACTCTAGAGTTGAAGTGTCTCGCCACCTTTCTTTGATGTGTTGCCAGCCCAAGTTCTGCCTCATCCCTTCTTTCATCTAGTTGGTTGAGAGCCTCCAACAGCAACTGCTCGTTTTCAACTTGATTAAAATGAATCCTCCAATGGGTCGGGACTTCTAACCCTACTGGAATCATTGCCTCTGCACCGAGTGCTGAAGAAAATTGTGTATGCCCAGTTACAGATTTGTGAGTTGTTGGGTAGGCCCATAGAGAAAGCGGTAACTCGTCAACACATCCACCCCTTTGCTTTCATCAACCGCATTTTAATGGTAGATTTGATGATTTTGTTAACTGCTTCCACCTGTTCATTTGCCTGCGGCTGAGCTATGGCTGAGAAGCTTTTCTGAATTTAATACCACTTATAGAAGCTTTGAAACTCTTCACTCTCAAACTGTATCCTGTTGTCGGTAATTATATTTATGGAATGCCAAAATTAAAAATGATATTTTTAGTCACAAAGTTAACAACTTTTTTAGTAGAAATTGTGGTCAGCGGTCCCACTTCAAGCCCACTTCGTGAAATAGTCTATAACAACTATTGTGTATTTGGCACCTGCTTTAGCTAATGGCAGCACCCCGATCAAGTCGATGCCCCATATCACAAATGGCCAAGGACAGAACATTTGTGCTAATTCGAAAGAAGGAGCTCTAGTGATTTCAGTGAATCTCTGACATCAATCACACTTCCGAGCACAATCTGAGGCATCCTCGTTTACTTCATGCCATAAATAACCATACCTAAATGCTTTCTTTGCTAGAGTTTGACAGTCAGAATGGTCTACATTCAGCCTCATGTATTCCTACCAAGATTCTTTTTGCTTCCCCCCGAGTTATACATCGGAGCAACGACATAGAAAATCCCTTTCTATACAACTTTATGTCTTGCATGACAAACCTGGGGGCCTTTCTAAGCAACCTCTTTCATTCCATCTGATTAGTATGGAGTGTCCCGTTGTTCATATATTCCTTTATTGGGATCATTTGTGATTCTAGTTCTTATGAAGTTTCCAACACATATTCGACTTCCATCTCACTAATGCTTGGATTACTAAAGATCCCCACTGGCACCAAACGCAAAAGTTGTGCATCCCCTGAACTTGCATATTTTGTATGTGAGTCAGCCGTCATATTTCCCTCCATTAGAATGTGGGTAATGGTGTAATGTTCAAAGTCGTTGAGAAGTTCCCTTGTTTCAATAAATATAGATCCATATTTCCTCCTTTTGTTTGAAATTCTCTTCGAACTTGACACACCACAAGCTGCGAGTCATTCAATAACTGAAGAGTTCGGAGGCTCAATTCCATAGCTATTTTCAATCCAGCGATCAAAGCCTCGAATTCTTCTTCATTATTTGTGGTTGGTAATTCCAATCATAATGCGTAATAAACCGAACATCCTTCAAGAGTCTTTAGACTATCCGCGCACCTTAAAAGCATTCGCTCATTGCTCCATCAACATACAACTTCTACTGCATGTTCACCTTTGTTGTTTTTTCCTCGTTATCTTTCCAAAAGGTAAATTCTACAATGAAATTGGTCAAAACCTGTACGTTAAACACAAAACTTGCACCGCTCCGTTCGTAATGGAATTCTGGTCAACTTTCGTGTTTGGAACTTCGCGAACGGAGTCCGTAATGAAAAAGTCATAAATGAAATACGAAAATGAATTTAAAATAAATAAAATAGGATCTTTTACATATAGTAATATATATTTTCCCCCGCTTGTTGCCAGATCGATCAGAGCGGTCGACAACTTGGTCAATTCCTACAGGCGGCGGCTAGGTTTTTATGTATATGTGTGTGTGTATACATGGACGGATCTTTGTTAAACTAAATCAAGTGGTCCAGGGTCATTTCTACATCGATAAATAAAGGTCTAGATCCCCATTCTATTATTTATATTTTCTAAAGGCAGTAGCAAAGCTCTGCCATTTCCAATCCTCTAACCTCTTCCAAAGCAAAAAATTTAAACCGTATACAAATCATATTTGCAAGATTGGAGAGATTAGATCCAAAATTATGAAAAAGAGATGGTTTTAGGAATAGGTAATCTAAGTTATTTAATTTCCTTCTTCTTTTCCTATTTCTTTTCCAGATCTGCAAATCTTAACTTTTGTTTGTCAATCCCCTTTTTGAAATTGTAGATCTGTCAGATTAAGGAATTTTAGGCCTAAAATTTATGTCAAATTTGGATTTGGATAGCTTTCAGGTGAGTGGAAAATTATATACATTGTTTATAATAAAAATATATAGTTCATTTATGTTGAACTGAAATTATATGCCTAAGAGTATTAGATTCGTGTATTTTGTCAAATCTGGATTATTATTAATATTGGTTAGGTATGGATTGTAGGCTTTTTAAGTTATTATCATCTTTCCCTATAATTATTCTTGAGTTGTCAGGGCTATTGTAAATGTTAAATCCAAAAAAGGCGATAACACCTAATTGATTGCGAAAGCACCATTTTATGATGGGAAACAGAGCAAAGTATTAAAATTGAATGAAAACAGGAAAGAAACGGAAATTAGAGAAAAAACATAATTTATAATGGTTCAACTTTAGATGAAGCCTACATACACTTTGAACAATTTTATTATGATCATTGCCAAGCCAAGTATAATATTTTATGGATGATTACAAAGTTCCCCAAAGTAGATATTAACAGACAATAACTAGTACTATTGGTTATTGGAGAATCATGATAACCAGCCTAGGTGACCTAAATTTTCTATCTCTAGAGAAGAAGCTTTCCTGCAAGAGATGAGTAATGGCTGCTGAAGATGAAGATCTATCTTGGAAGAGCTTTGGCAGAGAAAGGATATCAATTCCCTTTCATGTTGGAGCATAAGGGGTATTTATAGGCGTTTCAGATGGAGTTGGGCCAGACGCACTTGCAGAAGGCCTCAAAATCATGCTTAGAACTCACCTACAAAACCGCTCACGAAAATACATTAATTGTATGGATCGATACCAGTCTGTGGCTAATGGACCAGTATCAGTCCATTGTGTTAGCGTATTTTACATTTTTTGTTTCGATAACATTGTTCATGTGCTTCATTTGGTCCTTGGACGGAATCTGGTTCTATTTGGACCTGGTCTAGTGCTGCCTCGGGCTTTTGCTTCTTATCATCTCGATCTTTCCTTTCAGTCCATCGGGCAATGATACCTAAATGGGTTGTATTGTCTTGATATTTCACACATAGCCTCCCGACAAGGTCATAAAGATATTGGCATGGATCGCGTGCCCATTAGGGCAAATTTCATAGGTCGGCACCGGTCCATTGGGCATGGACAGGTACCGGTCGACGTACTTAGCATTTTTGGGCTTGAAACTTTTTAGGATGCTTTGTATTTCTTCTTAGGTATCTTTTGTGAAGTTTTATCTGTTTTCGAGGTTATACGATTTTTTTCTTTACTTAGATCGATTGCGAACATCTTCCGGTTCACAACTAGGTTCACAGTAAACACCTCAAATCTGGAAATCAGTCCCAAAACTTTCATATGATTTATAGTTTTCTTCCAGATCCATTGGGTTGGATGTTGATTATGATATATACAGTATTGGTTAAAGTAATTGATAATCCTATTGTGTTTGATTGGTTTTTGGTTTTACTTGGTAATTGTAAGTTTTGTCCTTTTTGTTCTTTTTGCAAATAAAGACATTAATTGAAATCTACAAGGAACATAAATAATTCTAATAAGAAGAGATGTGAAATTCACATATTTTGTACGTAGTTTGCGACATTTACTCTAAATGAAATATCAACATGTTTCCTTGTGGTTTGAGTTGTGTTAGTTTTCCTCTTTTAAAACAAGTTTGGACAAAATATACAAAATTGTAGTAAATAGCCTTTTATAAGATTTTGAATCTTAAAACAAGATTAAACACAGAACTGGTTGTTTTGGTCGTTATTTTAGACCAAAAATATAGTTAATAAGTAATAATAAAATATAAGTTAGTAATTACGTTAACTTTGCATTTAAATTATATATATAAATATATTTATTTTATCCATCCAATTCTATGTAAGCAAACTCATTTTAATAAATGTTTGTTATTATGTGTTCAAATAGTTTCCCGTTTTATGGGTACTTATATGGAAATATAACGTGTATTGAATCGAAATAATATTATGACTATTATAGAAATAAATGTAATTATTTTGCTAAATAAACGGAAAGAGTCATAAGTAAGGCAATAATTATTGAAACCATGAACATTTTAGGGAATTAATTGAATAGTGAAAATATGCTTAAATAGTTGCAATTAAAATTAGCATTTAGGAATAAAGATTGTAACACCAACTAGGGAATAAATAAATAGCATATATATATGTATATATATATATATATATTCATATATTGACATAAGAATTATCTAGCATTAAATTTGTCGTAATATATAGGAGTTACAATAAATAAATTTGAATTCAAAAGGGACTGATATAAATGGCATTTAATAGGATAAGGAATGCCTAGGAAAATATGGTCGTTAGTGTCATAACTAGTGTTGAATAGGTTAATTGATGCCTTAGGAAATATGATCGTTAGGGTCATTAGTGGTAGGTAACCTAACTAATAATAAAAAAAGGAGTAGAAAGGGGAATTATTGGGGATTGATTAGCACAGTGAATGCTAAGTTCAATAAGGAAATCAATAAATAAACATCCTAAGGTAGAAAGTTATAGATTTTTCCCAATTCTATTCTAGTTAATCTAAAATTAATATAGTTTATTATAAGAATTGGACTTCGTAGGTTAATGTTGTAAGGACAATTGCCTTCATCGACAGAAGTATGCACTTACAGCATTCGGATATATGTACAAATATTGGGAGATATCATTAACCATAGGAACCCATGATGATAGTTAATTGTGTATCAAGGATTATTTCCTGAACTAAGGTTTATTCCAAGTGTGAGGTATTAAGTGGTTGTAGGACCTGCCTTCTGCCCAAAAGAGGAAACCTTAAAAGGGGAAATAATTTATAAGCGTAAGCCTGCTTTAGGGTAGAGGTATTAAATAGTTAGATCTATCCTTAAAATGGAATTAAGTGATAGCGTAGCTCACCTCCCTCTAATCAAGAAGTATTAAATGGCTATTGGGTACGAGCTTAGTAATCCCTGCGTTGGTCTACTTCCTCTAGGTAATAAGTGTCTGGGATGCGAGTCCGCTTTGAGATTAGGTATTAAATGATCGCTACGGAGGTACCATAGTCTTCCTATTCCGCGGGAAATGGTAAGTGTCTAGGGGATTATTTAATAAGGCTAGCTAGACAGTAACACAAAGGTCTACCGGGGCCCCGAGGGAAGGTCATAAATGATGACATGTCGTCTACCTATCCTTTAGGTAATAAGTGATCGCTTACTATTTCTCACCTTATATGAGGCATGGATATATGCGTGAAATACAGAAGCCCTAAATTAGTAGAACTTGTTGCTAGTGTCCTCTAGTTTATGTTAGTGTAGAGTAAACCATTGGGAAAGGGATTAAGTGACCAATGGGTCTACCTTGGGTCTTAAGTAATAGAAAGCAGGGGTGAGCGTTTGGTTGGTTTGGTTTATCCGATTATGAAAATTGTCAAACCAAACTAAAACTGATAAAAATGAAAACCAAACCAACCAAATTAAAATTGATTGGTTCGGTTGGTTATCCGATTTAACCGAACTAAAGATATTTTAGACCTTATGTTCATAACATTAACTATAATTTAAATACATTATAAATATATGATTAAAATATAATTATTTATGATCCTTTTGTTTTCCAAAAGTAATTATGATGCATATGTGATGATTAAATTTTACTTAAATAAATAAAGTAACCTAAAATATTTACTATAATATATTTAATTTTGAATATATAATAAAAATTCGGTTAATTTGGTTAAACCGATAACCAAACTAAATATTTTTCCGAATTGATTAAAACCAATCTAATTTCAAAACCAAACCAATCGAACCAAAATAAATTGGTTTGGTTGGTTTATTTGGTTTAACTAAATAATGCTCACCCCTAATAGAAAGGATCCACCCTTATCTATCATTGATAGTGAGGTATGAAGTGGCTACATAAAAATAATTAACCTCCTTACGGAAAAATGAGTAGTTGGTAGCCCACCTCTTAGTTTTTAGTAATTGGATGAATGGTGGTTTAAAGGCTTCAAAATTATGCGTAAACGTTCTATCTCAGTATTTCTATATCGTTCTCGTTTGGGATTACTACCTTAGTATGGTAGTTAATCATCATGCTTAGATCTTTACAAGGTTAGGTTAGAGTTACTAGCCATGTTAGACATATGTTTTGGTTTCAACCAAACGAACTACATTTGTGTATTGTAGACAATGTTTACATTTTCCACTCACCAGGACTTGTTGTTCTGAACGCCCTCCTCATAACAACTCTCATGTTTAGCTTAGGGAAGACAGGTCTTAGAAGGTATTCAATTTGGTTTTCGGTTCTCGTTCTCTCATACTCGATATCGATGTGGAAATATTCTTTAACGTAGTCGCCATAGTCGGTATTAGTTATCTTATTTAGTTTTCGCTATGAATTAGTTTTGTTTTGCTCTGATTATTCCCATGCTCATTATTTGCAAGTATCAGATTTATATTCTCCTTTCTTGGATGGGTTTGAATTTCGACTTTTGTCAAAATTCGGGGTCCGGAAAAGTGTAGGGTATTACATTTTATCTGATGCGTTGTGAGATATACAATAGGTACTATGGTTGTGTCTTGTCTTTCTTTCTTCCTCTTCTCTTTGATTTCCTTCTCTTCCTTTCCATTTATCTTCTATTTCTTTCCGTTAACAACGTTCTGCATAGTGTATTATCAGTTATACGAGCACCGGTGGTGTAGCGCATTCATCACATTTGGTATCAGAGCAAGGTTGCGCTGTTTAACCTAAGCTATATCGAAGTCGAGAGTTAATATATAAGTGAGAGCACAAATTTGTATATTATACATATATATTGGTAGTATATATATAGTATTGATTCCTTTGCACACGAGTATCATTGATGTAATTTCTCAATTAGTGACTAGTCGCTCTAACCAATTATCTAAGACTATTAGAAAACGTAGAATGCTACTATTACTCTATCTCTAAGGTCGAGGAGTGAGAAGGATCGAGAATCACTAGTCTGATTCACATAATATGTTTCCAATATTGGCACAAACCATTATGTGATGACTGCTTCATACCTCATGCACTTAACTACAGAAAAGGTGCATTGTATGACGTGCCAGGCGGATATGGGACGATTATGAAGGAGAATAACTCAAAATGTAAACCTTTCATATAACTCACAGCTCATGGATAATATATAATAATAAAATATAAAACATGATATAATAGTGAATGATAACTGAACATAAAATAAAATCCCTATAAAACCATAGAATCTTGAGTACAATACATCTCAGTACATGAATCAATGGATACAATATGCCTCACTACATCCCTTAGAGTCTCAACAATCATCAATACAGCGGAAAGTAAAATAATAGAAATATAGTAGGTAGCATAGATTACGTAGGCCTCTAGCTTCTCGAGCAGCATCAGCGTCGTCACTAATCCTTCTATCTCAATCTGCTCGTCTTCAACATTGAAGAACAACCCAAGGTAATAAGAGGAAAATATTAACCTTGAGTCAGACAATAGTCTTAGTGAGCGATAAAATGACTAACAACACAATAATACATAAGATAATATGAGTATAGACCGTTCAACCGTCTGATCTGTCCGACAACCAAAAAGTTAGCATGTGAAGATCATATGTCACATGCTGTTAGAAAAGGAAATGATAACCTCCCTATCCCACTTCACTCCAACAATCCTACGGTGATAGCCTACCTATAGAAAATAGAGAAGAAAGCACATAATCAACCATAGACCCTAATATCCTAACTATCACCGACTACAGCCTTGACTTTGTCAATTATCGAACTTGCTTCCAATGATCAAAAGGACTAATGGAAAACCCCGGTTCTTTACAGACTTCCATATGCCATCATGACTACGTATGTTTATCTCCATGTCCAGCTATAGTTGTTCTGGATTTGCATTGACCAATATTTCTTGTTGCGAGTTGCTTGGTGGACCGGTCAACTCAAACGTTTGGTTTAATGTTCAAGAGATCATCCTGGTGTTTGGCAAGGCAGGTCTGCATTGGAAGCCGTTGGAAAATAAGCGTTGATTGCATTGGAAGTCACTGGAAACCGTTGATCCGTATACCAACTGACTTACCAACGACTTCCAACGGCCATACCAAGGCCCCTGGTTGTTGGTATGCATTGTTCCTCTTGTAGCTTGATCTATTCCTAATAACTGTATTCTTGATGCCATGACCACATAAGTTTTTGGGGGCCTCAAGTTTTTTGAAGGAGCAAGGAATCAGTTTTTGGAGTGTATGCTACTGTTCCAAAAGAGGTTCATCATGGCACCTCAAATCATCTTCACAATGATAGGCGGTATGAAGGTACGAGACCAATGCGCTATCATGAAAAATCACTGAGTTTATAAGGCATAGTCTTCCAGCTTGACTTAAATTCATGTCGGGTCTATTGTCTAATATTTGTTCATAGAGGAGGAGGCATTGATTCTTACTTATTATGGAAGTGGAAAGCGAAATGCCAAGGTAACTCAAAGAGGATCGCCTTGATTGAAGAGAAGTGGTAGTGTAAGGGGTTGATCTATACCAGCTAGTACGATTTTCAATTTTGGAATATTGATTTGAAGACCAGTAATTTGGCAGAAAAGATCTAAAGTGGAGAATATGGCATTAATGGAGGATACAGATAGTTTCGTGAAAATAACAAAATCATCAGCAAACATTAAAGATGCCACCTTCGGATTTTTGCATTTGGGATGTAGGGAGAACATTCCTTCATTGACTAACCCATTAGATATATGAGTTAGGACTTCCACGATGATAATGAATATATAGGCAAACATCAAATCTCCTTGTCTAATGCCTTAACTACTTTGGAAGAAGCCAAAAGGGCAACCATTCTTAATAATATAGAATCTAGTGGTAGAAAAGCATAGATATACCCATTCAACCATTTTTCTAAGGAAGTTTATTTAGGCCATGAACTTAATGATAAAGTCCCATTGAAGGGTGTTGAAGGCTTTCTTGATGTCAAATTTAAGTATAGCTCTAAGGGAGCCAGTCAGTATTGTCATAACGTTTTGGAAGATCATGAGAAAGAATAACATTATGAAGTATGTTTCTTGAAGGAAGAAACTAAAGGCGGCCTAGTTCCAAGAAATTATCGAGGGAAGGACTTGTTTCAACCTAGAAGCAATGACTTTGGATATGCTTTTGTATATTTAGTTACAACATGCAATAGGTCTAAACTGATGTACAAAATCAGGATGTTTAACTTTTGGGATGAGGGCTAAATTTGTAGATGGATCCCAGCATTTTTTTTTGTTAAAAAAAGTTTAACATAGCCTTGCAAATATCATTCTGAATTTTTTTTCCAGCAAGAGGTATAAAATGCAGCATTAAAGCCATTGTTGTCACTACAAGAATTTTGGTTCGTGGAAAAGAAAGCTTGTTATATCTCGGTTTTGCTACATTAGCAATATAAATTAGTGATCTGGCTGGTTAAGATAAGGAAGGGTGGCGAAGTCTAGAGAATCAAGATTAGGGGTGAAGTTTTCATGGTTATTGTTAACTGACCTTTTGGTCAAATTCCCAAAAGCAAACTTGACCCACTCGGCTCGGTCCGTTGCGTGGCACGTAAACCCGAAGTGTCGTTAGAGTAATTATGGTCCACGCCCAAATGGAGTCGCGCTAGCGTAAGTCTCACAACACCTCTATAACATAAATTTCTTATCTCCTAAAGTATACTCAACACAACATCGCATCACATCCATCCCATTGCCTCGCACTGGATCCCTAGTTTCTGAATCCATCTAAATTCGCATCCCCTAGATGCAAGATATCGCACCTCTTGAGATGCAACATATCGCATCCCTCTGGATGCGACATATCGCATCCCTGTGGATGCGATAAATCGCATCCCATGGACACAATATATCGCATCCCACGGATGTGATATTTTGCATCCCTCGAATGTGATATGTTGCATCCCTCGAATGTGATATATCGCACCCCACTGGATGCAGTGAGTCCCCCCAATAGAGTTAAATCGCATCCCTCTAGGATGCGAAATTTCTCATCCCTTAAGGGGATGTAAAATTCCACCCTAGTGCATCGGGGGACGCAATTTTTTGGGTTCTGCTCGTCTGGAATGCAAAATTCTACTATGTGGTCCACAAATCTCACATACTCCCACCTAAAACACTACCTACAAATACCCCCTTTCTCATTCTTTAAACGGGTTGGATTTTGATTAATTTGACAGCTCTACAAGCTCCTAGGACACCATTAACGATAGATAGCCCTTAAGGAAGAAGAAGACAACATCATTTTTTTTCAATACTTAGCATATAAAAAATATGACTCCTAAATACGTAAAACAACTTGTAAGCAAATAAAATGATGATGTTCAATGCTTTTAACTCTCTTTTGAGAATAAAGATCAACAAAAGCCTTCAAAGTGGACATAAGTCCCTCACGGACCGAACCACTATAAACCTCTGTGCTATTTCTTCTTTCCGCACTTTAGTTTTCCATACGTGAAACGCTAGTTCTCGAGTTAAGAGAATATTTGGGTGTGACGACCATTTTTGTCGTCAACACTTTGGTGCTTTCACTAAGAACTTAAACTCACTTATTTTCGCGCGTTTCATCTAGACTTCGACTCGCTACTCTGGTTTTTTCTTAACCTACCACTCGAGGCTTCTTACAATGGTTAAGCGTGTGATGACCGCCCACAACCCTTGCACTTAGCAAGAGGAATAATGCGCTGAAAGGTGTGAACGATAGCTATGGACGATCATCGAAGTGGGTATACACAAGCGGAACTTGTCGTAGAACTCACAACGCAATGGTAAAATATAATAGAACATATACCACAGGTAGAAATAGTGGAGCATCATATATCAAACTTTTGAAACTTTCGCAACATCCTGAAAGATCACCCATACGTAATAGGAAAGATCAAAGTTTGTACATGAAGCCTTACTGCAATCACTTATAGAGTAACACAAACAGCAGAAACAGAAATGCTAGATACTATAAACCTCTGTGTTATTTCTGCTTTCTGCACTTTAATTTTCCGTACGCGAAATGCTAGTTTCTCGAGTTAAGAGAATATTTGGGTTTGACGACCATTTTTGTCGTCAACACTTTGGTGCTTTCACTAAGAACTTAAACTCACTTCTTTTCGCACGTTTCATCTCGACTTCGACTCGCTACTCAGGTTTCTTCTTAACCTACCACTCGAGGCTGCTTACAATGGTTAAGCGTGTGATGACCGCCCATAACCCCTGCACTTAACAAGAGGAATAATGCACTAAAAGGTGTGCACGATAGCTATGGACGATCATCAAAGTGGGTAGACACAAGCGGAACCTGTCGCAGAACTCACAGCGCAATGATAAAATATAATAGAACATATACAACAGGTAGAAATAGTGGAGCATCATAAATTAAACTTTTGAAACTTTCGCAACATCCTAAAAGATCACCCATACGTCATAGGAAACATCAAAGTTTGTGCATGAAGCCTTACTACAATCACTTATAGAGTAACACAAACAGCGGAAACAGAAATACTAGATAGTAATAAAATTGGTACGTAAGCCTCCATCTCGCCTATGAACTACAACATCGTCCTCACTAAGCTATCACCTACCACTTGTCTGCCAATCCACAACCGGAAGAACAACCCATGGTAATAAGAGGGAAACATAAAACCTTGAGTCAAACAACAGTCTTAGTGAGCAAGAAAACAACAACTAATATCATCAATGAAATATATGAGAATGGATAGATAAACATACTAATCTACCCACAACACTAGAAAAGAACTCAACCCTATCTTCCGCACGTCGGACAGTGATAGCCTTTACAACAACATTTCAACCATACATCCATGGAAACCAGAACACCCATTCAATTATGGCAAAGCACACATGACATCCAAATTATATATTTTATGTAAACCATCCTAATCAAACTCAACATCCCTCAAGCACAAACCCTAGAGGCCTAAACCAATATCAGACAAGCATCCAAGGAACATCTCCTTTGACGTTTGACAATCTACATGAGACGGTTCAAACAAAGCAACTAATCAACCACGACAGACTCTGGCTATCACCTCCAATCCTGCTTCGAAACTATCGTTAATCGTATGACAACCAACCTTGTCATATGTCAAGGGCTAATGGTAACCCCAGTTCTAGCATAAACTCCATACGCCTTTCATCGATACATATGTTTGTCCAACCTTGACAACTATACCTTTCAACGATACCCAAGGTACTCGATCAGTAACCTTCCGGTCTTTTAGGTGCCTGTATTGTACCCCTGCTTTGAGCATGCTAGTACTTACGACAACGATAACTTCTCGGCCATCGCATCTGTAGTCATCCAAATTGATGACCTTTTTTAACTCAAGCAACCTTCTCGAGTAACCGTTATCCACCAACTCATAACCTTTGAGTTGTCACCCCTTTCGTTGTTCAACGAACACATTCAACACTTTGAATATTCCTACTTGAACTCAGTTTGAAGTCACAACATCGCTGAACCAAATAACATCCGCAAATGGTTCAACATAATTCATAGGGTTATATCCATTGCTATGAAATAAACCATACTGCGCTGCAGCACGGGTTCGGGCACTTCTACCTGATTTTTTTTTATAAAAAAGCCCTTTTGTTTAAATCTAGGTCGTATCCGAAAAATATAATTTTTCAGAAATGACCCTGTTTCTGGTCAACCGAGCATTAGTGACCAACCCATCCATTATATGCACGACCGACCCGGAGCCCTTCCAAACCAGCCAAAAACCACAGCCGACCGACCCATACCCAAACACATAGACCAACCAACCACCATCATTTCACAACCGACCGACCAGCCTCCGACCGACCGACCAGGTTCCCTACCCCCTGACCAACCTTGACCGGCCGACCCGGTTCCTTATCCACATGCCGACTGACCAGTATAGAGCCCGACTGACCTGACCCTTCCTGCTACATGACCGACCCGACCCTTCCTGCTACATGACCAACCCGATCCTGCTTGACCGTCCGACCATCTTTCGACCGACCGACCCGAACCACCCTGACCGACCGACCAGCCTGTACTGCACCTTGTACCACACCTGTACTATATGACTGACCAGTAGAAACGCGACCGATCCGTCTATTGTACAGCCCCAATCCAAGTCCAATTTCAACCAAAACATGGCCAAACAACTATATCTACGAAATCTACTCATCCAATTCACTTAATTCAACCACAACCGTAATATGGAATCACTAACAACTTGAATATGACGATTTTCATTAACATTATGAAAACTTCACCAAAATCATGATAAATTAACATTTGAACTAAATTATGGATTTAACTTGCATAAACATATGAAAATCGGTTTTAAGTTGCTAAATTAGATCCTATGGCGATTCATATGAAAATGGACTTACCATGATGTAGGTCTAAGGAAAATGGCTCGAATTTGATGAAAAATAAGATCAAACACTCATACACTTGATTGAATCTGTGTGAGAGATGCATATCACTGACAAATTCTCCAAAACAACCCAAAAACAATGAAATATGATTCCGAACAGCGAAGAATTTGATCAAACTCTTCAATTTGATGAACTCTCCCTTTGATTTGCGTAGATCTAGCCTCAAATGTCGTAGATCTTCGATTCTTTAAGCTTTAATGTTGGAAAGGTGTAGAGAACGGAGAAATGGAGGAACTCTAACTCTTCCAAATGAGAAAATGAAGAAAGTAAACTATTCTCCATGTCTCTTACCTCCAATTTATAGCCTCTACTAGTCCACTAATGGGCCTCCCCAAATTAGCCCATTATGGCTTTCCAAACCTGAACAACCAATTGTTAACCCTTAAAACAGTGATTCCTCCTAAACCTCTAAGCCAAATCTTTAATGTGACCACTCTAAGGAAAGGGAAACATCATTTCCTTTCCAATGACACAGGTTTCAACACCTGATTCGATCCGAATCGAAAGTTATCCCTTATGCAAGACTAACAGGGGAAAAATGGTCACAAAAAAATTGGTAAAAATTATGGACATGTCTCACACCCCCATAGCAACATATTAAAATATGAGAATGATACAACCCTCAAGGAATAAAATAAAAATATTTTATGGTTCTCCGATATGTTAAATACGGGTTGCTACATTCTCCCCGTTGGGAATTTCGCCCTCGAAATTCCAACTAATACAAGCAACCATAACAATTTCGCGTGTCTATCACTCATGAGGAGCCAATTCTATCATCCAAACTAGCAACCATTAGGCCATGCATCCATAACCTTATCCTAGCATGCGGAATTCTAAAGCAATCATAGCACAAGTTACAATGATGTAAGGCGGTACAATACAAACGAGTCATATCTACGAAGAGTTCTGGATGGGTCCCCTTCATGCTCTTTTCCGTCTCCCATGTACAATTGTCGCCATCTTCACTCCATTGTACCTTGACTAGCTTAACCGTCTTCCACCTGAGTTGTCATTTCCCACAACATGAAGTGGCTTACGAGGTCTCGCAACTACGATCTCTAGTTCTAGGTCTTCGTACTACTCTGGAGATACCACCAAATTCGAATCATGTACGAACTTCCGTAGAATATACACATGGAAAACATTATGCATATTCGACATCTTCTCGGGTAACTCCAATCTATATGCGAGCATTCCAATCCGCTCGACTATCGGAAATGGTCCAATGAACCTAGGAGCTAACTTTCCTTTGTTTCCAAACTGGACCACATGCTTCAGCGGCGAAATATTTACAAAGACCATATCACCCATGTCGAACTCCTAATCTTTTTTACGCTTATCGGCATAACTCTTCTGCAATCTTGGGTTGCCTTCATTTGCTATCGAGCGATCTCGATACAATCCGATGTCTCTCTAATCATCTAAGGCCCAAGTACCAACTTATCTCTAGTTTCTAACTAACATGCTAGAGAATTACACGGCTTACCATACAGCGCCTCGTATGGTGTCATCCCAACGCTAGACTGGTAATTATTATTATATGAAAAATCAACTAGACGTAGATGGTCTTCCTATGATCCCCCGAAGTCAAACACACAAGCCCTTAGGAGATCCTCCAAAACTTTGTATACCCTCTCGGTTTGACCATCAGTTTGGGGATGATAAGTCGTACTTAAACACAACTCGGTTCCCAAATCTTCCTGCAAACTCTTCCAAAATCCACTCGTAAATAATGGATCTCTGTCACTCACTCTGCTCTTCGGGATACCGTGGAATCGAACTATCCATTTCACATAAAGTTTAGCTAATTTTGATGCCGTCTTAGGCGTCTTGACAGGAATAAATCTCGCACTTTTGGTCAAACGATCCATGATGACCCAAATCCCTTCGTGTCCTGCCTTGGTTCTAGGTAGTCCATCGATATCTTCTCCCACTTCCATGTAGGAACCTCTAATGGCTGAAGCATCTACTCGGCTTCTTCTACTTAGCTTTCACCAACTGACAGTTCATACACTTGGAAATGAACTTTCCAATATCTCTCCTCATCCCCTCCCAGTAGTAGACTCGCTTCATGTCCTGATACATCTTATTACCACCAAGATGAATCGTCAACTTTGAATGATGACATTCTCCCAGAACCTCATCTGTCAGTCCATCGATGTTAGGAACAACTAGTCGTCCTTTCTTGTGAAGCCAACCTTCTTGATCGACCTCGAACTCTTTATTCTCTGGTTCCAACTTCTGAATAAACTCGACAAGCTTTACAGCACGTTTTTGGCCCTCGCCAATCCTTTCTATAAGAGAAGGTCTTATCGATAAGCTTTCCAACATTTCAGGTTCCAACTCACATTGTGGCCTGAGATCAAACCTTTCCAAATACTCGAGGCTCTTCCATTCCAAAAACATTGCTCCAAAACTTGTGTGTCTTTGACTCAAATGCATCTGCAACCGCGTTACCTTTACCAAGAGTATAGGCAATATCAAAATCATACGATGCTAGAAACTCCAACCATCTTTACTGCCGAAGATTCAAATCTTTTTGGGAGAAAAGATACTTCAGCGACTTGTAATCCGTAAACAACGCGAACCGAACTCCCAATAGGTAATGTCTCCACATCTTCAGAGCAAACACAATGGCCGCCAACACCAAATCATGATTGGGATAATTCCTTTCATGCGGCTTCAGCTGTCGACTCGCGTAGGCCACAACTTATCCTTCTGCATTAGCAGTGCTCCAAGTCCAATGCCACTTGCATCGGTATATATAACCATCTCTTCATTCAAACTTGGAATGGTTAATACGGGAGCAATCGTCAGTCTCTCGTTTAGGATCCCAAATGCTTGTTCACACTTTGCATCCCATGTGAACACTTGGTTCTTCTTCGTCAATCCTGTCAACGGTACAACTATCTTGGAGAAATCCTTGATAAACCGTCGGTAATAACCAGCCAACCCAAGGAAACTCCGAATATCCGTCGCATTCTTATGTCGATCCCATTCCTGGATTACTGACACCTTAGCGAGGTCAACCGCTATACCATATCCAGATACAATATGGCCTAAGAACCTCACTTCGCTCTTCCAGAAGTGACACTTCGAAAACTTAGCTCTCAACTGATGTTTTTGCAAGACTTCCAACATAACTCTCAAGTGTGTCTTGTGCTCTTCCTCATTCCGAGAGTAAACCAGAATATCATCCACGAACACAAGCACGAACTTGTTCAACTGATCTTAGAAAACTGTACTCATAAGATTCACAAAGTATGCTAGCGCGTTAGTCAACCCGAATGGCATCGCCAACCATCCGAAGAAACCAGATGGTGTCCTAAAAGCAGTCTTCGGCACACTATCCTTTGCCACCCTCAACTGGTGAAACCCCGTTGCCAAATCCATCCGCGAAAACACTTTGGCCTTGTGAACCTGATCAAACAAGTCATCAATCCTCAGCAACGGATACTTGTTCTTCTTAGTCACCTTATTCAGCTCACGATAGTCCACACACAATCTCAACGAGCCATCAGCCTTGGTTGCAAACACTACTGGTGCACCCCACTCGGAAGCACTTCTCCGAATGAATCCTTTTCCCAAAAGGTCACGAACCTGCACCTCTAACTCTCGTTGTTTCTTAGGCGCCATCCGCCTAAGAGGCATAACAATTGGTCTAGCACCCTAGACCAAATTGATTCTAAACTCGATCTCACGATGCGGCGGCAACCCTTTGACCTCATTAAAGACATCTTCAAACTCGTTCACGATCTGCACCGATGACAAGTCTTCTTGTGGAATCACAAGCGAATATAGATAGCTTATGAAGACCCCATCTTCGGGCTTACATCTATCAACACCTTTCGCCCATCCACATCCCTGACTGTCACCTCTAGCTTCTTGCAATTCACCTTTGCCACATACCTCTTGAGCCAATCCATGCCCAAGATGATCCCGAACCCAGCGAAGTTAAGAACAAAGTAATCACACACAAAAGAGCAACCATGACTCGACAATACTAGACGACGACACAACATGCACAAACGGACGAACCCCCAACTGGATTAGTCATGATCAATGGTCTATCACAAATCTCGGGTTCCAAACCCAAGCGGCACACAAGCTCATTACAAATGAAAGAATGCAATGCTCCAATATCGAACAAAACATGAACTGAACACCATTAACTGAAAGATTACCTAGAACGACGACACACTTTCCCTTTTCCTCTGCAATAGGAGCTCATGAAGAAGATGGCACGGCTTCCAAAGCATATGCCTTCACAACCTGCTTTCCCTTAGCTGATTTTGGACAATCTTTCTTCTTATGCCCGGGCTTTCCACACTTGAAGCACTTCTTCTCGTCTTTGGGATTCTTGCACTTATTCGAGTAATGACCCTTCTGTTGGCAATTAAAGCAAACCACCCCACTCTTAGGCTTCTTCTGGCCATACTTTCCTTTTTGTTATTGCTACTTCCTCTTCTTATTATTACCACCTTGTTGTGGTTTCTGAACTTCCTTGGTTGCAGCGATAACATTTGCTTCCTTAGGAAACAAGCTCTTATGGCGAACAGCTTTTTCCATAATCTTCTCAAATGGATCGTCAAGATGATCCACCAATGGCCTTCCAATATAGGTATCCAGACCCATGACAAACTTTTCGTTCTTCTAATAAGGTGTGTCAATATATGAACGAGCATATCTGGACAAGGCCTCGAAATAAGAAACATAATCAAGCACAGAACGACCACTCTGTTTCAGCTCTACGAACTTCTTGAACAAAGCAGCCTTCTGAGCAGTGGAGATAAACTTTGCTTCAAACTTAGCTTGGAATTTCTCCCATGAAATCTCCTCCTCTAGAGTATCAAGTGTAACTGAATTCCACTACTCCATAGCCCTGCCTTGCAACTGCCTTGATGCAAGCTTTCTCTTTGTTGCAATTTCCAAACCAAAGCCGCTAAAAATACGAACACAGGAATCCATCCACCTATGAACCTCTTCGGCTGATTCAGTTCCTTTGAATGGTTTCCCTCCTAGAGATGTATAATCCTTGCATAGCTTCGCAAAATCCACAAACCTAAGAACTCGCACACCTACATCTATTGTGTCTGCCACTGGAGTGGGTACCCTTCGCATGACTGCTTCCATCATGGCTTCAAACATGGCTGGGTAGTCTGGTGCACCGCCATTACCCCCTCCAGGCACAGCACCTTCCCAATCAGTATGTCTTGAAGCACGTCGACTCATTCTAAATCTGCAAATTAGAATGATTAGCCACTTGCAAGAAAAGCTGCTAAAGAAGTACAACCGCTATTATACTATATACACTATATAGTACATCCATTTGAAATCTACAAATACGTCTCTCATACATAATTACGTCTTCGAACTTTGGCTAAAATTGTTAACCAAATCTCTGTTACAAAATGTAACGACCGGCCACAACCCCTGCACTTAACAAGAGGAATAATGCACTGAAAGGTGTGCATGGCAGCTATGGACGATAATAAGAGTGGGTAGACACAAGCGGAACCTGTCGTAGAACTCACAGCGCAAGGATAAAATATAATAGAACATATACAACAGGTAGAAATAGTGGAGCATCATATATCAAACTTTTGAATTTTTCACTAGATCTTGAAAGATCATTAATATGTCATAGGAAATATCAAAGTTTGTACATGAAACCACACTAAAATCACTCATAGAGTAACACAAATAGCGGAAACAGAAATACTAAATAGTAATAAAACTGGTACGTAAGCCTCCAGCTCGCCTCCGAAGTGCAACATCATTCTCACTAAGCTATCACCTACCACCTAGTCTGCCCATCCACAACCGGATGAACAACTCAAGGTAATAAGAAGGAAACATAAAACCTTGAGTCAGACAACAGTCTTAGTGAGCGATAAAACAATAACTAACATCATCAATAAAGTATATGAGAATGGATAGATAAACATACTAATCTACCCACAACACCAGAGAAGAACTCAACCCTATCTTCCCCACATCGGACATTGATAATCTTTACAACAACATTATAACCATACATCCACGGAAACCAGAACACCCATTCAATCAAGAAAAAGCACACATGACATCCAAATTTTATATCTTATGTAAACCATTATAATCGAACTCAACATCCCTCAAGCACAAGCCCCAGAGGCCTAAACCAATCAAAGAACACGTTCAACACTTCAAATATTCCCACTCGAATTCTCCTCGAAATTATCACCATCAACGAGCCAAGTTACACCACTACGTTGCAGCTAGGGTTCGGGGGGTTGCCCCCGAAAAATATTTTTTTACGACCTTTTTCTCCAAATCTAAGTCGTACTCGAAAAACGTACTTTTTCAGAAAATGGCCCTATTGGAAGCAAACCATAGCATCATCACTATCAACTACAGCGTTTAAAAGCACTACTAAAAATATGACCGATTAGGCCCTTCAGACCGACCTGACCCGGTTCCTTCCTGACTTCAAACTCGACCGACCCAATCCGAACACCCCTCTTTGGAACATGACTAACCCGATCCGGTGGCACAACACACCCAACCTGATCCGACTACTTCATCATGACTGATCCGGCCAGGTATGCCCCACCTAACCGACCTATTCTCTCTTGCTCCATCTCCAGAAGACCGACCCGACCAGCATGTCTCAGACCGACCCGATCGTTTTTGTTAGGACCGACCCGACTCATTCTGACTTATTCTCCACGACAAGATTTGAGACCGACCAACTTATGGCCGACCCGATCCACTTCCCGCACATCTCTAATTCTACTCTGATTTCGACCAAAACTTCGCCAAACGACGAATCCGACGAAACCGACTCAACTAAAATCATCAAACTCAATCATAACCATGTCATAGCAATGCTAACAACATGAATATGACGATTACCACAAAAATGATGTAAATATCACCTAAAACCATTAAATTGAACATATGATCAAAATGAGAGGTCTAACTAACATAAACATGTGAAATGACATGAAATTAACGGGTAAAACTTGCTAAATTAGATCATAGGGCGATGTATATGAAAATAGACATATAATGGTGTAAATCTATGGTAAAACACTTGAAGTTGATGAGAAACATGCACAAACACTCACATACTTCATTGCATTCATGTGAGAGATGTAAATCACTCACCGATTTTCCAAAACAAGCGAAATAGGAATCCGAACATCAAGCACCTCGCACCAATCACTTTGATCCGATGAACTCTTGCTTTAATCGATGTAGATCTAGCCTCCAATGGTGTAGATCTATGATTTCCCTCCTTGGATTAGAATTATTAATGGTGGAAAGGTGTTAGAGGAAGGAAGAGCACAAGACCACCCAATGAGGAAATAAAAAACTTAACCATTTCCCATATCCCTCACCCCCTATTTATACCCTCCCATCAGCCCACTAATGGGCCTCTCCAATTCAGCCCATTATGGCTTACCAAATCTGGATAACCAACTGAAAAAACCTTAAAAAACGATTTCTCCCAAATATCTAAGCCAAATCTTTAATTGAACCACTCTATGGAAAGGCAACCATCAATTCCTTTCCAATGGCGTAGGTCCCACCTTCTAATTCGACCTGAGTCAAAAGTTATGCCCTCTACAAATCTGACTGGGGCAAAATGGTCACAAACAAAGTCGGTAAAAATTATGGACATGTCTCACATCCCCATAAGCAACATACCAAAAGATGAGAATGATCCAACCCTTAGGGAAAAATAGAAATATTTTGCGATCCTTCGATAAATAAAATGCAGGCTGTTACATTCTCCCCCTAGGAATTTCGACTCCGAAATTCCAAGTAAACATAAGCAACCAGAACAATTCCGCATGCCTATCATCCATGAGAAGCCAATTGTATCACCCAACTAGCAGCCATCAAGCCATGCATCCATTGCCTTATCCTAGCACGGGGAATTCTATCAAACAACAACAAGATACGGCTATATAATGATGATACGATCAATGGATCCTACCGGTGAAGAGTTCTGGATGAGTCGCTCTCATGCTCTCTTCTGTCTCCCATGTACAATCATCGCCATCTTCACTCCATTGTACCTTGACTAGCTTAACCGTCTTCCTCCTAAGTTGTTTCGTGTCATTCCCCACAACACGAAGTGGCTTAAGAGATCTCGTAACTATAGTCTCTACTTCTTGGTCTTGATACTGCTCTGGAGGTACCATCACATTCGAATCATGCACGGACTTCCATTGAAAAGACACATGGAACACATTATGCACACTCGACATCTTCTCGGTTAACTCCAATCTATATGCGAGCTTTCCAATTCGCTCGACTATTGGAAATGGTCCAACAAACCTAGGAGTCAACTTTCCTTTACTTCTGAATCGAACCACATGCTTCAACGGTGAAATCTTTACAAAGACCATATCGCCAACGTCAAATTCCAAATCTTTTCGACGCTTATAATCATAACTCTTTTGGCGATCTTGGGCCGCCTTCATTTGTTGTCGAACGACCTAATTACAATCTGAGGTCTCCCTAATCATCTCTGGCCCAAGTACCAACTTATCTCCAGTTTCTAACCAACAAGCTAGAGAACTGCACGTCCTCCCATACAATGCCTCGTATGTTATCATCCCAATGCTAGACTGGTAGCTATTATTATATGCAAACTCAACTAGATGTAGACGATCTTCCCATGATCCTCCAAAATCCAACACACAAGCTCTTAGGAGATCTTCCAAAACTCGATTGACCCTCTCAGTTTGACCATCAGTTTGGGGATGATAAGCCGTACTTAAGCACAACTCGGTTCCCAAAGCTTTTTTTAAAATCCACTCATAAATAATGGATCTCGGTGACTCACTATACTCTTTGGGACACCATGGAATTGAACTATCCATTTTACATAAAGTTCAGCAAATTTCGACGTCGTCGTAGTCGATTTGACAGGAATGAACCTTGCACTTTTGGTCAAACGATCTACAATGACCCAAATCCCTTCATTCCCTGCCCTGGTTCTAGGAAGTCCATTGATAAAATCCATCGATACTTGCTCCCACTTCCACGTAGGAACTTCCAATGGTTGAAGCAAACCACTCGGCTTCTTCTGTTCATCTTTCACTAACTGACAGTTCATGCACTTAGAAATGAATTTTCCGATATCTCTCTTCATCCCCTCCCAGTAGTAGACTCGCTTCATGTCCTGATACATCTTATTGCCACCAGGATGGATCGTCAACTTTGAGTGATGACATTCCCTCAGAACCTCATCTCTCAATCCGTCGATATCAGGAATAACTAATCGCCCTTACATTCAAAGCCAACCTCCTTGATCGATTTTGAACTCTTTGTCTTCTGGTTCTAGCTTCTGGATAAACTCAACAAGCTTTGCATCTCGCTTTTGGCTTTCACCAATTCTTTCGATAAGTGTAGGTCTTATCGACAAGCTTGCCAACAATTTTAGGTTCCAACTCACACCTTGTCCTAAAATCAAACCTTGCCAAATACTCAGGGCTCTTCCATTCCGAAAACATCGCTCCCAAACTTGCGTGTCTTTGGCTTAACGCATCTGCAGCAGCGTTACCTTTGCCAGGAGTATAGGCTATATCAAAATCATATGATGCTAGAAAATATAATCATCGTTGCTACCGAAGATTCAAATCCTTTTGGCAGAAAAGATACTTCAATGACTTGTGATCCTTAAACAACTCGAATCGAACTCCCAATAGGTAATGTCTCCACATCTTTAGAGCAAAGACAATCGACGCCAACTCTAAGTCATGAGTTGGGTAATTCTTCTCATGTGGCTTTAGCTGTCGACTCGCGTAGGCCACCAACTTATCCTTCTGCATTAGCATTGCTCCAAGTCCAGTACAACATGCTTCTGTGTATACCACCATCTCTTCATTCCCACTTGGGATGGTCAATACAGGAGCACTGGTTAGCCTCTCTTTCAGGATCCTGAATGCTTGTTCACTTTTTGCATCCCATGTGAACACTTGGCTCTTCTTCGTCAGTCCTATCAACGGTCCAGCTACCATGGAAAAATCCTTGATAAACTGTCGGTAATAACCAGCCAACCCAAGGAAACTTCGAACATCCGTCACATTCTTAGGCCCATCCCAGTCCTGGACGGCTGCCACTTTAGCGGGGTCAACCACTATCCCATTTCCAGAAACAACATGGCCTAAGAACCTCACTTCACTCTTCTAGAAGTGACACTTGGAGAACTTAGCCTTCAGCTGATCCTGTCGCAAGATCTCCAACACAACTTTCAAGTGTGTCTTATGTTCTTCCTCATTCCGAGAGTAGGCCAGAATATAATCCACGAACACAAGCACGAACTTGTTCGACTGATCTATGAACACTCTATTTATAAGATCCACAAAATACGTTGGTGCGTTAGTCAACCCGAATGGCATTACCAACCATTCAAAGAAACCAGATGGTGTCCTAAAAGCAGTCTTTGGCACACAATCCTTAGCCACCCTCAACTGGTGAAATCCCATTGCCAAATCCATCTGAGAAAACACTTTGGCTTCGTGAAGCTGATCGAACAGGTCATCAATCCTTGGAAACAGAAACTTATTCTTCTTTGTCACCTTGTTCAGCTCATGATAGTCCACACATAATCTTAACGAGCCATCTGCCTTGGTTGCAAATACGACCGGTGCACCCCATTCGGATATACTCCTCTGAATGAATCCTTTTCCCAAAAGTTCTCTAATTGCACCTCCAACTATCACTGTTCCTTAGGTGCCATCCGCCTAAGAGGCATAACGATTGGTCTAGCACCTTCGACCAAATCGATCTCACAATGCGGCAGCAACCCTTTGACCTCGTCAAAGACATCTACATACTCATTAGCGATCAGCACTGATAACAGATCTTCTTGTGGAATCCCAAGCGAATATAGATAACTCATGAAGACCCCGTCTCCGCGCTTACATCTAATCAACACCTTTCGCCCTTCCACAACCTCGACCCTTACCTCTAGCTTCTTGCAATTCACCTTTGCTGCATACCTCTTGAGCCAATCCATGCCTATGATGATCCCATACCCAGCGAAATTAAGAACAAAGCAATCACACACAAAAGAGCAACCATAGCTCGACAACACTAGACCACGGAAAATCATGCACAAACTAGACGAACCCCCAAATGAATTAGTCACGATTAATGACGTATCACAAATCTCGGGTTCCAAACCCAAGCGACAAACCAGCTCATTGCAAATGAATGAATACGATGTCCCAATATAAAAAAGCACACGAACTGAAACACCATTAACAGAAAGAGTACCTTTTACCACGACACCCTTTCCCTTTTCCTCGGCATTAGCAGCTCTTGAAGAAGATGACACGGCTTCCAAAGCATATGCCTTCACAACCTGCTTTCCCTTAGCTGATTCTGGATAGTCTTTCTTTTCATGCCCAGGCTTTCCACACTTGAAGCACTTCTTCTCAGCTTTGGGATTCTTGCAATCATTCGAGTAATGACCCTTTTGTTGGCAGTTAAAGCAAACCATCTCACTATTAGACTTCTTTTGGCTATTCTTCCTTTATGTTGTTGCTTCTTCCACTTCTTACTATTACCACTCTGTTGTGGCTTCTGTTCTTCCTTAGGTGAAACAACAGACATCTTCTTAGGAAACAAACTTTCATGCCTCAAATCCTTCTCAACGATCTTCTCAAAGCTATCATCAAGGTAATCCACTAGCTGATTCCCTAGATAGTCATCAAACCCTAAGGAAAACTTCTCGTTCTTTTGATAAGGAGTATCCACATATGAAAGAGCATACTTCGACAATGCCTCGAAGTCAGAAATATAGTCAAGAATTGGTCGACCATTCTGCTTAAGCTCCACGAATCTCTTAAACAGAATAGACTTTTGCACGGTGGAGATAAACTTCGCTTCAAACTTAGCTTGGAACAGCTCCCATGAAATATCCTCTTCAGGAGTCTCTAGTGTGACAGAGTTCCACCAGTCCATTGCTATGCCCACTAACTGCTTTGATGCAAGTTTTCTCTTTGTTGCATCATCAATGCCCAAGTCCATGAAGATCCTAACACAAGTATCCAACCATCTTTGTACATCTTCAACTGGTTGTGTGCCTTTGAATTGTTTTCCTCCCAATGAAGAAAAGTCTTTGCATAGCTTTGCAAATTCTACAACTCTAGGCATTGGAACTCCAACATCAACCGTAGCCGCCACTGGAGTGGGAACCCTATTCATGATCGGTGCCGCCATGGCCTCGAAAATGGATGGGTAGTCTGGTTCACCACCATTTTCCCCTCCAGTATTATCTCCCCAAGCAGCATGTCTTGATGGTCGTCTATTCATTCTAAATCTGCAATTTAGAATAATTAGCCACTTCCAAGAAAAAATACTAAAGAGATACAACCGCTACTACTATATATGCTAATATATATAGTAAGAATCCAACTGAAATCTACAAGTACGTCTCTTATACGTGATTACGACTTTGAACTTTGGCTAAAATCGTTGACCAGAGCTCTGATACCAAATGTGACGACCGCCCATAACCCCCACACTAAACAAAAGGAATAATGCGCTGAAGGGTGTGCCGAGCAGCTATGGACGATCATCAGAGTAGGTAAACAATATAAAAACCTGCCGTAGAACTCATAGCACAAGGATAAAATAAAGTAGAAAATATACAACAAGTAATAGTAATGAGACATCATATAGCAAACTTTTGAAAACTTTCTCAACATCTTGAAAGGTTATCTAACTGATACCAAAGTTTGTACACAAGTCCTCACTAATAACTTGTAACCTTCTACTTAGTCTGCCCATCCACAACCGGATGAACAGCCCAAGGTAATAAGAGGAGACATAAAACCTTGAATAAGACAACAGTCTTAGTGAGCGAGAAAATAGCTAAAAAACTTCAACAATAGTGTATATGAGAAGGGATAGATAAACATACTAATCTACCCACAATACCAGAGAAGAACTTAACCTTATCTTCCCCACATTGGACAGTGATAACCTTTACTTTAAACAATTCAACTGTGCATCCATGAAAACTAGAATACTCGTTCAATCATGGAAAAACATCATGACATCCAAATTATAGATCTTATGTAAACCATCCTAATCGAACTCAACACCCCTCAAGCACAATCCCCAGAGGCCTAAACCAATATCATACAAGCAGTTAAGGAACATCTCCTCCGACGTTGGACAATCTACATAAGACAGTTTAAACAAAGCAATTAATCAATCATGACAGACTCTGGCTATCACCACCAATCCTACTACGAAACCATCGTTAATCGTATGACGGCCAACCTTGCCATATGTCAAAGGCTAATGGTAACCCTAGTTCTAGCATAACCTCCATATGCCTTTCAATGATATGTATGTATGTCCAACCTTGACAACTAGGCCTTTCAACGATACCCAGGGTACTCAACCTATAACCGGTCTTTTGGGTGCCCCCATCATACCCCTGCTTTGAGCCTGCAAGAACTTACGACAATGATAATCTCTCAGCCTTCTCATCTCTAGTCATCCAACTTGACGAATTTTCATAGTCCAAGCAACCTTCTCGAGCAACCATTATCCATCAACTCACAAGCTTTGAGTTGTCACCTCATTCGTTGTTCTACACCGATCAACGAACACGTTCAACACTTCAAATATTCCCACTCGAATTCTCCTCGAAGTTAACACCATCACCGAGCCAAGTTACACCACTGCGTTGCGGCTAGGGTTCGGGGGGTTGCCCCAAAAAATATTTTTTTAAGACTTTTTTCTCCAAATCTAAGTGGTACCCGAAAAACGTACTTTTTCAGAAAATGGCCCTATGGAAACAAACCACAGCATCATCACTATCAACCACAGCGTTTAAAAGCGCTGCTAAAAACATGACCGATCAGGCCCTTCAGACTGACCCAACCCAGTCCCTTCCTGACTTCAAACTCGACCGACCCGATCCGAACACCCCCCCTCTGGAACATGACTGACCCGATCCGATGGCACAACATACCCGACCTGTTCCGGCTACTTCATCATGACCGACCCGACTAGGTATGCCCCACCTGACCGACCCGTTCTCTCTTGCTCCATCTTCAGAAAACCGACCCAACCAACATGTTTCAGACCGACCCGAACACTTCTGTTAGGACCGACCCGACTCATTCTGACTTGTTCTCCATGACAAGATTTGAGACCGACCCACTTATGGCTGACTCGATACACTTCCTGCACATCTCCAATTCTACTCCGATTTCAACCAAAACTTCGCCAAACGACGAATCCGACAAAACCAACTCAACTAAAATCATCAAACACAGTCATAACCATGTCGTAGCATTGCTAACAACATGAATATGACAATTACCACAGAAATGATGTAAATATCACCTAAAACCATTAAATTGAACATATGATCAAAATGAGAGATCTAACTAACATAAACATGTGAAATGACATGAAATTAATGGGTAAAACTTGCTAAATTAGATCATAGGGTGATGCATATGAAAATAGACATATAATGGTGTAAATTTATGGTAAACACTTGAATTTGATGAGAAACATGCACAAACACTCATATACTTCATTGCATTCATGTGAGAGATGTAAATCACTCACCGATTTGCCAAAACAAGCTTAAATCAATGAAATAGGAATCCGGACAACAAGCACCTCGTACCAGTCACTTTGATCTGATGAACTCTTGCTTTAATCGATGTAGATCTAGCCTCCAATGGTGTAGATCTATGATTTCCCTCCTTGGATTTGGATTTTTAATGGTGGAAAGGTGTTAGAGGAAGGAGGAGCACAAGACCACCCAACGAGGAAATGAAAAACTAAACCATTTCTCATATCCCTCACCCCCTTTTTATACCCTCCCATCAGCCCACTAATGGGCTTTTCCAATTCAGCCCATTATGGCTTAACAAATCTGGACAACCAATTGAAAAACCTTAAAACAACGATTTCTCCCAAACCGCTAAGCCAAATCTTTAATGTAACCACTCTACAGAAAGGCAACCAGCCATTCCTTTTCAATGGCACAGGTCTCACCCTCTAATTCGACATGAGTCAAAAGTTATCCCCTGTACAAGACTGATAGGGGAAAAATGGTCACAAATAAAGTTGGTAAAAATTATGGACATGTCTCACATCCCCATAAGCAACATACCAAACGATAAGAATGATCCAACCCTTAGGAAAAAATAGAAATATTTTACGATCCTTCGATACATAAAATGTGGGCAGTTACATTCTCCTCACCCCCTGACCGACCCTGACAGACCGACCCGGTTCCTTCTCTATGTGCCGACCGACCAGCATAGAGCCCGATCGACCCGGCCTTCATAACCGACCTGACCCTTTCTGCAACATGACCGACCCGATTTTGCTTGACCGACCGACCATCTTTCGACTGAACCACCCTGACCGACCGACCAGCCTGTAATGCATCTTGTACTACACCAATACTATATGACCGACCAGTAGAAACCCGATCGACCCCTTTACTGTACATACCCAATCCAAGTCCATTTTTTACCAAAACTTCGCCAAACAACTATATCGACGAAATCTATTCATCTAATTCACTAAATTCAACCACAACCATAATATGGAATCACTAACAGTTTAAATATGACGATTTTCATTAAAATTGCGCAAACTTCACCAAAATCATGATAAATGAGCATATGAACTAAATTATGGATCTAACTTGCATAAACATATGGAAATTGGTTTTAAGTTGCTAAATTAGATCCTATGACAATTCATATGAAAATGGACTTACCATGATGTAGATCTAGGGAAAATGGCTCGAATTTGATGAAAAACAAGATCAAACACTCATACACTCGATTGAATTCGTGTGAGAAATGCATATCACTCAACAATTCTCCAAAACAACCCAAAAATAATGAAATATGATTCCGTACACAAAGAATTTGATCCGAACTCTTCAATCCGATGATCTCTCCCTTCTATTTGCGTAGATCTAGCCTCAAATGTTGTAAATCTTCGATTCTATAAGCTTTAATGGTGGAAAGGTGAACAGAATGGAGAAATGGAGGAACTCTAGCTCTTTCAAATGAGAAAATGGAGAAAGTAAACTATTCTCCATGCCTTCTACCCCTTATTTATAGCCTCCACTAGCCCACTAAAGTGCCTCCCCAAATCAGCTCATTATGGCTTCCTAAACCTGAACAACCAACTATTAACCCTTAAAAAAATGATTCCTCCTAAACCTCTGAGCCAAATCTTTAGTATGACCACTCTACAAAAAGGGAAACATCATTTCGATTCCAATGGCATAGGTTTCAACACCTGATTCGATCTGAGTCAAAAGTTATGCCCTGTGCAAAACTGACAGGTGCAAAATGGTCACAAACGAAATTGGTAAAAATTATGGACATGTCCCATATCCCCATAAGAAACATATTAAAATATGAGAATGATCCCACGCTTAGGGAATAAAATAAAAATATTTTACGATTCAACGATATGTAAAATACGGGTTGTTACAAAGCAATCGAATAATCCGATTGTCGAACCCTCCGCAGTTTCCTACACTGCAGCTTCTCAGCAACCCAAATCATCGAGGAACCCAATCGACATGGATATGATTCCACCTTTGGACCCTTGTGCTCCTGCAACTCAAGCGCATCTCTTCGTGCTTAATAATAAATCAGAGGGTAGAACTCAAGTGCTCAACGACGCGTTGAAGACGAATATTGAGCTAATGCATTGACTTTAGGAAAGTCAGCGTCTCGTTGCTCAACTCTAGCTTAATCAGAACAGTGCTCCACCAAATCTCAATGCCTGAGAAGGTTCTTCTTTCGATATTCGGGGCCGAAGCCAAAGAAGGAGGATGACTCTCAATGCCAGCGCCCTCGCTAACACTAATGCCAACGTCAACGGAAACGGAAATGGTAATGGAACTACCGTAACTTTCAGTGAGGGAACGCGTCAACGCGACCGTTTCGGTTGGTTATTACTGATGAACCAGGTCCCAGTAACTGACCCTCTCCTCGACAAAACCCAACTGTCGCTGCTCTGAACTTGGGGCCTACGCTTCCAGGCACCCAACAAGCCCAAGTTCCTCTTAATCGAAATCAACCAGCTCAACCTCATCAACTATACCATAATCAGGTGAACAATGCTAATGATATAGATAAGGATGATCCCGATGTCCATCCTTGAAGACGTCCACAGCCAGGACTCCTGAGGTGAACCACGATCGCTGGATTCCAACGAAGGTTCAACATGCGTATCTCCCGACATGATCAGACAGATCATGAGAGAGTTGCGGGAAAGTATCAACGACGCGTGGGAAACAAATATGAGACATAACCCATTAACCGGGGCTATGCATGAAACTGAATGGCGCCGACGCTTTAATACCCCCCATATGGAACTTTACGGGGGTAAACCAACCCCTTTAGCTTTCTAAACCACTGCGAATGACATATGGACTCCAGTCGGGCCATTGATGTCGTCAAGTGCAAATGCTCCTCGGTTTTCTTGGAAGGCACAACTCTACTTTGGTTTACTCGACTTCCGACATGCTCCATAAATACTTTCGACCAACTAGCTTTCGAAATGGTTAAATAGTTCAGGATGTACGTACTCATGCCAAAGGATACTCTCACTCTCTTAATCTCTACCAAGGCTCGACTGAAACCCTCAAAAGCTACTTCGAGCATTTCAACACTGCCCATGCTGATGTTGACCACCTGGAACCTCGCACAGTCCTTGTCCAGTTTGCCAAGGGCATTCTTCCGAGCTCCGAGTTTGGAGCGTGGATAGATAGAAAGTAGCTTAAGACCATGGAATCTTTCTATAAGAAGGTCGGTTGGTTCTTGTGTCAAGAAGAAGCATGGAGGAACATGGCTGCTCAAGGCTGCCACCCCCAATAACCCACACTCAGACACTGCCTAAGGCAGTGTCAAAGGAAAACAAGTCGAAGAATCCTCCAACAAGGTTAAGGGAATGGTCCCGTACAAGCCCAAGACAAACAACGACAAACCTGGCGGATACAACAATAATCAAGCTCCTGGAGATCCCAAGAAGCACGACCGCTATCCACTTACAGGAACTACACTCCACTCAATCGAGAGTTGGAGACAATGTACCTAGAGACATGTAACACTGTTCAGTATGAGAAGTCCAACACAAGGGAATCTGTCGACCGCAAGAACTCTGGAAAGTATTGTAGATTCCATGATGTGTTTGGGCACAACACCAACGACTGTCGCCACCTCAAGGATGTGATAGAAAAGCTCATCCGCGAGAAACGTATGGAACAATGCGTTCAGAATCATGCTCATCCTAAAGTAGTTGCGGGCCTTTCAATGCCCGCTCTCCCTCCATCTAGTGCGTCCCCAGGGTCATTCCACCAGAGACCGCGTGGCATAGTGATTAATACTATTTATGGTGTGAATCACCCCGCATATGACAGCTTTCACAAGATGGAGGAGTATGCCAACTCCATTAAGCATGCCAACTATGAAGCATGCTTCTCCTTGGATGAATTTGTCCCCTCCAAACTTCAGAAGATGATGTAGGATGATATTGTCTTCCCGAGAGAGAGTCTACAAGAATCGTGATCCCAACTATCGACCCTCTCATTACCTATGCATGCATAGGCCCAGCCTATGTCCGAAGAATCGACATTGATTCTGGAAGCTCAGACAACATTATCTTCAAGTTGTCCAATGACCAGATGAAACTTGAGGCCATGGACTTGAAGCCCTGCCACGCCACGATCCATGGCTTCAACGCTTCTTCCAACTAACCCGTGAGCATGGTCAACCTGTTAGTTGAACTTGGAGACGGGGATCAGATCCAGGTCTGAATCCTTGCCTTCATAGTGATCGACTTCATCTCTCCCTATAATGTCTTCTTCGAACGCATATTCCTTGTAGAGTTCCAAGTCTTCATGTCACCATCGTCTATTCTAAATAAATTTCCAATAGAGAACGGGATCGGTATAATCAACGGCGACTAAGAAACTACGAGAGCCTACAATCTCGCTGAGTGGAAGGATGCTATCAACAAGGTGAAAGGCAAGACAATGCCTCTACCTTCCTGCGCCAAGAATGCCTCCGCATAGTAATCAATGGTGTCAGAGTCCTAGCTCAGATGTCACTGCCATCTTTTCGACAATTTTGATCTGAGGGAAGATGAAGAACCCGATTTTGAGAGGGCTACCCCAGTAGAACCAACGGTGGATATTCCGATCAACCCCGCCGACCCGACAAGTGTCTTGAAAGTTGGATCGCAACTCCATCCCCACAAAAGAAGAACTCGTGGACTTCTTAAGGGCCAACCTCGACGTATTTTCTTAGACCCCCTCATACATGTGCGGTATCGACCCAGGAATCGCTTGCCACATGATCAATATCGATCCGAGCATCTTCCAATCAAACAGAAGCGTCGAATCTAGGGAATAGAAAGATCAACTGCACTTAAAGAGGAAGTGGATAGGCTATTTGGCAACGCTTCATCTGTGACGTCCTCTACCCCGAATGGGTCTCCAACCTGGCCTTGGTCAAAAAAGAAAATGGAAAGTGACGAACGTGTATCGACTACTCAGACTTGAACAAAGCCTGCCCAAAGGATAACTTCTCACTTCCAATGATTAACAATCTTGTTGACTCAACTGCCGGCTACCAGCTTCTCCCCTTCATGGACGCGTACTCAGACTATAATCAGATTCCCATCTACCTTCCAAACCAAGAGCACACCTCATTCATAACCGACCTTGGGCTTTACTATTATGTCGTCATGTCTTTCGGTCTCAAGAATGCTAGAGACACCTATCAACATCTCGTAAACTGCATGTTCAAAGACTAGATCAAGAGATCCGTGGAGGTTTACGTGGATTATATGCTCGTGAAGACGGAAATATCAAACGACCACGTCAACGACCTTGCCGAAATGTTCGGTATCTTACGTAGATAGGACATGAAAATCAATCCGTTGAAATGCTCTTTCGGCGTTGTGTTGGTAAAATTCCTGGGTTTCATTGTCAATTCACGAGGCATCGAAGTCAATCCAGAAAAAATCCAAGCTATCCGGGATATTTGAGCCCCTCGGAGAATCAAGGATGTTCAAAACTTAAATGGGAAAGTGGTCGCCTTAAGTCGATTCATCTCTAAAACTACTGATAAATGCATTCCCTTTTTCGACTTTCTCAGAAAAGGGGAGCACAACTTCACATGGACACCAGAGTGCGTTGACGCATTCTAAATCCTCCTGAATCACTTAGAGCGACCACCTATCTTTCGTAACCCATGGCTCACGAAGACTTACATCTCAATTTGGCTGTTTCTATGCAGGCAATTAGCTCAGCGCTTGTGTGCATTGAAGATCATGTCCAACGACCCATTTACGACATTAGTAAGAGATTGACAAGGGCAGAAAAGAATTATCCCAAACTTGAGAAGCTTGCTTACTGCCTTTTGATCTCTTCCCAGATGTTACAGCCTTACTTCTAGTCTCATCCAATCAAAGTTCACGCTGACTGGCCGCTACGACAGGCCCTGCAATGACTTGAGGCGTCCAGACGACTTTTGAAGTGGAACATGGAACTGAGCCAATTCAAGATTACTTTAATTCCGACCCATCCTCGGACAAGCCCTCAAAAACTTCATTGCAGAGTTCACAATTCCCGAAGATCCTCCTACGGAGGACAGTGAGCATCCGGACATTCAATGAAAACTATTCGTGGATGGATCATCTGACAGTCAGTATTCCGACATCGGAGTTGTACTCGTTACTCTTGAGGAATGCTCGATTTGTCATGCTTTGAAGCTATTAATAAATACTTTTTGTTGTAATTACTTATTTCAAACTTTTGTCAAATTAACCTTAAAAGTGATAAAATTTGATGCAAACCAGATATGTTAATTCGTACATTGATGGATTATTTTATCATGAAACTTGAACTTTCAAAGAAGATAAGATTCGAAAATAATAATTGTTATTTAAATATGTTGATTTTTTTCTGAAATTTGAGCAATTATTTTGAAATTGAGAATTTTTTTTAAAAGTTTAAAATGCTACAATACTAGTGCAAGAATTAAAGTTCACTTGGTTATCTTTTACCTAATTTGGTATATCAAACTTATAATTTAGGTAAATTTGATTTACTTTTAATTTTTTTATGAAGATGAAAAATGGTAATTTAGTAAAAGACACGATATATGAAAAGTTATATTTGATGTATAGTAATTTATTATATTTTTTGGTTTATGTTTAAATTTTTTGGTGTACGAATAGAAATAACTATTGTGGTTTTGTTTTGATGATTTTCAATTATGTAGGTATATATTAATGATCAAATAAGACAATTTCATTAACCACTACAAATTGAAATCACAATACAAATTAGAAATACAACTAAATACAATTAAAGCTTTGGTGATGGGTATGGTGGTATATAAATTGGTGGGTGTTCTGTCATAAACCGCTAGTATCATATTGCATGTTGCAAACTATGTATCTACAATCACAACAAATTTTCAACTTCATCAACTTTCAAATTAGAAAAAGCTTTAATGTTCTTCTGAATTTTCTTAGGATGCTTTGTTGATGGTTGCTCTAACTCGCATCTGCAGTGCAATTTAAAAATAAGGATTTTGCTTACTCAAACAATTTTTTTAGATGTAGACGAGATTCATTTTCAATATTTTTCTCATTCGACTGCTCAAAAAAATAAAAATAAAAAGTATGTGTGAATTTAACGAAAATTATATTGAAATTCGTAAATCAGAAGTTGCCCTAATAACCGATAATATTCATTGGATTTCACTAAGTTGGAAGTTGCGGTGGATGCCATTGGGGTGGAGGCAAAGAAATATGAAGATATATGAAGTAACATTAATGTCGAGACTAAATTTAGCTTTGGCACCTTAAGCGATTCGGTAGATTTGGTCCGTTAAAGCAAACAGTCTAAGGGTGCGTTTGATTTTGAATGGAAAGAGGTATTTGAAAGGTTATTTAAAAGAGGTTGAGGAATTGGAAAATTGATGAAAGGGGGATATCTTTTTTATTTTATCCTGGAGGGGCACACGAAAGAGGCAAAAGGATGTAAGATGAAGGAAAGACTGAATGGTTCACGCAAAAGGTTCACAAGCAAGCTTTCGTTGGAAGAGTGCAAATTGATGTTTGCGTCAAACGCTCGTACACGGACGCGAACATTTTTTGTCCCTCGAAAAAGAACCGTACCTAAGTTGGTCTAACCTGCTGTATGTTAGATGCAAAAGTGGTCCCATCGGCCACCTTTGGGTGACTAGTTTTTGAAGGATGCATCCAGCATAGACATCCAAAATGGCTTTGCAACAATCCCAAGCATCCTCCTTCTACCATCCACGTGCACTTGCCTCGTTCAGAAATAAATACGTGTAAAAACACACGTGCCACCAAACCAACTACATGCCACGCAGCCTCACACGTGCCATCCCCACGATGCCCCTCCCTCCCCTTTTTACATGCTCTCCACCTCCCGATCCCCGCACACAAAATCCTCACCGTAACAAAGAAAATGGCATCCGGACAGCAATTTCCTCCTCAGACGCAGCGGCAGCAGCCCGGCAAAGAACACTTCATGGATCCCACGCCCCAGACCGCAAGCCACAACTACAAAGCCGCCAACAAGCTCCAAGGCAAGGTCGCCTTAGTCGCAGGCGGCGACTCCGGCATCGGCAGGGCGGTCTGCCTCTGCTTCGCCTTGGAAGGCGCCACCGTCGCCTTCACCTACCTAAAACCCCAAGAGGAGAAGGACGCAAACGACACCCTCCGTCTCCTCAAACAAGCCAACCCCTCCAATGATCCACTAGCCATCCCCGCCGACCTCGGCTTCGAAGAAAACTGCAGGAAGGTCGTCGAAGAAGTAGTCGCCAAACTCGGCAGGATCGACGTCCTCGTCAACAACGCGGCCGAGCAGTACGTGTCAGATCTCACCGACATCACCGAGCAGCAGCTCGATCGCGTCTTCCGCACCAACATCTTCTCCTACTTCCTCACCACCAAGTACGTTTACAGTTTTTACACCTCCTGTTTTCCATGTTTCAACATTTTAATACTAATGACTTTCTTTGTACGAAGGTATGCGCTGAAGCACATGAAGGAGGGGGCGAGCGTGATAAACACGACGTCGGTGAACGCGTACAAAGGGAACGCGAGCCTTCTGGACTACACGTCGACGAAGGGGGCGATAGTGGCGTTCACGAGAGGGCTGGCGCTGCAGGTGGTGGAGAGGGGGATAAGGGTGAATGGTGTGGCGCCCGGGCCGGTGTGGACGCCGCTTATACCGGCGTCGTTCCCGGAGGAGAAGGTGAGGAGCTTCGGGAGCGAGGTGCCGATGAAGAGGGCGGCGCAGCCGTACGAGATCGCGCCGAGTTATGTGTTTCTGGCGTGTGAGGATTCGTCGTATTTTACAGGGCAGGTGCTGCATCCTAATGGAGGGACCATCGTTAACGGTTGATTTTGGCGTTTGGAATGGATGCTGTGTTACGTGTGTGTACATGATGATGTGTGGTGCTGCAACATGTATGGACGTTTATTTATGTATGTGTGTTGGTATTAGAAAGTAGACAAGTATGAATTAGTTGTGTTTTCGTATCACTGATCAGTAGGAATGGCAATGGGGCGGGTTGGGGCGGGTTTCTCATGCCCTAGACCCGACCCGGACATTTCAAACCCCGCCCCAGACCCGCCCCGTGGACCCGGTGCGGGTCTGGAATTTCGCCCCGTACCCGAAACCCGAACGGGTCAGGGTAGACCCGACCCGCCCCGTGACCCTGACCTAGTGATATTGTGTTTTAATGTACACAAATTTATATACTTATATTTTTATCCCTAAATGATAAATTATATACATATTATAATGTGTTCACAAGGATAAGAGTATTTAATAAAATGAGTTGTAAGATGATAGTTCAAAATGTATGCAATTGTTATTTTATGGTTATCATTGATGCAACTTAACAATATGAAAAATTTATAGTTTTTTTGATTGGAAAAATATAATGTTCAAGTTATAACCATGTATATCTAAGAAGATTAACAAAAAATCATTATAGTTACAAAGAGTTTTAATGATGTTAAAATCATGCGGGTCGGGTTGGGGCGGGTTAGTCATGCCCCAGACCCGACCCTAGACCCGGACCTCCAAAAGCGGGTCGCGGGTCTACCCGCCCCGAAGACCCTATGGGGTGGGTCTAAATGGGTCAAAACAGGGGCGGGTCAAGCGGGTTTTGACCCTAGACCCGCCCCATTGCCATCCCTACTGATCAGTGCATTTTAATTTCATTCTGTTTCATGGTTTTAAATCTGAGATACGTTAAAATTCAGTTTATAGCAAGTAAAGGAGTTTTATCTTAATCTTGAAAACAAATAGATTTAAGAAACGACGTTAACATGAAAGTAGGTTTTTCAAAAAAAAAAAAAATCTTTTTTTTTTTTTTTTTTTTTTGAAAAAAAATTATTCATGTTTGGAAAACGAGACAATTCATTGTTATTTTGAGTTTTATGTTTTAACTTGCGCTACGAAATACCATGAAATAAGAAGAAAAAAAATTATGAATTCTGATCATTTCAAGAACCAGTAAGTAATGATTTGGATTTTTATTTTACTGTTGTTTTATCATCTTTTAAAATACAAAAAAAAAACATATTTCAGATTTACATTTTTTCCAATGGTAATATGAGACCTGCCTCGTTTTTGTTTAGATAAAAACAACTAAAATGACTAGTCAAACTAGTTCAAATTTGCAGGTTCCGCTTTTAATTCGAGTGTTTCTGGCTCTTTGAGTCTATCAGACAAACTTTCCGTGGAAATTAGCTAATTTGTTCACATCATTTTTTGATTGTAAATGAAACATCGGTGAAAATCAGAGGACTCATATGCGATTCTCTGATTTTCACTAATCAGTCGAGTGTTTTGTTCATATCACCAAAAAAACGAAATGAGCAAACTCGTGACTCGCTACGTGTGCCTCTTAAAATGATTAAATGATTATACGTTGAGAAGAATAAAAGTGAAAGGGAAGTATAAAGGAGTGACATAATGATTTGAGTGAAGAAATGTAACTGCCACAATGAAGAGAAAAGAAGTTGGACAGAATATTTACTTGCCATAACCACACGGGTTTTGGGATAAATGCCCCGTATCTTGATAAGACAACTTATAAAAAACACTCAATTTAGCAAAGATTTTACAAAATGTGGGTTTTGCGTAGAAATTGTATTATTTTTATGGATTTTGTTTAGATGTAGCCAACTTTTGAAAACCAATTACGGATATGCCTTGTTTTGACTATGTAGACGATGAGCTAGACAGGTGTACTGGCACATTTTGAGATTCCGCCTCGCCAAGACATATGCAAGTTAAAAGAAATAAGACCGGACGCAGTTTGGGATTGTGCGCTATCCCAAAATACGTCTGAACGTTTTTGTTTAAAAAGTACGTCCAGGCGAATTTTGAGATTGCACATGAATGCACAATCTCAAATTCTGCCCAGACGATATATACAAAAATAGCCAACCCATTTTATTATCACTTTGGTTTTTACTTCAAAACAAAGAAAAAAACCTAACCTATTCTACCAATTAGTTTTAGAAATTAAATCGGTGTTTATGTAGCCCAGATCATCAACAACTTTAGATCTACGTCAACGGTATCCATCTCTTCGTCGTTTGAACCATTTCAAGGTATGAATTTGAAAACCCTAAATAATTTTCAGATTTTTTTTCTTTGCAAAACCGACGGGGTTGAGTAGACCCCTACCACTTCTATTGATATGCTAAGACGATTACAAGGTAACAATGAATGAAATAACAAAAAGAAGACAGAGCAAACAAGCATATCAACTCTAATCTAAGAAGAAGAACACATATAAAAAACAAAAGCTAGCTAACTAAGTAGCTCAAAAAATTCTCGGATCATAAGCAAATATAATGACATTTTTGGATATTTTAATGGATCATAAGCAACAAAAGCTAGCTAACTAAGTAGCTATTTAAATGGATTTTGAATATTTAAAATAATTTATTTTAAACAATAACAATTAAAAATTTATTTAAATCGAAGTATGAACGTAAGAGTTTAAAATTTAGTTAAAACGAACTAGAAATGGCGTAGTAGTTTGAAAATTCGATTTTAAATTTCAAATGAGTATACAGAATTCAAAATAAATCGGATTTCAGTAAAACCAGAAACGTTAAAATCTGTTTAATTATATCTTTCTAATGAATATGAAAAATTCATATTTCATAATATAAATTGAAAGTTATGTCCAGTTTAAAATTTAAAATAGTCGCTATGAAATTGATGTATATTTTAAATAATATATAGCCCTTAAAAATAGTCATTTTGCAAATGACCTCCGTTTTCAACGAAACCGCTTTTGTTGAATTCGGAATGTCAAATTATTATCAAGTTTCAAATTTCATAATTTTTGGAATTAATATGTGAGCGTAGTAAATTAAAACGCGTTTGGTGATTTCAGTGTAAATTTAATCGACTGGAAAAAGACCATTTTTCAAACGGTCTCCAAATTCGACGAAATTAGTTTTGTTTGGACTGTATCGTCAAAACATAGCTAGATTTATTTTTCTAAAATTTTAGGAGTCACTATGTGTCCCCGGTAAATTAAAATGTACGTTTTAAATTCAGTATATTGATTTATATTTTAATTTAAAGAAAAACTGATCAAAACAGTTGCGAATTGGCTTACGAAACATATCCCATTTTATTCGGAATGAGAGTATTTAGCTAGGGGCGACAGTCGTTGGTTTTGATTTGGAGTTAATATCAATAAACTGGTATTTTTGGATATAATATATATATATATATATATATATATATATATATATATACACACACATAAATCCGCACCCGCTCTCTTCACTTCATAGAAATGAGCGCCGGCCCTAGAAAATGAAAGGCGAAAATGCTCCAGAATTCGATCGAAATTTTCTTCCAATACACTCAATGATAAATCATGAAATCAAAAGCAAAATTGAAGAGCAAGATGAGGGCTTCGATTAGGCGCTGGGTTGATCGGAAATGGAGCAGCGTAGGGGGAGAATTTTGGGCTCAGAGTTGGCCCGTTCGAGAGTGCTTTCTAGTGGCATGGGTCCACCGAGTTCGCCAGTCTTCGGGGCAGTGGGAGGCGACGGCGACGACTTCAGCGTGGCGAGCTACGATTGATCTCAGGCGCCTTGAATCACGCGCAATCTGGAACCCTAGCTAGTCGGCAGATGGGTTTTACGGTGCAACAAAGATGAACAGTTAAACAAGGATTTATTTAATTAATTAGTTAATTTAATTTTAATTATATAGTTTATGTAATTAACTCATAAAATACTATATCTTTTTCATACGAGGTCGAAATCCGATGATTTCAGTCACTTGAAATCCTGGCGACAAACTCTACAACATGGAGCTGACCAAAACGGAAACGGAGCAAGTTGGATTTTTAGCTAAATTAAACGCGCGTTTAGTTTAGTTTAAAAAAAAATCCAATCTTCATTAAAGAATGGCGGAGTGGAAACGAATGTGAGAATTTTCTCACTAAAATATTTGTTTAGTTATTTATTTTATTTTATAACTGTAAATATATAGAAATTGCTAGTGTTGGTTTTTATCTGTTGTATGTGACATTTCTTGAGTTCAACACATGAACTATTCACGATTCATCTGCATAAGAAGCGCTGTTTGAATATACGACACTCTTATTTCAAACAATGTGGATACACTTTGTGGTTATTGAAATGGGATATAAATGTTCATTTATTATTTGAACAGTGAAAATTTGCTTAGTAGGAAAATAATTCAAATCGAATTTGAATTGGTTAAATTTATTAACCAATGATTTATTTGAATTGACTGTGGTTGGTTGAAATCCCACACGGGTATTGGGATGATATTTGACATACACTAATCCCAATATTTAGTTGTATGTCAACCGATCGGTTAACAGACTGTTACAAGCATTATTTAATCATTTAATGCTTATACAGTTGTAAATTGCACTCTGGATGATGTTTGAATGTTGAATGATTATTTATCATTATTGTTGAATACATGCGATGCATGAAATCCATATAACTGGAATTATATGGTAATTGATTGAGTTGCATTCCGATTCAGAAAATACGAATATTTTAAAATAACGAATATTTTAAAATAATATTCACTGAATAATCTAAATATGATTTTGATGTCCGATTTTGGATGGACACAAAAATATAGAAATATATGGAGCCGACTTAAGAAGAAATACGCCATTTTTTACTTGAACGGGTTTATCAGTCGATTTTATTTATTTTATAATGAATATCGAAAATGAAATGGATTTCAAAATCAGATATTTTGAAAATATTATCATTTTAAAATTATAATGATATGGAATATTCAATTTTGATTTAAAATTGAAATGGAAGTTGGAATCATTTTTAAAACGAATTTATGAAATACGTTTTAAATGGAAATCGACAATATATATATATATATATATATATATATATATATAATGGTCTGAATAGAACGCGTCGCGCAGCGACCGTTCTCGAATTTCAACCATTAACTTCAAATTGATGTAACGAGAGATCCGACCATCGGATTCTCCTAAAAGCAAAACCGATTGGGTTCATATCGAAAAGATCTTTCGAATGAATATAAGGGATTTAAATTTGAACGGTTAGGTTTTAAAATATATCCAAATTAATTTCAGAAAAGATCGATATGGATGCAATTCGGTGGACGTTATTGGAAACCGACTGTAAGGGCCTAAATAAAATTATTAAAAATATGAAAAAGTTATGAAAATTCATAATAACTAATTTCGAAAGATTTTGGATTAAAAATTCCAAGTTTGAAAAGATAAAAATATATTTTTATTAAAATGAACTAGTTGTTAACTAGAATAATAATCCAATGTTTTTAAATAAATAAATTGGATTTGTAAATGGTTTTTCTGAAATAACTAGAATTTTCCAGCGAACAAAAGCTAGCTAACTAAGTAGCTCCAATAATTCTCAGATCATAAGCAAATATAATGACATTTTTGGATATTTTAATGGATCATAAGCAACAAAAGCTAGCTAACTAAGTAGCTATTTTAATGGATTTTGAATATTTAAAATAATAACAATTAAAAATTTATTTAAATCGAAGTTTGAATGTAAGAGTTTAAAATTTAATTAAAACGAACTAGAAATGGCGTAGTAATTTGAAATTTTGAATTTAAATTTCAAATGAATATACAGAGTTCAAAATAAATCGAATTTCAGTAAAACCAAAAACATTAAAATCTGTTTAATTATATCTTTCTAATGAATGTGAAAAAATCATATTTCATAATATAAATTGAAAGCTATGTCCAGTTTAAAATTTAAAATAGTCGCTATGGAATTTATATATATTTTAAATAATATATAGCCCTTAAAAATAGTCATTTTGCGAACGACCTCTGTTTTCAACGAAACCGCTTTTGTTGAATTCGGAATGTCAAATTATTGTCAGGTGTCAAATTTCATAATTTTTGGAATTAATATGTGAGCGTAGTAAATTAAAACGCGTTTGGTGATTTAAGTTTAAATTTAATCGACTGGAAAAAGACCATTTTTCAAACGGTCTCCAAATTCGACGAAATTAGTTTTGTTAGGACCGTATCGTCAAAACATAGCTAGATTTATTTTTCTGAAATTTTAGTAGTCACTATGTGTCCCCGGAAAATTAAAATGTACGTTTAAAATTCAATATATTGATTTATATTTTAATTTAAAAAAAACTGATCGAAACAGTTGCGAATTGGCTTACTAAACATATCCCATTTTGTTCGGAATGAGAGTATTTAGCTAGGGGCGACAGTCGTTGGGTTTGATTTGGAGTTAATATCATTAAACTGGTATTTTTGGATATAATATATATATATACACACATATATAAATCCGCACCCTCTCTCTTCACTTCACAGAAATGAGCGCCGGCCCTAGAAAATGAAAGGCGAAAATGCTCCAGAATTCGATCGAAAATTTCTCCCAATACACTCAATGATAAATCATGAAATCAAAAGCAAAATTGAAGAGCAAGATGAAGGCTTCGATTTGGCGCTGGGTTGATCGGAAATGGAGCAGCGTAGGGGGAGAATTTTGGGCTCAAAGTCGGCCCGTTCGAGAGCGTTTTCTAGTGGCATTGGTCCACCGAGTTTGCCAGTCTTCGGGGCAGTGGGAGACGACGGCGGTGGCTTCAGCATGGCGAGCTACGATCGATCTCAGATGCCTTGAATCACGCGCAATCTGGAACCCTAGCTAGTCGGCAGATGGGTTTTACGGTGCAATGAAGATAAACAGTAAAACCAGGGTTAAGTATTTAATTAATTAGTTAATTTAATTTTAATTATATAGTTTATGTAATTAACGTTTAAATACAATATCTTTTTCATACGAGGTCAAAATCCGATGATATCAGTCACTTGGAATCCTGGCGACAAACTCTACAACATGGAGCTGACCAAAACGGAAACGGAGCAAGTTGGATTTTTAGCTAAATTAAACACGCGTTTAATTTAGTTTAAAAAAAAAATCCAATCTTCATTAAAGAATGGCGGAGTGGAAACGAATGTGAGAATTTTCTCACTAAAATATTTGTTTAGTTATTTATTTTATTTTATAACTGTAAATATATAGAAATTGCTAGTGTTGATTTTTATCTGTTGTATGTGACATTTCTTGAGTTCAACACATGAACTATTCACGATTCATCTGCACAAGAAGCGTTGTTTGAATATACGACACTCGTATTTCAAACAATGTGGATACATTTTGTGGTTATTGAAATGGGATACAAATGTTCATTTATTATTTGAACAGTGAAAATTTGCTAAGTAGGAAAATAATTCAAATCGAATTTGAATTGGTTAAATTTATTAACCAATGATTTATTTGAATTGACTGTGGTTGGTTGAAATCCCACATGGGTATTGGGATGATATTTGACATACACTAATCCCAGTATTTAGTTGTATGTCAACTGATTGGTTAACAGGTTGTTATAAGCGTTATTTAATCATTTAGTGCTTATACAGTTGTAAATTGCACTCTGGATGATGTTTGAATGTTGAATGATTATTTATCATTATTGTTGAATACATGCGATGTATGAAATCCATATAACTGAAATTATATGATAATTGATTGAGTTGCATTCCGATTCAGAAAATACGAATATTTTAAAATAACGAATATTTTAAAATAATATTCACTGAATAATCTAAATATGATTTTAATGTCCGATTTTGGATGGACACAAAAATATAGAAATATATGGAGCCGACTTAAGAAGAAATACGCCATTTTTACTTGAACGGGTTTATCAGTCGATTTTATTTATTTTATAATGAATATCGAAAATGAAATGGATTTCAAAATCAGATATTTTGAAAATATTATCATTTTAAAATTATAATGATATGGAATATTCAATTTTGATTTAAAATTGAAATGGAAGTTGGAATCATTTTTAAAATGAATTTATGAAATACGTTTTAAATGGAAATCGACGATATATATATATATATATATATATATATATATATATATATATATATATATATAATGGTCTGAATAGAACGCGTCGCGCAGCGACCGTTCTCGAATTTCAACCATTAACTTCAAATTGATGTAACGGGAGATCCGACCGTCGGATTCTCCTAAAAGCAAAACTGATTGGGTTCGTATCGAAAAGATCTTTCCAATATATATAAGAGATTTAAATTTGAACGGTTAGGTTTTAAAATATATCCAAATCAATTTCAGAAAAGGTCGATATGGATGCAGTTCGGTGGACGTTATTGGAAACCGACTGTAAGGGCCTAAATAAAATTATTAAAAATATGAAAAAATTATGTAAATTCATAATAACTGATTTCGAAATATTTTGGATGAAAAATTCCAAGTTTGGAAAGATAAAAATATATTTTTATCAAAAAGAACTAGTTGTTAACTAGAATAATAATCCAATGTTTTTAAATAAATAAATTGGATTTGTAAATGGTTTTTCTGAAATAACCAGAATTTTCCTGCAAACAAAAGCTAGCTAACTAAGTAGCTCCAAAAATTCTCAGATCATAAGCAAATATAATGATATTTTCGGATATTTTAATGGATCAAAAGCAACAAAAGCTAGCTAACTAAGTAGCTATTTTAATGGATTTTGAATATTTAAAATAATTTATTTTAAATAATAACAATTAAAAATTTATTTAAATTGAAGTTTGAACGTAAGAGTTTAACATTTAATTAAAACGAACTAGAAATGACATAGTAGTTTGAAACTTCGATTTTAAATTTCAAACGAATATACAAAATTCAAAATAAATCGGATTTCAGTAAAACCAGAAACGTTAAAATCTGTTTAATTATATCTATCTAATGAATGTGAAAATTTCAAATTTCATAATATAAATTGAAAGCTATGTCCAGTTTAAATTTTAAAATAGTCGCTATGGAATTTATATATATTTTAAATAATATATAGCCCTTAAAAATAGTCATTTTGCAAACGACCTCCGTTTTCAACGAAATCACTTTTGTTGAATTCAGAATGTCAAATTATTGTCAGGTTTCAAATTTCATAATTTTTGGAATTAATATGTGAGCGTAGTAAATTAAAACACGTTTGGTGATTTCAATTTAAATTTAATCCACTGGAAACAGACCATTTTTCAAACAGTCTCCAAATTCGATGAAATTAGTTTTGTTAGGACTGTATCGTCAAAACATAGCTAGATTTATTTTTCTGAAATTTTAGGAGTCATTATGTGTCCCCGGTAAATTAAAATGTACGTTTAAAATTCAATATATTGATTTATATTTTAATTTAAAGAAAAACTGATCGAAACAGTTGCGAATTGGCTTAAGAAACATATCCCATTTTGTTTGGAATGAGGGTATTTAGCTAGGGGCGACAGTCTTGGGTTTGATTTGGAGTTAGTATCAATAAACTGGTATTTTTGGATATAATACACACACACACACACACACACATAAATCCGCACCCTCTCTCTTTACTTCACAGAAATGAGCGTCGGTCCTAGAAAATGAAAGGCGAAAATGCTCTAGATTTGATCGAAATTTTCTTCCAATACACTCAATGATAAATCATGAAATCAAAAGCAAAATTGAAGAGCAAAATGAGGGCTTCGATTTGGCGCTGGGTTGATCGGAAACGGAGCAGCGTAGGGGGAGAATTTTGGGCTCAAAGTCGGCCCGTTCGAGAGCGTTTTCTAGGGGCATGGACCCACCGAGTTCGCCAATCTTCGAGGCAGTGGGAGGCGGCGACGGCGGCTTCAGCGTGGCGAGCTACGATCGATATCAGGCACCTTGAATCACACGCAATCTAGAACCCTAGCTAGTCGGCAGATGGGTTTTACGGTGCAACGAAGATATACAGTTAAACAAGGGTTAAGTATTTAATTAATTAGTTAATTTGATTTTAATTATATAGTTTATGTAATTAACGTATAAAATACTATATCTTTTTCATACGAGGTCGAAATCCGACGATTTTCAGTCACTTGGAATCCTGGCAACAAACTCTATAACATGGAGCTGACCAAAACGGAAACGGAGCAAGTTGGATTTTTAGCTAAATTAAATGCCCGTTTAATTTAGTTTAAAAAATCCAATCTTCATTAAAGAATGGCGGAGTGGAAACAAATGTGAGAATTTTCTCACTAAAATATTTGTTTAGTTATTTATTTTATTTTATAACTGTAAATATATAGAAATTGCTAGTGTTGATTTTTATCTGTTGTACGTGACATTTCTTGAGTTCAACACATGAACTATTCACGACTCATCTGCACAAGAAGCGTTGTTTGAATATAAGACACTCGTATTCCAAACAATGTGGATACACTTTGTGGTTATTGAAATGGGATATAAATGTTCATTTATTATTTGAACAGTGAAAATTTGCTAAGTAGAAAAATAATTCAAATCGAATTTGAATTGGTTAAATTTATTAACCAATGATTTATTTGAATTGACTGTGGTTGGTTGAAATCCCACATGGGTATTGGGATGATATTTGACATACACTAATCCCAATATTTAGTTGTATGTCAACCGATTGGTTAACAGACTGTTATAAGCGTTATTTAATCATTTAATGCTTATACAGTTGTAAATTGCACTCTGGATGATGTTTGAATGTTGAATGATTATTTATCATTATTGTTGAATACATGCGATGTATGAAATCCATATAACTGAAATTATATGGTAATTGATTGAGTTGCATTCCGATTCAGAAATAACGAATATTTTAAAATAATGAATATTTTAAAATAATATTCACTGAATAATCTAAATATGATTTTGATGTCCGATTTTGGATGGACACAAAAATATAGAAATATATGGAGCCGACTTAAGTAGAAATACGCCATTTTTACTTGAACGGGTTTATCAGTAGATTTTATTTATTTTATAATGAATATCAAAAATGAAATGGATTTCAAAATCAGATATTTTGAAAATATTATCATTTTAAAATTATAATGATATGGAATATTCAGTTTTGATTTAAAATTGAAATGGAAGTTGGAATCATTTTTAAAACGAATTTATGAAATACGTTTTAAATGGAAATCGATGATATATATATTATATTATATACATATATAATGGTTTGAATAGAATGCGTCGCGTAGCGACTGTTCTCGAGTTTCAACCATTAACTTCAAATTGATATAACGGGAGATCCGACCGTCGGTTTCTCCTAAAAGCACAACCGATTGGGTTCGTATCGAAAAGATCTTTCCAATGAATATAAGAGATTTAAATTTGAACGGTTAGGTTTTAAAATATATCCAAATCAATTTCAGAAAAGGTCGATATGGATGCAGTTCGGTGGACATTATTGGAAACTGACTGTAAGGACCTAAATAAAATTACTAAAAATATGAAAAAAATTATGTAAATTCATAATAACTGATTTCGAAAGATTTTGGATGAAAAATTCCAAGTTTGGAAAGATAAAAAAAAATTAATCAAAATGAACTAGTTGTTAACTAGAATAATAATCCAATGTTTTTAAATTAATAAATTGGATTTGTAAATGGTTTTTCTGAAATAACCAGAATTTTCCAGCAAATGGAGTGGAAAGGATTTAAATGGAAATGATATTCGGAATATTTCGATATTGGATTTCTTGATTATATGAATATTGTTGAGGAATTTGGAAGATATAAATATCGTTATTCCCAATATGGTATCCGTTGGTTTCAGAATTTGATATTGAATATAAGCCGATATTAATTTCTATTCAGAGCCTTGTATTTAATATCAAATTGGATTTTGGGTTTATCGTGAATGGTGTCTATAATAAGACTTTTCTTAAACCCTGTGTGAAAAGAATAAATCTTTTAATTAAGATTATTAGTGTTTCCGGTTTAATATATAAATTCGAATTGAATGGAATTCGATTTGGTAATAATCGAAATGAGATTCTGTGAAGGAAGACCCATACTATTTATGGATTTTAAAAAGGCCTTGTCATTATTCTGTTTATAGTATTAGTATGATACGGAAATTTATATTGATTATATACTGTTATGATTTCCATGAAGATCCCATTTTGATGGAAGATGATTTTGGGGTTTATCATGAACTGTGTTTTAAATGACATTAGTTCTTTAATCCAGTTAAACACAGGATAAATTTTCCTAAAGTTGAATAATCATTGAGGAATGATTCTTGGAATTAAAAACCAAATTGGAGTTTTCATAAATCTTTAATTAGAATGAAATGGGAATGAGGTAATTAAATTTATCGAATTCATGAAATAATCAAAAATGGAGTACCACTAGTTTTACTCCAGGCGATAGTTAAATCTTTAATTAGATTTGAACATGAAATGGTAATTAAATTTACTGGTAATACCAGGGGTGTTAGAGATGGAATATTCTAAATTGGATTGAGGCGTATGATGTGTTTTAATAGGAACTTTTCCCTAAAGATGTGAATATTTGAATAAAAGAATATTCTGAATTGGAATGAGGCGTATGATGTGTTTTTATAGCACTTGATTATTGATTATAATATACGCGAATTATTCGGAAAGACTGGGTAGGAAATTAATAGGAACCTTTCCCTAAAGATATGAATATTTGAATAAAAGAATATTCTGAATTGGAATGAGGTGTATGATGTGTTTTAATAGGAACATTTCCCTAAAGATGTGAATATTTGAATAAAAGAATATTCTGAATTGGAATGAGGCGTATGATGTGTTTTTATAGCACTTGATTATTGATTATAAAATACGCGAATTATTCGGAATGCCGAGTTGGAACCTTTCCCTAAAGATGTGAATATTTGAATAAAAGAATATTCGGAATCGGAATGAGGCATTAAAGAATAAGTTTAAAAGAATTCATCTTTGGTAAAATTAATAGGAACATTTCCCTAAAGATGTGAATATTTGAATAAAAGAATATTCTGAATTGGAATGAGGCATTAAAGAATAAGTTTAAAAGAATTTATCTTTGATAAAATTAATAGGAACCTTTCCCTAAAGATGTGAATATTTGAATAAAAGAATATTCTGAATTGGAATGAGGCGTATGATGTGTTTTAATAGGAACCTTTCCCTAAAGATGTGAATATTTGAATAAAAGAATATTCTGAATTGGAATGAGGCGTATGATGTGTTTTTATAGCACTTGATTATTGATTATAAAATACGCGAATTATTCGGAAAGACCGGGTAGGAACCTTTCCCTAAAGATGTGAATATTTGAATAAAAGAATATTCTGAATTGGAATGAGGCGTATGATGTGTTTTTATAGCAATTGATTATTGATTATAAAATATGTGAATTATTCGGAAAGACCAGGTTTATCCCATTCTGAATAACTAATACGACGACTAAAAGTCGAAGATGAAGACGGTGGTTGAAGACCAGAGATCTTCACATCGTTTGGATGATTACTGATGTCTTCATTGGGTTGTACACCTAAGACAAGGTAATAAGTGGTGATCGTACAGACATACTTGGAGATCGACCGGATATGCGAGGACCTCTCTCCTATATTGGACATATAGGACGAGGAATAAGGTGCCTCCGGTTTCGTTCAGACCCAAAATGGACTTGTAAATGGATGTGTGTCTGACATTGGATTTTATTCTGTGTTGATTGATTCTTATTAAATATGTATATATATATATATATATATCTGTTTGGTGGCGGAGAATTTATTCTCTTGCTTAACACCCTTCTCTGAGACGTATGAGCTTAGAGGTTATATATTGATAGACATCAGTTGTATGGTGTGAATTGTCAACGTGGCATATTAAGATGCAATGATCAAGGCTTTTGTCGAAAAGTAGAGTCTTATGATTGATGATCAAAGCATAGCTTTAATTAGCACCGCTTTGTGTATAGCATTAATTCGCGAGTCTCACACCTCGGTATGAGTCAACAATGGGATAGTGATAGTAGGAAGAACTTGCGTTTCTTTCTAACTAAAAGTGGTGTCATGGTATGGAGCCCAAACATTTTTACTTATGCGGATGATAGATTGCGAAGCACCTCGGATATGATTGGTCAACGTACTGACAATTTTGGAGGTCCGACAGGACCGGGAAACGTATTATTCAGGAATAACCAATCCACTAAAGTAAGTGTGGACCATCCCTACCGATTCCAAGGGCTCGCCAGCGTCCGAGTCCTGAGGCAATTGCTAGATGTCTCGAAACCGGTGAGGATCCATCCCTTGCCTCGACTCATAGATGGAATCTAGTTTCCAATATGCGACTTTTCGGTTTTAGTTGTAAACCTATATGGCAACATAGTAGGATGGGGTTCTCATGCCGTCTATGATTGATACGTTTATATTTGAAGTTGTTTGATGCACTATGCATTATGCATTTATAATAATATCAAAATGATTATTTTTTAAGACGTACCAAACATGTTTGGCTATTACAAGGTAAAATTCTATCCTCCGACTTGCGTTGCATTGTGTGATGGGACCTGAGTCTTATAGTAGCTTCATTTTCCAAAAAGCATTGTGTTGTTTTATTTTAAACTGAGATTCACGTGGAGTAAACTCGTTCCGTGTTATACGGCGTGGTCCTGATTTCCCAACTTTTAAAGTAAAGATTTAATAACTATTTTAGTTCTTACACCAGTCCTATGACTGACCTGGAGTTTATTGTTTTAACCTAAACTCTAGGTGCCCATATTTTCCGCACGGGCAGTCAGTAGTTTTGGTTTTGCAGATTTCTTTTTGCAGGATCCTAGATTACAGTTGGAGCTATATTCAAAAAGCTTTGTATCAGTGTATTTCCTTCAGTTGTCGTAGTTAATGATTTTTCCGTTGTATTATATTTATGTATATATTTTCCGCTGCTTTGTAATTTATTAAATCTCTGATATTATTTTTCCGCTATGTAATATTTATTCATACTCTGTTATATTCTTGTACTCGAATGTAATTGTTGTAATAGCAATGAAATGTTTTATTGTTTGTGTTCCGATGAGTCATGTTCTCAAAGCAATCCGGGCTCCGAGCGGTCTTGGTCGGTTTAGCGATCGATTTGCGCCGAGTGAGGATTACGGATCATTAAAAAAACCACCCTTCTGTGTTGACTGATTTGTCTTTTGATCTTTGTTTTTGAAACTGTTGACACGGTTGGTAGATAGTTCTGATTCTTGATTTCTTTGGCCTCAATTCTTGCTTCATGAGATAAAAGAATTGAATGAACTTCTTCCATGAGGGTGTTACTTTTTGAGTTTTGATAATAACCACAACATCCTCATAGTCATCACTTAAACAATTTAATAATGTTAGTACTTGTTCAAAATCAAATATTTTGTGTCCAGTAGTTTCAAGTTGATCACCTAATGTCTTGATCTTTGACAGGTACTCTCTCATACTTTTATTATCTTTTCTTACATTATATAGTTGTCTTTTATAGTGCATAATCTTGGCACCTGATAGAAAGTAAACGTTCTTTTCAACATTTGACCATATCTCACTGGTAGTATTGCACCCAATGACTTGAGATATTAAATTGTTTCTTATAGATGATAACGTCCATGCGCTTATTAACCATCTTTATGTGATATTTTATGTATTCTTTATTGCTAACAACCATATTTTCTAGATCAGTGATGCATCTTAGTGGAATGGGAAATGTGCCATAGATGAATCCCTTTAGAATATAGCCTTGAATGACAGTTTCTATCTGGAATTCCCATGGTGGAATGGACAATGTGCCATAGATGAATCCCTTTAGACCATAGCCTTGAATGACAGTTTCTATCTGGAATTCCCATGGTGGATAGTTGCTTTCATCAAGTTTTACTATGATAAGTTGGTTCTATAGACTTATCACAACTTTGATAAGCTGATTAACATGATTGATATGATTGCCTGGTGGAATGTGGGCTTGTAGGAGTTATCAGATGCTATTGAGTGAAGATCACCAGTCATGATGCACAATTCAAAAAGAAGAAAAGCGGGTCAGGTAAAGAAATGAGTTTCAAACAGAGATAAGGCATGTGAGAAAACAGATCATTGATCCATATAGTTGTAGCCTGCATGAGATTCAAGTGAAGGCCTTAATTTTCGTTGATGAATTTCCCTGATATGGCACTTTCTTGAGTTGATTTTCTGGTTTGTTGAAGCTTTTATTTTCTGTTTCTTTGAAACTTTTTCATTTATCTAGATTTGGCTACATTTTTTTGATACGGTCAGTGAAACAAATGGTGTGGCACTTGAGATTTGTTGTCGAATCAACTCTCAGATTATAAGTATAACTTGGATGAGAGGAAACTCAAATAATGATGATTTTCTGATGAGTTTATATCAACAATTTCAATAGACTGAGCTATTATTAAGCATTGAGTCTGATACCATGGTGAAATTTTGACATATTTGATAATAACATAACAGAGAATTTTATTGATGCTGAGAGAATGAATTTTGCACAAGAGTTTCGAACGAATTTGTTGTAATGCAATGCTAAAAAATAATTTGAATTTACAATGTGGAAGCAAAGCAAATTGCTTTTAAAAGATATATCGGTCTGGGCCCATACATGAAGAGATATCTATAGTGGTCCATATACCCAGTTGCACCATATAGCGGTTTGCGCATGAAAACCCTAGCCGACACTCAGTGGCGGAACTACATTAGTGCATGGTGTATCGAGTGACACACCAATATTCTCAATAACTTATTAAAAGCAAGAGCAGGAAAGGATATTTTTCACATATTAGATAGAACCACAAGAACAAATATTTTCACATGAGCAAGGTATTTGAGAAAACGTCTCAAAGAATGAGAAGAACAAATATTTTACAGTAGCAAGGTTTGTTGAGCATGTTTACAATAAAAATATTTTACAATATTTTATGAATATTTTTTATAATCTATTGACTAATAATTAGTAACACACCATTTATAAATTCCTATATCCGCCACTGCCGACACTAGTTCACTCTATTTTGATTCAAAATATACATTAATATCGACGCAACACACTACGCGCATTAGAACTCATGCATGCGCCGAAAAGATCACACACTATAAAACCTGGAATAATCTACAGAGTGAAAGGGCATGCTAACTTATACCCATATAAAATATAAATTCAGATTTGCAAAGTCATATATATAAACCGACATGCAGACTTGTCGAACATAAAATACGAATTGAAATGAATTATTAGCAGGAGCTTTGCTGTTGCCTTGTCATACCACTATTTCTAGATTTATGAATGTATGACGAGTTTAGAAAATGATGGAGAAGAAAATAAAATGGTTGTATGAAGTAGACATGGACCGAGCACTGAGACCAAGCATTAGATAGCACGCGCGCACACTATCTACAATTGTACACACACTGCGATATACATAAACATAAAAATACATACTCCCTCATTAACTCACGAACACATATAATAGCACTGGCATAGGTACATATAGGTTAAGGTGAAGTTTAAACCACTACCAACTAACTCATAAGGAGGTAAGGAGACTGCTGTTGTGGTCTCCTTAGAGCATCTCCAACAGACTTACGGATCGTAATATTATGACCCGTAAGATTCAGTGGAAGTTGGGACTAATATTGGGCACAATTCATGATTAAGGGGTTGAATATCTTATGTCTTCATGCGCAAGAATAAAGCATGGAAATGCCGAAATGATGCAATACAGCCTACAGGTATTCAACACGTGACAACAAGATAGCCACATGTGCATGAATCTAAATGACAACTGATATACACATGCACATGACACACAACTAAGAGAACCTAGCGCAACGTTACCCATAACTCAACACCAACACTCTAAGACATTTATAAAACACTTATACTGAGTATAATACATGTACTCATACAACTACTCATGCACACACATTGTCATAACCCAACGGTCTCCACCATTACTCACTCATATAAGAATATACTTTAAATGGCAAACTAAAATCAATCAAGTTAGCACAATTTTTTTAAACCTTTAACAGAAGTCTAATTATTTACTATTAGTACTTAGTAAACACATCTTGACTTCTTGTTAATTTCATTATATAAAATCATCAAGAATATGTTTATTTTCTTTAAACCTACTGTAATATGGATTTAGCTATAGAATACAATTATTAGATATGAGTACCTTTGTTGCTATTGCTATTGTTGTTAGAATACAACTATTTAAACATAAAATTAAACACAATTTGAGACACGTAGAATTTTAGATGTTGGACTATTTTGTCTTTATATAAAAAGTTAGAAATCAAAAAACAATTCTTTGTATCATCAATTTGTGTCTATTTTTTATGTATAAATAAACTTTTCTTATCAAGAAGGTTATTTAAATTCAATGTTGTTTCTATTTCCTATTGTATGCTTTGAAGCATTTATATTCAATTTTTTGCCTAATTCATGCTTTCTTAAAATATCCCAAACTCCATCTATGCTCTCCAAATTAAGTAGGCGTTCAAAGTTAGTTTCTCAAAATCGCATGGGTCTATGAATTCAAAATTTAGTGTATTTGAGGCATGTACATTTGGTCTAATCGAAAACTTTATACTGAAGTCTGATACATGCTAAATTTAGATGTTTGTACAATGCATGCTAACGTTTATATACTTGGAACCTTTGCACAAAACCAAACTCGCTTGAAAATTGAATGCAAATATTTAGTTGAATCTGTGTAAAGCGACCCATATTATGTATGCGGATAAAAGACTAATCTGCGTAAACCGACATTAGCCTCCCTCAAACACGTCTAGGGTTTCCTTATCTCTTCAATTCCGCTGCCGTTCTTCACTCTCAACTCATCTCGTAATCAAATAAAATTCTTCGTCGAGAGTGGTTTGGTGAGCACGTTTGCTCCTTAATAATATGTTGGAACGTGGCATACCATTAATTTTCCTGCTTGTCTTCTCTCACAAACAAAATGCAAATCGGTTTCCAAATGCTTCGTTCTAGAGTGTTGAATTGGGTTAAGAGACAGTGACACTGTACTTTTGTTATCACGCTAAATCATTGGCTTCCTTCGGGATGTAAACCCTAATCATGTAAGAGAGATTCGATCCACGAAATCTCTGCAGTAGTGCTTGCGAGTGCTATGCATTCTGCTTCGGTTCCCGATTTGGAAGTGGTGGATTGTTTCTTGACGCACCATGAGATGAGATTTGTGCCTTAAAAGACGAAGTATCCAGATATTGATCTTTGATCATCGATGTTGTTTGCCCAGTCAGCGTCACTGAATCCCTGAACGTTCAAATCTTTGTCTGCCTTTATAGTAATTCCATGATGCTTGGTCCTTTGCAGGTATCTTAATAGTCTTTTTACTGCTACCTAATGCTTGGATAAAGGATTTTGAATATATTGGTTGAGATTATTTACACTATAGCATATATGTCTGGTCGTGTGATTGTTGCGTGTTGTAATGCTCTAATCACACTTATGTACTGTGTTGCATTGTCGATGACTTCCCCTTTGATCTTTGATAGACGTATGCTGCTAGTTATAAGTGTGGGTAGTGCTTTGGCTTGATGCATGTTGGTTTTTTGTAAAATTTCAGCTATATAATTTAGTTGAGATACGAATAGTTTGGTTTCACTTATTTTGCTGATTTGAATTCCTAGGAAATAGTTTAGCTCATCAAGGTCCTTGATAGCAAAATTTTGATCAAGTAGTTGTATAACCTTGTTTATTTCTTGACTATTATTTCCAGTTATCAACATATCATTTTTGTATACTAGAATGTAGATGATGTCTTCATTTTCCTTTTTCATGTATAGAGAATTGTCTGTCTTCTTGAGTGAATCCAATTTTCGATAAGGTTAATTTTAACTTTTCATATCATGCCCTCGACGCCTGTTTCAGACCATATATGGCCTTGTGTAACTTACATACAAGTTGTTTGTCACCACTATTGAGTTCATATCCTTCTGGTTGATACATGTATACTTCTTCTGTTAGCTCCCCATTTAAGAATGCATTGTTAACATCAAGTTGCTTGATAGTCCATTTTTTACATAGAGATGTGGTCAATATAACTATGTCAGTTGTGGGTTTTACGACTGGTGAAAACGTCTCATTGAAATCAAATCCAAATTTTTGAGCATATCCTTTTGCAACAAGCCTGGCCTTGTATTTCTCGATGGTCACATCTGCTTTTCTTTTTATTTTACATCCATCTAGACCCTATGATGTTTTAATGGGTAGGTGGTGTAACCAAGCTCCAAGTTTTATCTTTCATTAATGCTTCATATTCTGCATCCATTGCTTTCCTCTGCTTTTCTATTTTGGTTGCCTGCATGTAGCTTCCTGGTTCGACCTTATTGAATGACACATTATATATTTTGGGTTCGAAAGTTCCCCTTTTTAATCTGGTGACCATGTGATGCCCTGTTTGTATATCTTGTGGTTGATGATTAGGACTAATTCTAGTTGAGTCAGTGTTGTTGTTGCTTCTTCATTGTCATCCCCACCATCATTGTTGTGTGTTGCATTAGTGTTACTGTTGTTTTCATTAATTGATGTAGCAGTTGTTTCATGGGAATTCACGTGTGTGGGACTATTGTCTGCATTGTCCTTGGATCTCATTTGTTATGTTAGAATTGGTACACTGGTGATTTTAAGCTCTTGCCTTTATTTGCTCTCCTTCTTTGTCGCTTGTTTGTCTGCATGTGGAAAAATATTTTCATCAAAGATAGCGTGTCTAGATGTGTAGACTCTACCATTCTTGTCCAAGCACTTATAGCCTTTTGATTTTGTGGGTAACCAATAAAAGTGCATGGGATCGATCTTATACTAAGTTTATGTTTATTGTAGTCCCTTAATCAAGGAAAACATAGACGTTTAAAAGCTTTTAGAATATTGCAGTCTGGTTTTTCATTGTATATCATTTCGTGTCTGGTTTTATTGTTCAACACTTTTGTAGGTATTTTTTTATGAGATACACAGAAGTGTAGAATGCTTCATTCCAATATTTAATTGGTAATCCCCCTTGTGATAGCAATGTCAAACTAGTCTCGACTATGTGTGTGTTTTCTTTCGGCCAAACCATTTTTTTCAGATGTATGGGGGCATATTATTCTAATCCCTTTCTTGATGAAAAAATTTGTAAGTGGCTTAAACTCGCCCCCACCATTTGTTTGTATCGTTTTTACATTGCAATTGGTCTGTTACTTTATAAAGGTTATAAACTGGCTGACTGTATTACATGTTTCTGGCTTATTTTTGAGCATATAGATATATCCATGTATATCTTGAGTAAGACTTGACAAAATATAGGCAGTACATATGACCTTGATATGAGTTTAGTGGTGTTGGTCGCCACAGATCAGCTGCGACAAGCTCCAGTGGCTTGTTATATATAGTTTCAGAACTGTTAAAAGGAAGTTTGTGGCTTTTCCCGAGTTGGCAGTGTGTGCAAGTGTGTTTTACAGGTACACATTCAAAATAAATGCCATTATTATTCAAAACGGTTTTAATAGTCTCTAAATTAGGATGACCAAGTTTTACATGCCAAGATTCCACTACATTATTGTTATTGCTATTACAACTATTATTGCTACTGCTAATACTACCATTATTAATACCTACTACATTATTGCTACCCGCTAACATTATCATGATTAATACTGCTGCTGGTGTCTACACTGTTGCACCAAAATTCTTTACTCAAGGTGTTTCCGGCCTTCAAGTTTCCAAATTTGTATAGCCCTTCATGTATGTCACCCTGTACAAATATTTCTTGACTTAGAATATTCTTAACAAGGCAGAAATTAGGGTGAAATTCAAAGAAAACGTTATTGTCTTTAGAAAATTTAGAAACACTTAGCAAATTTTTATTAATGGCGGGAACTCTAAGTAAATTGTTTAACAAAAGCTGTCTTTTTCCCAGTACGGAACCTTTGCCAATGTGTGTGATGTAGGCAGTGTTGCCATTACCCATGTGTAGTGATTTCATACCTGTGTAACATTTGTTTCCAATGTTTAAGTTCTAAATATTATTTGTGACATGGTGCATAGCTTCTGAATCTGGGTACCACTCGTCTGGATCAACTTCATCATTCCTATAGTTGTCTTCATTTTGGTTCCGACCTTTGTTCTTGTCACCAGTATTTCTGTTTTGATTGTTTATGACCGCCATATTAGCTTTTGGTGTAGTGTTGTTCTGGTCAGGCTGTGTTCCACTGTAGTCACTGTTGTACGTGAAATAGCACTTATTTGCTGTATGGCCAAGTTTTTGACAGATTTGACACTTTACCCTGTTGTTGTTTCATCTACTTCTTCCACGACCTCTTTGTGGTTGATATACTCTCTGGGGTTGATACTATGCAATTAAAGCCCCGCTAAAGCCCTGCAATACCGCTGCTATAGCCCATAACACTCTTCAACCGCTACGCTATTTCAATTTAGCATTGATGAACAGTAGATTCGCTTTTAGCTCTACTATTTTCCGTTGCATCCGCCAAATCAAGGCTTCTTTGCGTTTGCTTTAGCAATATTAATATATATATATATATATATATATATATATCTTGATTTGAATAGCTCTCTTTTTAAAAAATCAAGTGAAGTAGTGTAAAGGGATAAATTTAAGGCACAAAAGCTTAATATAAGGTAAAAATCAAGTACACTAACTAAATTTAGCATGCATAACTATGACATTCCGTAATTTTTTTATATAAGATTAATTAATATTAGTTTCTTGTACACATATAATGTGAGAAAGATGATTAATTAATTTTCAAATATTTGATTTTACATCTAACGAACCTTTTTATGTTTCCGCTATATCCTCGCTATTTCCCCGCTTTATCCTTGCTACACATTTTTATGCCTCCGCCGCTATAGGACCTGTTGTGATTTGTGACATGAAATCACATATGTTGATGAAGACGAGACGTGGATGTGTTAGGCACTAGAGGAGATGGAGCAGCGGCAGAAAGAAGGCAAGGAAGTGCAGTTGTGTGCTTTGCTTCAGCACAGACGTCTGTGCCTACAGGGATCTGAAGTCCGAGAGTGTGGACAGACGTCTGACCAATCTGGGTCAGATGTATGACCTATCAGGGATTGTAATCCGAGTGCATGGATAGACGTCTGACATATATGGGTCAGACGTCTGAGCGGGTTTTTTCTGCGGCTTGACTTGGTCTTTCTATGACTTATCCTGCAAGAAATGAAGGGACAAATTGGGTATTTGCCTAGGCCTTCTATTCTCCTATAAAAGCAGCATCTAGGGTTGGATTAAAGATATGGGTTTATGACCGAATAGAGTGGCGGCTGCGTGCCTCTAGGGCTTGGTGCCTTAGAGAGGATAGGTGCCTCCAGTTAATCAAAGGATTAGCCGTCGTTCTCCATTGTTCTCCTTCTCCAACAAGAGTTGTAGTAATATAGATATTCTTTCCCTTTCTCAATAAGGTTATTGATTCTTGTAGTTTGTTTATTGTTGGTTGTTGAACCAGTGAGTGTAAACAAAATTTCGTTTTGTAAAGAGGGTGGTTGGGTGGAATATTTTGTGTTTGCGCGTGTGATTTCATATCTGTGTTTGTTTCCATAGAAATCATCTTTAAGTAGTTGGGTGAACAAGATCCTGGTCGCTTCCGTAAAGGCGCAATTTTCACAACAGTTGGTATCATAGCTAGATCATCGCAAAGCTTAGAGTGATTTTGGATTGGAAAAAAATTGATTTTTGTGACGTTGGATATGATGGCGCTGTTGGTGATGACTAATTTTGATTGGGGATTTGAAGGCCTCAATTGTTTGGTTGATGGAGATGAAGAGGAGCCCTCAGATGTGGATGGGGGAAGATGGAAGAAGACGAAGATGTTGGCAATTTGTTTGGTTTGCCTGTACCTTGGTGATTCGGTTCATGTTTTCACAGGGGTCTTCATGTTGATGATGCTCGAGGGATCAGGAGTGATCGAGGAAGGAGCTCAGGTCAAGTGGTAGACGGGTGTCGATGTGGAAGGCGAGTGATGGTTGAAGAACCTAGTCCACAGCAAGGTGGAGAGGTTAATTTGGTCACTGCTGATGTGTTCGACAGGGGTCTTCATGTTGATGATGCTCGAGGGACCCGAGATGATCAAGGAAGGAGCTCAGATCAAGTGTTAGACGGGTGTCGATGGTATTGCAAGCACTTTTAGACCATTGGTTTATGCACGGTGCAGCTCAGGCGGTAGATGCATCTTTTGCAGGCGGTGGGTTGTGTTTGTAATTGAGGTGTGGTCGTAGTCCTTTCAAAACGACTGGGTGTGATTGTTGCCCTGAAATCAATTGAGTCCCTGTACTCGGAATAGGTGGGGTGTATTTCGTTGCCTGGAAATCGAGGTTGGTTATTTTTCCTGGGTGTGATTGTTGCCCTGAAATCAATTGAGTCCCTATACTCGGAACAGGTGGGGTGTATCTCGTTGCCTGGAAATCGAGGTTGGTTTTAATTGAGAGAAGGTGTCGTTGAAAGAGCTAGATGACTTGTGTGTTGGAAGTTCGTTTGATGTGATGCGATTTCATATCAAGGTGGAGTGTTGTGATTTGTGACATGAAATCACATATGTTGATGAAGACGAGACGTGGATGTGCTAGGCGTTAGAGGAGATGGAGCAGCGGCAGAAAGAAGGCAAGGAAGTGCAGTTGTGTGCACTGCTTCACATAGACGTCTGAGGGAGATTGGTCAGACGTCTATGCCTACAGGGATCTGAAGTCCGAGAGTGTGGACAGACGTCTGACCAATCTGGGTCAGACGTCTGACCTGTCAGAGATTGTAATCCGAGAGCATGGACAGACGTCTGACATATATAGGTCAGACGTCTGAGCGGGTTTTTCTGCGGCTTGACTTGGTCTTTCTATGACTTATTCTGCAAGTAATGAAGGGGCAAATTGGGTATTTTCCTAGGCCTTCTATTCTCCTATAAAAGCAGCATCTAGGGTTGGATTAAAGATATGGATTCATGACCAAATAGTGTGGCAGCTGCGTGCCTCTAGGGCTTGGTGTCCTAGAGAGGATTGGTGCCTCCAGTTAATCCAAGGATTAGCCGTCGTTCTTCATTGTTCTCCTTCTCCAACAAGAGTTGTAGTTATCTAGATATTCTTTCCCTTTCTCAATAAGGTTATTGATTCTTGTAGTTTTTTTATTGTTGGTTGTTGAACCAGTGAGTGTAAACAAAATTTCGTTTTGAGAATCAATAAAGAGGGTGGTTGGGTGGAATATTTTGTGTTTGCGCGTGTGATTTCATATCTGTGTTTGTTTCCACAGAAATGATCTTTAAGTAATTGGGTGAACAAGATCCTGGTCGCTTCCGCAAAAGCGCAATTTTCACAACAGTTGTGCGCTTTAACTGCGCAGTGTTGATATCCCCGCAAAGGCGCAATTTTCACAACAGTTGTGCAATTTTCGCAACAGTTGTGCGCTTTAACTCTTTTTATGCCTCCGACGCTATAGGACCGTTGTGCGCTTTAACTGCGCAGTGTTGATATCCCCTCTAGTACTGAACCTGTTATTGTTGTTCTTGCATGTTAGAGTTGTTGTTCCTTTGAGCTTGTTTGTTTTTAGTTGCATCATAATTTGTAGAAATTTCTCCTTGTGTTGCCTTCCTTTGGTCTATTCTCCCTTCATGGGCGAGAAGCACAGAATTAACGAACTGTAAATCAGGTAAGGCTTGTTGAGTTGCAATAACTGAAACTAATGACTCATACTCTTCATCCAATCCACTAGTGATGAATAATATTTGTTCGCTGTCACTTATTTTATGTTCAACGATGCTTAACATGTCACACGAATTTTTTATTTTGCTTAATTATTCCTTCATGCTCATGTCTTCCTTTTTGAATTTTGCAGTTCTCTCTTGTATTGCATAATACGTGCTGCTGACTGAGAGCTGAATATCTACTCTATCATTGTCCATATTTCGTTTGATGAATTGCATCCCACAATCTATGACAGTAGGTTTGAACTGATAAATGATAGGAGCCATGATGATAACAAACTATCTTGTTTTTGATATTTTGTATGTTCAAGATTCAGAATAGTGTTCCCTTCTTGGTTTGTTATCATGATTGGGGGTATTACTAAAATTCCTTTTATGTAGTCCTGCAAACCATATCCTCTGAGAGCAATCTCAATTTGATATTTCCATAATATATAGTTGTCTTCGTCAAGTGATGTTGTGATGACTTGACTTTTTGGTTTTATCAGGTTTGTGACACTTGGTAAAGATGTTGTAGCATTGCTGTCCGATAAAGCGGATGTAGCTTCGTTGTCATTATCCATGGCGAGGCAGTTTCAGACTGCAGCCAATATGCAGCTAGGAAAATGAGACAGATTCTACAAAAAACCAGCGAGGAGCAGAATCAAAGATCACTGCTTGGCACGACAGTCTTGATGCTGAAGCCGCTTGCAATGTTTGGCACGACAGTCTCAATATTGTAGCCGCTTGCAATGCTTATCACGTCAGTATGCTGACTGCAGCTGCGTGTATCTTTTAGCATATCTAGGTGAGCAGGAGGTGATACAGCCAACCGTCGGTTAGGCATGGCACAACTCCGACGATGATCATGTTGGATCCGATACCCTTTAGTCCCCCTTTAGTCCCGAGAGAAAACTTCGATGATATGTCAAAGAACTGAGGAGTAAAACAGAAAACAACTCTCTGGACCGGGTGGAATTGAAGCTGATCAGGATGGATGATGCCTTTCGGCTATAGGGCTTTGATATCAAATTAGAAGATAATGAGAAGGCTGCGAAAATTATTATTGATTGTAATGGCAGATTTGTACAAATAAAAGAGAGATACAAGGGTTGTTTATGTAGATAATTCTCCAACGTTAACATACCAAAATTAAAGCTATCCTAAAATAATGTAATCGGTTAAGTAGCCCGATATGTGTAAAAGCCCATTATGAAATAATATAAAGCAACCCATATTATGTATGCGGATAAAAGTATAATATGTGTAAACCGACATTAGGCCATACTTTTTATAAAATCAGTTATAAATTTGTAATTTCATAGTGATTCGGTTGAATAGATATATTCATGCGTTTGTTAGATATATTCATGCGTCTGTCTGTTCAACAGATGCTTGATATTAATAATATATATTTTAATTTTGGGACATTTTTCTTACAGGCTCCTAACGTTAGGCGATTTCTCAATACACATCTGATTCAATTCTCTTGCAAAAGTTTGAAGTGTACATTTTGTAAAATATGAACTTCAAATTCTTGAAGCTGCTGTATATACATATACATATATTGAAAATTGGTACGCTTTTATTAATTACGAAATAAAAGCACAAGGCAGATTAGATAAAACATACATGTGAAATATTAGATAGATCAATAACATACAACGAAAACATAAAAATTATTATAACTAAGACCCATGATGATGTCATCTCCTAGCTGGAGATTGTCCAGCTTGTTGCACGTCTTGTGCACTTCACTCCACACGCACACCACAATCTCTATTTTATAGAAGATGATCCATGAAACAACAGTCCTGATTTTATCAGTTGCAGCACCAAGTTGTTTCACGTGATCAACACTTCTATCATGTTGATGGATTAGATGCCAAATTTTTGATGAAAAGCATGTGAAATACCAAAACTAAAACGCAACCGAACTTCTGAGTGGAAATTCCAAATAGTAAAGCTACTTGACCTTACTCACACAATAATCAACCATGAAAAATGTAACCATATGAAACTGCTTACTAATAACCCAGTAGAAATAGTATGCAGTAAAGAAAACCAATTTCAAAGCCCAAGTTTGTAAACTGCTTCATGTTCTGGCGTCCTCGAATAAGTAGCAGGTTAAAAGCCTTCCTTCCTAATAATATAGGCATGATTCTACTATCCCACAACTCTTTCCATTTCTTCAGGAACACCACTCACCCATTACCTTCATAAGTGCCTTAACAGCCTAAACCATTATCACGTCAAAACTGGAAACTCCCCACGTTCAAAAGGCAAATCAGAACCTGTCTTCACCATGAAAGGATACGCTATAGTATTGGGCATATCATACCTAAAGTAACTACAGCAGACCCAACATCTTTGTATGAATAGGCTGGTAACATCTAACCACATTTTAAGCATAGACAGTATGTATAACTGATTGGTGCCATTATTCTCAGCCAAGATTTATCAAATTACATCTGTATTGCGGTTATAAAATCCAACTTTCATGTACACCGGCCACGTTATAGCAGCATATAGTTAGTTTCAGCGATAGCCTATCACACCATGCTCCATAACTAGAAGGGAATTAACTGTATTTCTTCATTTGTTTTCCAATTTTCCATAACTCCCCGTGTCACTCTTCAATGTGTCTGGACCAGCAAATTCCAGCTTAACATGTACCCCATAGTCTATCATAGGACTATTCCATAGAGTTATTATCCAATAATACATAAACTTTCGTAATATCTGTAGAGAATATCCAAGATAGCGACAATCCATTAACTGTTTTTTGTTGATCCCTTTCACACTTGAATCTGGTGAAATATTTGTAGAAGAAAAAGAACATTGAAATCTGCTTCACAAAATAACTTGAAACTGCGTTTACAACTTAGCAGCAGTACATATAATCACAATCAGAATTTATCCTTCATTTAGACAATCCAAAACCAAATCACATTCAATAACCAGAACATAACACTGTCACCATTAGCATAAAAGTTTGTACATTACCCATTCACCGAACCCAACTGACCAAGAGAAAAAGAAAAAAATCGAAGGTCAAATTACCAGAAGGATCAGTGAATGGGAGACTGGAACTAAAACTTACTTCAATTACGCCAGCAATATCAGAACCCAGGCTCCCTGACGGCTTGATCCCCTAAATTCGAATAGTTTCAGATATTTCCATTTTCAATTTCAAGCGGTTGGTTTTCTATTGATTTTCCATAGGACTTCGTGATGAACTATTGGATCGCCTTTCCTCACCCCATTGAAGAGAGGAAGAGGATGGTTGCATATATATGTATATGTATATGTATATATATATGTATACACACACACACACACACATATATATATATATATATATATATATATATATATATATATATATGAAGAGTGTTCCTTGATGCCCATATTTTGTAGTACCCTTTTAACACCCCTATCCTACCGTGAACTATATTAATCCAAATCCAACAAGGTTTTGTAGATGTTCAATCACACACACACACATATACATACATACATACATATATATATATATATATATATATATATTGTCTATCCAAAATTTGAGCTCGTTTCGACATTCGTAACATTTTCAAAATCTTAGCACAATTATTCATCATTCAAATATTTATTCGAACCGTTAAATTTAAACATAAAATATATTATTTACGAATGTCGGAAAGAGCAAATTTTGGATAGACGATAATATATATGTGGATTGAACATCAGTAAAATTTTGTTGGATTTGGATTAGTGTAACTCATGGTAGGGTAGAAGTGCTAAAGGGGAGCTGCTCAACAGGGTTCCCTGGAACACTTCTCTCTCTATGTATATATATAAGATCAAGAGCACCTCCAAATAGTGTAGCACACAATTGCATACATCTTGATCTCAACCACATATTCTCGTTTCTATCTATTTCCACTAACTCTCTCTACCCACTAACTTGTTTTAATATAAATGAATGGGTTACAATGAGGGGAAAAATAGGGTGCCATATAATAAGGGTGCCTCTCTCTCTATGTGTGTGTGTGTATATATATATTTGAAAATTATACATACATACATACATACATACATATATATATATATATATATATATATATATATATATGAATATGAGGAGCGTTCCCGGGCATCCATGTTTTCCAGCATCCCCACACGTTAGTGAGCTACACAAATTCAAATCCAACAAAATTTTGTAGATGTTCAATCCACATATATATTATCATATATCCAAAATTGGAGCTCGTTCCGACGTTTGCAGAATAATATATTTGACATTTAAATTTAACGGTTCAAATAAATGTTTGAATGGTGAATAATTGAGCTAAGATTTTGAATATGTTACGAATGTCGGAATGAGCCCAAATTTTGGATATATGATAATATATATGTAGATCTAACATCTACAAAATCTTGTTCGATTTGGGTAGTGTAGCTCAAGTAGGGTAGAGGTGCGGGAAAACAGGGGTGTCCTGGAACGCTCACATAGCAATGACATTCCAAAATTGGTTTGTCTCCTGTATCCAAATAAGATCATATGCATCATATGCATGTACCGACATAAGCATGTATGTTCAACGACATTCGTTCATTTGAAAACAGTTCATGTATGGAACCTTATGATGCGCTCCAGAATTCTTCTATTTACATCTGAAATCATCACACTCACTTGAAACCAAATATATATGTAATCACGTAGGTTAAAAATTTCATGCCATTTGCACTTCTTATCTTTTAAGCAAGAATGATCTGTAAGTGTGTAGCATATTTCACATCAATTCGCATAAATATAATTTTATACCCAGTAGAAATGTGTGTCCCCTTTTTTTGTATACCTTATTCATTTCCATAATATTATATATATATATTATTACTATTATTAATATTGATATTATTATTTCTAAAATATTATGTCAAAGTGTCATGCTTCACTATTTTGGAGTTATTATCGGTAACATTGGCTAGCACACTGGATAAAATTCTTAAATTACAAAGTGGACAGACAAACACCTGTATTAATCAATAAAAATAACTCCAACTTCTATATCAAATCAAATTCGTTATATTACTATTATTTTTCTAAATTATTTATTTATTTAAATATAATAGTTATTTTAAAGCTCACATTTATGTTTAATTCAACAACCATTAATAATACATTCATCACACAACATTCACCAAATAAACAACCAAACCACATCTTCAGTGGAAATTTATATATTAGTCTTCGTTGCAATAACACCTTCTCAATCACCATCACTAGTATTAAATTTCTATTAAAAGTAATCTTTGGATGATAGGCCACATATAATTTATATAAATATATACACCAAAAAGTAACATACTTCAATATATGATCACCCCAGTAACCTTCATATGCTCCTAATGTAATGACCCGAAAATCCCCGCCTTTCAAATTGATTGTAATCCACACAAGTCCGACCCAAAATGGTAGAAACCCTCAAGACATTAACTTTGGGCATACAACAACATCAGACAGAAACAAAAGACTTTTCATTAACATCATCTCAATGTTACATCAGAGTATAATAATTTATATCAGAGTACATTAATTAATACGATACGTTGCACAACAGAAATATAAATACATAACTCTCAACGGAAGACTTATAATGCTCTGGACACAACTTTAACTTCAATCCATAATCTTGTTCAATAAAATATCTGCAAAACCAAAACTATTGGTTATCCATGTGGAAAATTATAGGAATCTAGAATTTAGGTGGGAAACTATAAACTCCAAGTCAGTCATGAGACTGGTGTGAGCACTAAAATAAGTTATTCTTAACTTCATTTAGGTTAGGCATATCACGGGACCATGCCGTATAACACGAAACCAGTTTTCTCCACATGAATACTGGTTCATCAATACTCGACAGTAAAATAGTTTTTTTCCTTATGTTTGGATTTATAAATCCAATAACTAGATAACAAACCATCATCCATATCATACAATCATCAACCAGTTTTCAAAACTTCAAAATTCATGTTTTTAATAAAATGAAGTTATTATAAGATTCAAATCCCATCACACAATGCAATGCAAACCGGAGTATAGAGTTTTACCTTATAATAGCCAAACATGCTTGATATTCTTTAAAACAAATATTTTGATATTATTATTAATGTCTAGGTGTGGAAATCACTTTTGAAAGTAAATGTATCAATCTTAGCTCGCATAATGCCTCATCTCATTATGTTGGCTATATAGTGTACAACTAAAACACGAAGTCTTGTACATGAAATTGGATTCCGACTATGAACCTAGGCAAAGGACCTGCTTTAACTGTATTCGGAACGCTCTAGCAAATGTCTTAGGAGTCAATTATTGAGTCCTTCGGATCGGCAGAGCTGGTCAGCACTAAACGCGGCTGATTAGGATCTTACTTGAACTTAACGTTCCCCCAGTCGTATTTTGCTGTCACACGAGGTGCCTCAACTAATAGCCACATAAGTAAACTTGCGTGGGATCCATGCTATGGAAACACTATTCAGCTAGAAGGGAACGTTAGCCCATATCTCTACTGTCCATTATCCTATTTTCGGCTCACTCTGGGGTGTGAGGTCATAGAGTCAATGTCCACAAAGCTTTACTTTTCAACATAAGCCTTGATTTATCTACTAGTAGTACTCAGCATGCCACATTGTCAATTCACAACATATGATCGATGTCTATTAATATGTATCCATTTGAGTACATAAGTCTAAGAGGAGAGTGTTAAGCTAAGAGAATAAATCCTCCGCCACTAACTGATATAACATCAATAGAAACCAATCATTTACGTTGTAAAATACAATGTCAGACACACGATCCATTAACTAGTCCGTTCTAGGTCTAAATGAAATCGAAGGCACCTTATTCCTTGTCCACTATGGAGAGAGGCCCTTACATATCCGGACAATCAACAAATACGTCCGGACTACTGCCATTATAACCCTATAATGGGAGCTACCTAAGGCATCATCAAGCAGTCCATTCAATGTGAAGATTTCTGGTCTTCCACCATCTTTGATTTTTAATCATCGTATGATTATTCAAATGGGTTAAACTCAGTCTTTTCGAAATAATTAGCGCTAAAACAAAATCCAATTTGGAATATCAACCCACCAATTAAGTCTCCTTTAATAAAATTAAATCTTATTTCCACATTTGGTTTAGATATTTAGGCTTCCAAAATCAAAATAACTATCACACCTTTCAAATCAATTAAGATATACAAGATGTCCTAAGTCTTATTACATTAGGAATATTCTTCTATTCAAACCTTTATGATCAAATTTGATAAAGATTTCTTTTCAACTAATCTTGAGAAATCATCTTCTCTTTTAATTGGGTTAAAAAACAGACGTAAGTTGAAACCTCGTTCGCGATAAACCCCTAGCTTATTGATATTTAAAATAAGAATTCAGACAGAATTATACCAACTTATATTCAACACCAATTTCCATAATCAACAAATACTATATGTGGAATAATGATGTAAAACATCTTTCAGATTTCTTGTGATAGTAAATGTCTATACAGCGATAATCAATACCAAATATCTGAAGATCATTTCTACCAAAATCCAATTTTTATTCAAATTGGAAATATTTACTAGACCAAAAGATTTATCTAAACACTTTCTAATCATGGTTATTTTTGATAAACCAAATAATTTAAGTTTATCCTACTTAAATGTACTAAATACCATTTTATCGTTTTCAGCCAATTGGGCTGAAAATGCAAATATCCCAAATATAGTTCAAAACTTTCAATTTCTTTTTCAAATCACTTTAAAATCTTTTATTATGATTTATCATATTTTTCCCTATTTTTAATAATTTATAAATAGATCCTCTTTCTAAAATCCATTTTCAGACCACTAATGGTTTTGACGCTGTTTTTATTCATATTTGATTTGAACATATCTAAAGATCTAACTGTTGGATTTTAGAAATCTACATATCATTTGAAAGCTCTTTTCATTTCTAATCCAATATTTCCAGTTTTCGGAAAATCCGATAGTTGGATCTCCTGATATATCAGTTTGAAGATATAGGTCGGAATTCGCGAACTACGGATGCGTGACGAGTTTTGTTCTGATCATGCTTCAACTTATGTTATAAACTATGTCTAATAACTTCTAAAGTAGTTTCTTTCACTTATTTCGTTCTCCCGTTTCCTTTGCTTCCCCATACTAAGCTTATGCCATGCCTGGATTTCTCATTTAACCATTTATCTTCCTCCTGTCTAAGCTTTTGCCATGAAATTATTCTTAGCCCCGAATGCCCTTATATTCCTCAATCTCATCTCAAAACCTCACTTCTCTCTGGATCCCTTTCCAAATTCGATTCCATCCACTGCGTGGTGAACATTTCAGGCAACTACAGCATCTCGATGCTTGTTATTCAATTAATGGTCTCAGCACTGGATGGGATTTATGTTATGTTTTGTGATATTTATCACATGGATATTAATGCGGAATTTAAGGATCTGTTGCGGATTTTATGGATCTATTGAGATTTTTTAGGAAAGATTTATTTTGAGGGTTTTAAGGAGAGAAAGATTTATTTTATGCAAGTTTTGAGGAGGATATTTCAGGATATTTTCAGATCTGGAGAATATCTAGGATCTAGAGGAAATTTAGGGAATTTCCATATACTTTCTATTTGCCTATATAAGCACGTCATTAGGGATAGACTTTCGTGTACTTTTGAGGGAGAAAAACTTGTTTTTGTCTTTAGGGGTTGAGATATCTTCTCAATTTTAGGTCTTTCTTTGTAATTAATTGGTGGAATAATAAGGGTTTATTTGGTGGAATTTTCTTGTTATTGTTATCTTCTTCGCTCTTTCAAAATCTAATTGTGTAGTGATCTCGGGGAAACCCTAACAATTGGTTTTTTGAGTGTTGGAGTGATTTCATATCAAGGTGGAGTGTTATGTTTTGTGATATTTATCACATGGATATTAACGCGGAATTTAAGGATCTGTTGCGGATTTTATGGATCTATTAAGATTTTTTAGGAAAGATTTATTTTGAGGGTTTTAAGGAGAGAAAGATTTATTTATGCAAGTTTTGAGGAGGATATTTCAGGATATTTTCAGATCTGGAGAATATCTAGGATCTAGAGGAAATTTAGGGAATTTCCATATACTTTCTATTTGCTTATATAAGCATGTCATTTGGGATAGACTTTCGTGTACTTTTAAGGGAGAAAAACTTGTTTTTATTTTTAGGGATTGAGATATCTTCTCAATTTTAGGTCTTTCTTTGTAATTAATTGGTGGAATAATAAAGGTTCATTTGGTGGAATTTGCTTGTTATTGTTATCTTCTTCGCTCTTTCAAAATCTAATTGTGTAGTGATCTCGGGGAAACCCTAACAATTTATTCACTAAGGTAGAGCATTCTGGTGAGCAACAACTCCTCCTTAGTTAAGTTGTTTTCACATCTTGACTCCTTGTTTGTGATGGTACTTCTTGCTAACTGGGTATTCAATGTAAGTTCAGTATTCCTCTTATTCTTAGATTTTGAAGTCCGTTTTTGAGTCCTTTAGGAGAATTATTGTGTGCTGGGGGTGTTTGGTTGTTATTTTTGGTATTTTGTGGCTCAAAATCATGATATGTTTGGATTTTGCCCTATTTTATGGTTCACTATCTGTAACTGTCATGTATGTCTGGTGTTTATATGGGTCAGTCATTCCCTTGAACGACGGCAAACGACGTGATGCTTCGGCGTAGACCCTTGTTCGTTGTTTCATGGTGGTGCTTTTCCTACCCATGCAAATTCAGGGTACTATGTTTGCTTGCAGTGCAGCATTTTTTCAAGCAATCTCTTCACTGTGGTTTTTGCTGGATAGTCGTGAGATTTGGTGTTCTGGATCAAGTTTGGTCACTAGTGTTTCAATGAAACAGGTGAAGCTTCTTGCTTTCAATTCGTTGTCCCTCTTGTTGATTCTAGTTATTATTTCCTACCTCTTCCTCGGCTATGTTAGTTTGGCCACAAAGATATTTCTCCTGTTTGAAATATGTAAACAACTTCATACCCTTTAGCATGGAGCTCAAGACATTTTTTCAGACTACAGTTGTGTACTTTATGAAGCTACAACACTTTTTAGATTTTGTACATATTATGGTCTTGTCATATAACTTGGTTGAATACTTGGCCTTAAATTCAACAGTCTTGCACTGTTTATTTTGTATTCAAATGATATTCACTACGTTATGTAGTATGTAATGTTTTCTTTCTCTCCCTTCGTGGAGAGCTTGTTCTCATATGAAAATGTAATATTGTAATCTAGTAAATTAACTAGCTCTAGTGCTCTAAGTCTGTATTGATAGAGTGGATGAAACACTATAAACTCCGTATGCATTGGACGATCCACCTTAAAACTGAATATAGCTGACTATTAACTATAGTCACCGGTACTATATTGTATTTTTTATTATTAGTCATTCTGTTGGTGCTGAATACTGGGAAGATCATTTAGTTAGTTTTTTCCTCGATTCCGCTCCAGAATACCAAGTAATGCGTGAACAATGCAATCGTCATTGGCGACTAAAAGGTAAACTTCACGCCCAATATTTCAATTCAATGTTCTATCTCCAATTCTACGATCGACTTGATAAGTTGTTACTACTTGAGAGGGACTCGTTGATTATTGAGGAGAAACCATTCATCATCACCCCATGGAGTGTTATAGTTGGCAATGCTAGAGAGAAAATATTATTAATCCCGGTTTGGGCCACTTTCACAAATATCCCTTCTGTGCTTCAACAGCTTATTGGTTTGAACTGGTTGACTAGTTTAGTTGGGAAACTTCAATGTTTCGACGCAAACACTGTGGTGAGGAAGAGTTTAAAATACGCACGAGCACATATTGAAATCTCACCCAATGATCCTCTACCTGAGAAGCTCAAAGTTACACTTGTTGAGGGATTTGACATGGATATTGATGTTAGTTATAGTTGGCATCATGATATATGTGCTAAGTGTAAGTCTTTTGGGCATATGGTTGAGAAATACAATTTCATTCACTTTATACCTGCGTCACCAGTAGCCCATGTCCCTCTTCGTAAGTCGAACCTTCAATGGCAACCAAAACCGAGAAGTACTCCAATTCCTCCTCCACCTATTGTGACTGATACGATGACATCTTCTAATAAGGACTGCGATGGTTCTGATTATCCTGTGGATAACGGTATTGATAACCCTGCTGTTACTTAGACTCTGAATGTCTGAGCTTGGCAACACTTACCATCTGGAATGCACTACGCACCTAAAGAGAATTGCTACTTTACTTTCATTGATGTTGTTAGCCTTAAGGCCAAATGTATATACTATTGTAGTGTTGATAATTAGTTCGTTCTGAGTATAGAAGGAGAAGAGGTAATGTTGAATGTTAGCATGTAGACTGATCCTATGTGGGATAGGAAAATTATTTACAGCGCTGATGTTGTTGGTTACACCTCTGATCTAGTCTTTATTTTTAAGGGAAACGGTTATGTATATCATCCTGTTGAGGATAAGAGAGGTTCTATTCCCACCACTCTAGTGGAGGAGTAAGTCATTATTTTTATAGTCTAGTCATTTAGGCTATCTCTAGTGTTGTAAGCCTATTAGGTTGAGTAGATAGAACACTTTAAATTACGCATTTGGTGGACAAAACACCTTAAAAACCGTAGTTGATTATCAACTAACAATCACCTATACTACAGTATTTTATTATTAGTTATAATAAAGATGTTTGCGGTCACCTTAAAAACCGGTCAGCTTTGCCAAAAAAAGCTCGAACCTCTCTCCTAGAAGATAATGCTTCCACCGCAGCCAACTCTAAATTGTGAACGTGATATCTCTTCTCAGGATCCTTTAATTGTCTACTAGCATGGGAAACTACCCTACCTTTTTGCATGAGTACCGCACCTAGCCTGGTCCCACATGCATCAGTGAAAACTATTAATATCTTTGATCCATCGAGAATGATAAGAACATGCACACTGGTTAAAGGTTTCTTCAACTTTCCAAAAGTAATATCACATTTCTCACTCCAACGAATTCTAAATTCTTCTTCGTTAATTGGGTTAGAGGCATAGCTATCTTTGCAAATTCCTTAATAAATTTTAGATAATAGCCTGCTAACCCAAGGAAGCTTCTGACATCTATAGCATTTCGGGGTACCCTCCTTTTTTGACTGCTTTGACCTTGGCAGGGTCAGCTGCTAATCCTTTCCCCGAAACGATATAACCAAGAAATCTAACTTCTTCTCTCCAGAAATGACATTTCGAGAACTTAGCCTTTAATTGGTTCTCTCTTATAATTCCTAGGACCATCCTTAAATGATCTTCGTGTTCTTTATGGTCCTTAGAAAATATAAGGATATCATCCACAAATACAACTACAATCTTATTTAGATTGCCTCTAAAAACTCTATTTATAAGGTCAACAAAGAAAGCAGACAGCCTCTAAAAACTCTATTTATAAGGTCAACAAAGAAAGCAGACACATTCGTAAAACCAAAGGGCATAACCTCCCATTGGAATAGTCCATCGGGCATCCTAAAAGCAGTCTTATCCTTACTTTCTTCAGCAATCCTCAACTGATGGAATCCAGTCACGAGGTCCAATTGAGAAAATGCTTGGATGCCTCCCAAGTGGTCAAACAAATAATTGATCCTTGGTAAATGATATATATTCTTCTTGGTATGCTTATTAAATTCCCTATAATCCACACACAATCCTAGGAACCCATCAGCCTTAGTGGCGAATACTATTGGTGCTCCCCATTCAGATGTACTTTGACAGATAAAGCCTTTCTACAACAATTTCATTTACTTTCTTATCTAACACTCTCCTTTCCTTAGGGCCATGTATCTCAAAGCAAAAACTACAGGTTTTGCATCTTTCTCTAGGTCAATCTTGAAAGAGATTTCTCTATGCGAGGGGAAGTCCCGTGACTTCCTCAAAAACATCCAGGAACTCACATACAACAGGGACTGAAGTCAGCCCATTTAAACTAGCAGACAACGAACATAATAGGGTCGTAATCCTATTACCATCCCTACACGAAACTCTCAGATGACGGCCTCCACGACTTCTTAGGTGAATTATCCTCTTATCGCAATCAAGGATGACCCAATAAAATGATACCCATTCCATACGCAAAATAAGACATGCCCTACGAAATCAAACACAAATGCATTACAAAAGAAATCGACACCATCTATTCCAATACTAGGGCTTTACAATATGAACGGGATGCTCAGCTCCTCCAGTAGGGTTGGCCACCTCTATCGGACTATAAGCAACGGATATAGGAACGTTTAAGGATTCGACTATTCTCCTGGTAATAAAGGAATGGATCGATTCAAAGTCAAATAGAGTACACACTAAATCTAAAATAGAAAGTATGTCTTCCAATGCAGGTTGTCCTTGATCTCAGGGGAAATACTCTAAAGTGGTGCTACTTCCAATGCATAGTTTTGGCTGCTCTCACTACAAGAAAATATGAATCATATAGCATTATATTATAGCGTTCTAATTAAAGGGCTATATAAAAATGAGTTAAGTAAAAAAATTGCAGACTGAGCTATAAATAAGTAATCCGCTATATTTCTTATCTAATTAGTTTCACAAATTCGGGAGCTCAAATGGCCGCGAAATGTTAAAACTTAGAGAAAATGACCGTGAAATGTTGATACTCCTTCCTTCTTACTTTCATGTTCTCTTTCATCATCGACCTAGATTTTAAACTAAATTCATCATCCTAAATTCATGGTCACTTAGATCCTCATTGCATCTGTTTGCACCAATAACCGTTACTGCATCGATTAAGTCCAGCAACCTTCACCTGTTCGCATATCTTCGCTCCACTTGAATTGTCGTTGATTCCACAATAGTAACCCCAACAGCTAGCACAACAACGATTCAATCTACCCAAAACTACCTCATCGATTCACTCCATCAATGACGATCGCATCGATTCAATCCATCATCAACAGCCACATTGAACAAATCTCAGGGGTTTTTTGGTGTTTTTTGTTATTTATAGTTTAATACCCAAATCCATATGTAACAATTGCATATTATTTATCTCTATGCATAAAGTATATACGTGTTGTATGTTACTTTCATTTTTTTTTATCTTCTTTTTTGCCTCTGTGATAGATTGTTAATGTTGTGTGATATCCTGCCGAATCCTCCAGGTGGGTGAACAACAAATTGGAACAAGATGGTTATTATGATGGTCGCTATCATTATGAGTGTGGTTCTTGAATGTACCTTTTTGGCCTTTTTTACTGCCTTGACCTATTATCCGTTAACATTGTTGTGGAATTAGCCTTTTTATTTCTATTGTGTTGCCATTTTCAAGCATATTTTCTTGTATTTGATGCTAAATTTATGGTGTGTCCCTTTAGCAGAGAGGAAAAGAGCGAAGTAAATGATAATTTTTTTTTAATTTCATTAATAACGGAAGGGTTGTCGCTTGTGTATTTATTGATAAAGAAATTTAAGGAGATGATTATTAAGACACTAACATGTTGAATAACATCGATTAACGTGAATTTGTAGATCATTATTTAGAATATATGTTAGCAAGGTACTTTATTATGTTATATGATCCATACATAGCAACTACTATATTTGGATCAATCTGACATTATAGTTTTAGATCGTTGACACAACATAAGATCATTTTCGCACATATTCCTTATCAGTGAATTTGGAAGGTATATCTTTTATGCAATGAATATTTATTTCCAACAATGAGTTATGCATGCGAGAGACTATTAAGGCAAATGCCAACAATAATCACCCATAACTGTACGTGTGTGCCCAAAATTATCTTCAATTAATTAATCCATCAATTTGGGTGCTCCTTTATCATGGTTCTGTTGATGTAGGTGACATGTTGAATCTTCCTTAATCATTTATTATAATTGGTTCTATTTGAATTATTGAATGACAATTGTAGTTGCAGTGTCATTGATGTAAGGATTCCAAGTATTTTCTACATACAACATATTTGTAAATTTATTAGTAAGCAAAAGGGCATTTGTGAAACATGAAAAAAATTTACAACCATTTTAACATGTATATAATGCAAGTTTGATAACATCACAAAAGAAAATTTACATAAAGACTATTACATAGCATCTTTATATATGTTAGATATAAAATATAAAATAAAAGTGATGTGGTTTTATGAAATTATTTGGAGCATAGTGGCTGAATTAAAATAAAAAACTAAAAGTGGTGCAACATGTTAAATTTAGGTGATACAAAATCACAAATTGATTGGAACAAATTTGCAAAAAAATGGAAAGTAAACATTTTTATAATAGGAATGCATTGATTTCATTTGATGAGATGGTAGAGAAATTAATGAAGGGATTAATTTCTTCCATCTATGCAAGAGAAACGGATTGATTTACTTTCTATCTTTGCACATTTGTTGTTATGGTAATTTTCCTCCATTATATTATTACCATATGTTGGTAATGTAATCGACTCACATGGATTTGCACTGGCTATATATTGAGGGGTAGACTTTAGTGTAAACCCATCCAGGCATGGAGCAAGCGATCCCCAAATGGAGTGTCTCTTCTTGTTAAGCCTATTTGAGATTTGGATATGTAAACTCTTATTTTATAATCTCTTTTAATTCTCTCATATGGAATAAAATCTCTCTTTTGGACTGGACGTACACTATCTTATGGAGGATAGTGGAACAAGTATAAATATTGTGTCTCTTTGTTTCTCTGTTATAGTTATTTAATATTTACTTGATGTAATAGAATAATTGCTATCAGAGTAGTTTGATGTTCAATTGGCAAATCTAGATCATGCTTATTGCCTTTTCGTATTCGCGCAATTTTTGCATAACGTATTGGTATCAGAGCGAGGCAATTTGTTTTAAATTGTGCATCAATTATTTTTACAAAGGTTAGTAGATTCAGTGGTAATTATGCTATTACTTTTTTGGAGAAACGGAAGACTCTGGTGGAAGAGATTATGTTGAGAGTGAAGAATGTTCCAATCTGGGAACTTTGACTTGATATGGAGTTTACTGCATTAAAGGGACCATTGGATTTGGGAACTTTTGATCATGTTTTAGACATGGTCTTCATGTTGATGATGCTCGAAGGATCCAAGATGATCATGAAAGGAGCTCAGGTCAAGTGATAGACGGGTGTCGAGATAGAGATCATTATGGTTTAGACAGGGGTCTTCACGTTTATGATGCTCGAGGGATTCGGGATAATCGAGGAAGGAGAAGGAGCTCAGGTCAAGTGTTAGACGGGTGTCGATGTTATTGAAAGCACTTTTAAACCGTTGATTTATGCCTCATGGTTGTAGATGCATCTTTTGCAGGCGGTGGGTGAAGTTTGTAATAATTAAGTGGTAGGAGAGAGACTTTTTGTGGGTACAGAGATTTGGATTTTGGCTCTGTATTTGAATTGGTGATTGAGAGAATTATTTTTGTCCTTGGCGGTGTTGAGATTACTTTGGTGTTTGCCTTCTTTTGGATATTTGCAACATTTTGTTAGCGGGCGGGGACGTAGTCTGAGCTCGTTAACATGGTGTGATGAGGGGTAGCTTTGCTGGAACCCATTAGGCAAATATTTATTTTTTGGTTTCTATCACATTGTGAGATTTTGATTGAAGGTGGAGTTCTTTTAAAGAGCATTATGATGTGAAGAGAATTTGATTCGAGATGGGACGTTGCAGATATGTGATTTTGCATCAAGGTGGAGTATTAAATTTTGGTGATACGTACAAAATCACAAATTGATTGGAACAAATTGCAAAAAAAAAAAGGAAAGTAAATATTTTTATAATAGGAATGCATTGATTGCATTTGATGAGATGGTAGAGAAATAAATGAAGGGATTAATTTCTTCCATCTACGCAAAAGAACAGATTGATTTACTTTTTATCTTTGCACATTTGTTGCTATGGTAATTTTCCTCCATTATATTATTACCATATGTTGGTAATGTAACTGATGACTCAAATGGATTTGCACTGACTATATATTGGTAGACTTTAGTGTAAACCCATCCTGGTATGGAGCCAGCGATCCCCAAATGGAGTGTCTCTTCTTGTTAAGCCTATTTGAGGTTTGGATATGTAAACTCTTATTTTGTAATCTCTTGTAATTCTCTCGTATGGAATAAAATCTCTCTCTTTTGGACTGGATGTACACTATCTTATGAAGGATAGTGGAACCGGTATAAATATTGTGTCTCTTTGTTTCTCTGTTATAGTTATTTACTATTTGCTTGATGTAATAGAATAATTGCTATCATATTAGATTGATGTTCAATTGGCAAATCAAGATCCTTCTTATTGCGCTTCCGCATTCGAGCAATTTTTGCATAACAGATTGGTATCAAAGCAATCTTCTCACATAACACAACATAATGAAGTAATATTGCATATAAGAAAAACTAATGGCCTTAAGCAACAATTAATGCTTATATATAAAAATGTTCATCTACAAAATAGTCAAAGCTATAACTTTTAGCAATATACTGGATAAAAAACAGAGCGAAAAACATTGTAATGGGCTAAAGATGAATTGAGACATTTTTTCAAGGGAAATAGTAGAGAAATATTGTTGAGGCAATGGGACGAAGTAGAGCAAACACTTACTAAAGCACTACATCAAAGAAACAACTAAAGTTCTGCATGAGTTGTACTCTAATACTGTAGTAGGGTAGGGCTGTAATGACAATAGTAATAATGGAGCTGATGATTAGAATTCTATTTGGAAAGAATCAACAAACAGACTATGCATAACATATGAGCTGAGCTTGAGAAAATTGCCCAACTAGCGATAATGAGAGACCGATGCTAAGCTGAGTGAATAAATTCTCGACTTGCACAATCCTATCAAGCCTAGATTAGGAAGGATGGAAAGTTGATAGGTAGTAAGACTTTGTCTAAGATTTTTAGATCAGGTAAGAAAAGCATATGCCCAACTTCCCAAGTTTGGATAACCAACCATGGATTCTAGTCTGTTGATTGCCGTTGTAAGACCCTAGTTTATTCATTCTTACTGTTTTTAGCTAGTAAAAAAACAAACTTCATTTTTGGTCTTTCATTATTTATTTTGTGAGTTTACAATTTGCATTTCTTGTGTCTAGGTTAAAATAATTTTAACCATTCAAGTTATATTTGGAGATTAAATTACACAAATTTTTTGTTAGCTGAATGCAGTGCTGAAGTTTTTCAAATATAAGGGACCTTTAGGACTGTTATCAAAAAGTGAAACAAAGAGCTTAAACCCGGTAGACGTTTAGGTCCCAAGATCAAGGTGTTAGTGTAGATGAAACCCTTTACATCATTGCTAAATAAGCGCCAAGATGGAATGAACAAAACTTAGTTTTATGTTCTAATGGCTAAAAAACCGTGTTTCGTAATCCACATTATGTATTTCTCATCAGGTTATATCGTTCACATTAAAAACTATGTTGTTTACTTGCTAAGTCGTGCATAATACAAGCTTTTGATGAATTCATAGTTCTGCAAGTATCCCTTATTGCAGAATTTCAACAAGGGCTCGTACAAGATCTATATAATGAGTGGACTGATGCTATGGTTGTAAAGCACTATGTTGCAATGATGAGGTTTGTATATTTTCAGCTATAAAACTACTGCGGCCACTTAAAAAATGTGACATTTACAGGGAGCCGCTTTATTGTAACTTGATTAGCTTGACTTTTTTCAAACTGTGCCTAACTCATTATTGTACTGATAAGCATACCACGCTCTGAACTAATTTTGTTTTCTCAGAGATGGTGTAAGCGAAAGGTGGTTTTATTAAGAACTTTTACTTGAACTTGATGTGATTCAAAAGCTAATCAAGTTTTCAACCATACTTGTTCATTTTCATGATTTAATGCTACAATTTTACGTAACGCATTCAATTCTATTTTTAGGCATGTGCTTTTCTTAAGGCAGAATATCAGCCCTATGAAATTCTTCTTGTTGTCCAAAAGGGCCATCCTACACGATTATTTGCTAATAATCAAAGAGACTTTCATTTCTGATAGGAGTGGAAATATATCGCCAAGTATATTCTTTGAATGATAGCCAAGTCATTACTAGTTATTTTTGCAAACCACTTTTGCAACATTATATTGCACACAAAATTTGTGCTCGTAGGTTATTTCACTGGACCCACCACAAATAAGGTAAATAGTTTTGAAAGGCAAGTGAAAATTTTAATATTCACAAAAACAAGAGTTACATTGACTTAAAATGCAAAAGCAATACGGACTCTTGAATGTTTAGCCTGGAACTTACAAAAACTGGTTACAAAAATAAAGATGAAGCATACTTATTGCAATATTATTCATATCGAAGCAGCAGCACCAAGCAGAATATTCCTATATCCAAATTGCAAAGAAAGAAACATGCAACATAATTCACAGAATCATCCCCATAAATCAATTCCAAACCGCATGCACAATAAGGTTCTTGTAACACCCCATATTTTCTGTAAACGTTAATGTAACAAATCAAAGTATACTTAATTTTTAAGAGAAGAATTCAGGGAAACGGGTTATGCCATTGCGTTCATCTCGGAATTCTACTTGAGATAGAGTCCGAGTTTGCATAAATCGGACTTCGTATGAAGAAGTTATAGCCTTCAGAAGTTTTTGAAATTCAAAATAAAGAAAACAGCTCGAAACTAAATTCAAAATTCAAAACAGAACCCAGAAGCGGGCCGGGCGGGAAATTTCCCGCCCAGGACCCAGGTCAACCAAGGGGTCGACCAGGGGGTCGATCTCCCCCCTATAGGTCGACCTGGGGGTCGACCTGCCCTGCTTTTTCAGATCCAAGGCAGAATTCATTTTTATGTATCTGGGCTGATTTCTGGACCAAATTCATGAGTTCTATGCTATATAAACGCCCCCAAACTTCACTTTCTCCACACAACTTCATTACGCCTATACTCTGCCTCAATCCTAATTAAAATAAATCTTATTCTCCATTAAAACAAGTTATAGTTCTTCTTCAAATTAAAGATTCAAATCAAGATAAAGCTTCAAGTTGGACCATAGGCATTCCGCTTCAAGCAACGTCACTCGAATCATAGAAAATCGCCTTTTCTTAACCGATCACTGTAAGTTCGATTATTCCTTAGATTTGAACATGTAATTGGAATTGTGAATGTAATGAATTAAAATATAGAACTATACCAATTTGCAAGTTAATTATCTTTGATTCGTGCTTATGTCAAATCTAACGTTATCTATGCCTTTGGATCTGATTCTCGATTGTGACCTAGAACTTGTTGTGGCTAATTGCTAATGACTATTGTAACACCCCGTATTTCTGTTAATACTAATATTCACAAATTAAAAGAATTAATATTGAGAATTTGCACGAAATAGCCTTAAAAAAGCATATAACAAATTTGAGATATGTGAATTGCCTTAAAAGGCGAAAAATGGAATTAAGACATTAATTGGAAAATTAATGTGTAGAAATGGTCATAAGTTAATTATGGATTAATTTTAATTCATGAATAGGTGCGTGTGTGTGTATTTATATATATATATTTATATATATATGGGCAGTTAATATAAACATGAATAGAAGTTTATTAATTTGCTGAGTGTTTGTTGAGTCACTTCTGACTCATTGCTGAGTCAATAAGATAAACCCCATCCGGTCTGAATGGCTGCGGTTATTTCTAGGTTAAATCTAATGGCCTAAATGAATCCTAACGTCTATAAATAAGAGGGTAGACTCTAACCCTAAATCACTTGAAAAATTGGAGAGCTACCGACATGCCGTTGCCATGGAGTTCAGCATAGCCGTCACAAACTAAAGAAGAAGAAGGCCTAATCTACAAACTAAATCTACTCAAATCAAATCAAAAGCTCTCTCTCTTTCTATTTCTCTTCTTTAAAATTGTGAGTATGATGAATCTCACAATATTATTATAAAATAATTTGATTAAGTTATGAATGGATCACAAGAAAGTGATATGAATTGTTATGTATTTGTAAATTATGTTGTGGATCTCTTGTTATGCTATTATGTTATCATATATATGTTGTTATGTTGTAGTGATTATGTTGTAAATAATCCTATGCTATGACACATGTGATTAATCATGCTATGCTATGTTGTAAATCATATCATGCTATGTTGTAAATTATGATATGCTATGTTGTAAATCTTATATATGTTGTAGATCTCATATTATCACATATGTTGAAATACTTATGTTATATGATAATGATGTCATGTTAAGTTGTGTTGAATCATACAAGTTGTAAAATCATGATGTTAGTATTTATGCGAATTGGATCACGTTTAAAGTTTATGTTTTTTTTATAATAGATCTTGATTATGGGAATTTGCCTATTGGGTTAGGTGTACCCATATACATGAATCTACAAATTAATTGGATCTTGAATATGGGAATTTGCCTATTAAGTTAGGTGTACCCATATACATGAATCTATGATTAAATGAATTTTGATTTTTGGGAATTTGCCTATTGAGTTAGGTGTACCCATATAAAACCATATTGTTAATGATGTTGATTCACACATTTCCTATACAAGTTTATGAAATTTGATCAAAATCATATTATGTGAATTATGAATAAGTTGACACCCTTAGATCCATGACATGTACAACCTTATGCAAGTTGTAATGTATGCAAGTTTTACCCCTTGTTATGATTTATTTAGTCACATTTATATGTTGTTGTTGTGAATATTTTCTTTTATGCTATGAGTTAGACTAATCGGGTCTAGCATACATTTTGCGAATAAACGTTCAAACGTGGGGTGGGGTAATATTAGGAAATTAATAAATTGGGGTGCAATTGATATGATTTTGCATGCCTTAAATGGATGTCCATAATTGAGTCAATTATGGACATTGTTAAATTTGGAATTAATTAATAATTCAAGTAGGGAATTGTTAAAATTGGGGAAAGTGGATTATTAATAATAATCAATGCTTAGGACACGAGGTTGGACCCGTTTGTGACGTAAACCTGCCCGGACCCGCCCGACAAATCCAGTAGTCACAAATGTCGGCCCAATGTGAGAGGTCCTAGGCCCAAACTAAAGCATAACAGTTGTAAAGACACGAGGTTAGACTCTTTTATGGTGTAAGACTGCCCGGACCCGCCCGGCAAATCCAGCTGCCATAAATGTCAGTCTAATGTGAGAGGTCTTTATGAGGTTATGGCCTTAATGAATTAAGAAATACTTAGCCAGATAATCATGTAAGGTGGGAAATGGGGGTTAAGTACGTGCCTTGGGTGGCATGAGGAATCTAGTGGTTTCCTTTAGAGGCATTTGAAATACGATTAGACTTAACCAAATACACATGTAAATGAACATGACTAAGTGGGTTAAGTGGATGGACTAATGGGACAAGCTTAGGTGGAATGCTTATGGGAAATAATGGGGGCCCATTTCAACCAGTATCCCAAAACGTATCTTTGTGGGCTCGACCCAAGTCGAGGACGGGACACGCATACTGGGTTTGACTATAAGAGGCCAAAACAGGGAGCGGTGGCAACGCAAGTCCAACGGGTTTCATATGCGTGTGTGGACCCGGGCTGGTAGGTAAGACGTTGTTGCATCGTGTAGGTATAAGCCGTGCATCTCCGTTATATCGGGTTGCCACTTTAGGGGAATGATACACCCCACTGTGGGGCCAGCACGGGTATCTACGAGTAGGGAGCCGATCGAAAAATGGAAAGTGGGGTACACCTAGTGGAGATAGGGGCAGGCGGCACCTATGTAGGCAGCTAGGAGTACGTAAAGCCATTAAGAAAGTTTCTAAGTGAAGCTAAGTGGAATCAATCTTTAGGGTGACTGGTGTGGTGCAGTATAGTGTTTATCCTTTAGTATTTAGGAGCGCCTATAACGTTTCCTTTAGCGATTGTCTATGTCCTTAATCTGCTCTTTCATAGACATTTCCTTGTTTTCCAGCTTATGCCTTAGTCCAGTTATTTTGATAATAGTATTGTAGAATTATCAAACTCGCCAGACTTTATGTCTGACCCCCCCCCCCTCTTTTTCATCTTTTTCTCCCTTCAGGTCCTCAGGTTGGGCCAAGTTCCAGCGGAGTCTGATTGGATTGCTTATCTCTTGGAAAGCTTGGACTGCTGAAGTAAAGTCCAGCTTGTTATCTTTCTTTTTAATGGCTATTTATGTAATGGGATTATGTACTTGTTTTATCAAGATAGATATTGTACTTGACTTTGATTATGGTGTTATGATGTAATCAAACATGTTTTGACTTCTGCTGCAATTGAAATAAAGTTTTTAAATTTCCAAGTACTATTTTATATCTGTCTTGTTGAAATTTTACTGTTCTATATTCACCTAAAACCTCCATAGAAGTTAATGCATTCCCTTTGTGAGTGACATTAATGGACGTGGGGTGTTACATGTGGTATCAGAGCATAAGGTTACCAGAACAGATAAAATTTTTAGAAAAATATTTTTCTAAAGTAAATTTGGAAGAAGTGCTTTCAAAAACATGTTATTTAGAGAAAGTTTTTATGAAAAACATAATCCCAAATAGCCATATCCTTATCTTTATCTTTCGAATTCTCCATTTTGAATCTTTCCTTTTTCGTTTCAGCATGGCTGAAGATCTTAATCTCCCAGAAGGTGTGACGATTTCAGGGTGGTTTAGGAGATATTTGGAGGCTAGGGCCACCACTGCAGGCCCAGCAGATGTTCCTCCACCCCCAGTTGCACCCATTCCTCCTCCTACTCCTCCTGTTGACACTTTTGCAAAGATGTGCAAGGAATTTAAGGCTATGGGAGGAAAAACTTTTCAAGGGACTGAGACGTTTGTGGAGGCCAGAGACTGGCTTAAGGAGACAGAGGAATTGTTGGATATCTTTGAAGTGGAAGATGGGAGGAAAGTCCGTTTAGCTGCTTGGTTAATGAAGGGAGAGGCCTCGTTTTGGTGGGAGGTCACTAACGGGGAACGTCCAGTTGATTCATGGGCGGATTTCAGACGAAGGTTTGAGGCAAAGTTTCTTTCAAGGGCAGAGGAGAATTTAAATATGGAAAAATTTCTGACATTAAAGCAAGGGAGCTTATCAGTGAAGGAGTATGTCAATAAATTTAATCAGTTAGCAAGGTTTGGCTTGGAGTTGGTGAACACGCCAGAGAAGAAAGCTTTGAGGTTCGTTAGAGGCTTGAATGAACCGTTGCAAGGGTTGGCTATGACCCACATCCCTATGGGAGCCACCTTTGAAAGGCTAGTAGAAATGCCACTTATGCATGAAGATAAGGCAGTTGAAAAGAAAGGGGATCAGAAGAAACCCCAACAGCAAAATAAGAAGGGTGGTAAAAACAATAATGGCAAAGGGAAGAAGAGATGCTTCAATTGCGGGACGCCTGGCCATCTCAGCAAAGATTGTAGAAAGAAAAAGAAGACTGGCTGTTTTCATTGTGGAGATGCGGGACATTTGGTGAAGGACTGCCCAAAGAAGGGGCAGAGGGCAGGGTCTACCTCGGGAGGACAGGTGCAGGCTCTTATGGCACCAGGGCAGGCAAGGGGGCAAGTTCAGGCTATTGCGGCCCCACCGCTGCAAGAAAGAGGTAGAACAATTTCTGTTGAAAGCTTAGTTTTTCTGTTTGATCATCCTGTCCGTACCTTATTCGATTCTGGCGCATCTCATTCGTTTATCTCTGCATCATTAGTTGAATTACTGCACTTGAACACCAGTTTAGTAGAGGATCCCTTGGTTGTTTCAAATCCAATTGGGGGTTCGGCTCATTTGACCATGATATGTTTGGATTTGAAAATCTCTATACTTAGCGTTGAATTTAGATGTGATGCTTATGTATTGGGCTTCACGGGCTATGGGCTAATTTTAGGAATGGATTGGTTATCTCGAAATGGGGCCATTCTTGATTGTGAAAGGAGAGTAGTTAGGCTTGTGACTCGCCTTGGTAATGCTCTCGACATCTTTTGTAGTCCCATAAATTCCGTTATGCTAAGTTATCTTGAATCGCTTGACGCGTCTGTAGAGAATCTGCGAACGGTAAAGGTGGTCCGGGAATATCCGGATGTGTTTGAGGAGGTGAAGGGCTTACCTCCAAAGCGGGAAATAGACTTTCGAATTTATCTTGTGGATAATGCTAAACCCGTATCTTTGCCAATGCGCCACATGGCTCCTCGTGAAAGGAGGGAACTCAATAAGCAAGTGAAGGAGTTGCTTGAGAAGGGGTTCATAAGACGTAGTATATCAAAGTGGGGTGCTCCAGTAGTATTTGCTACAAAGGTGGATGGGTCCCTTAGACTTTGTGTGGACTATAGAGAATTAAACAAGCTTACTAAAAAGAACCGACACCCACTGCCGAGGATTGATGATCTCTTTGATCAGTTAGTTGGCGCCTTAGTGTTTTCGCAGTTGGACTTAGCCACTGGCTTTCATCAACTCAGAGTGGCTGAGGATAGTATAGATAAGACTGCTTTTAGGACTCCTGACGGATTCTATGAATGGCTAGTGATGCCCTTTGGTTTGACAAACGCCCCCGCATATTTTGTTGATTTGATGAGTAGGGTGTTTAGGGAGTACCTTAACAAATTCATGGTAGTCTTTGTGGATGACATCTTAGTCTTTTCTAAGAATGAAGAAGAGCATGCCCTACATCTTAGGGAAGTGTTGTAAACCCTTCGAGCGCATAACCTTAAGGCAAAATTTTCTAAGTGTCACTTCTGGAGGAAAGAAGTACGGTTCTTAGGGCACGTGGTTTCCAAGGAAGGGATAGCAGTGGATCCCGCAAAGGTGGCGGCCATCCAAGATTGGAAGTTCCCTAAAAATGTAACCGAAGTAAGAAGTTTCTTGGGGTTGGCTGGCTATTATAGGAAGTTTATCAAAGACTTCGCAAAAATATCGGCTCCATTAACACGGTTAACGAAGAAGAACCTAGTTTTTACATGGGACGAAGATTGTGATGATGCGTTCCAACGTTTAAAGAGAGCCTTAACTTCAGCCTCAGTGTTAGTGCTGCCAGACGGGAATAAACCGTTTACCGTCTATACTGATGCTTGTGGGACGGGACTTGGCGCGGTCCTCATGCAAGAGGGAAGAGTAATAGCCTATGGTGGAAGGCAGTTGAGGGTTCATGAAAATAATTACCCTACGCATGACCTTGAGTTAGCCGCAATTGTTTTCGCGCTTAAGTCTTGGCGTCATATCTTCTTGGTGAGAAATTCGAACTGTTCACTGACCACAAATCATTAAAATACTTATTCTCTCAAAAGGATTTGAATTTAAGGCAGCAACGGTGGATGGGATTCCTAGCCTCCTACGATTTTGAAATAGCATATACCCCGGGCAAGGGTAACGTGGTAGCAGACGCCTTAAGTAGGAAAAGGTTGTCCTTGAGTTCGTTGTTTATTGAACGACGAAGCTTAGAATTCATCTCCATGTTTGACTTTAGACCCTCCGTTGACCTAGTACCTGGTTTGTTAGCATCCTTGGAGGTTAAACCTACACTTCTAGGACGAGTTGGTGAGGCACAGCAAGACAACCCCAGTTGGTTGAGATAGTAGAAAAGCTCAAAGGAGGGGAGTCGTCTAGCCATCTTCGTAGGTATACCCTAGACGATAAGGGTTGGTTACGAAGGGATAATAGACTTTGTGTACCACAAGACGAAGACTTAAGGAAGGCTATTCTTGATGATGCTCATCGCTCAAAGATGACCATTCATCCCAGGGGAGACAAGATGTACAAAGATATGAAGCGGGTTTTCTTTTGGGCTGGTATGAAAAACGATGTGGCCGAGTACGTCGCTAGATGCTTGGTGTGCCAACAAGTAAAAGCGGAACAAAAGAAACCCGGTGGGTTGCTTCACCCATTGGATGTTCCACTATGAAAATGGGAAAGCGTCTCAATGGATTTTGTGGATGGATTACCAAGATCAAGGAAGGGTAATACGGGGATTTGGGTTATAGTAGATAGACTTACTAAGAGCGTCCATTTTATTCCCGTGAAAAGTAAGAGGATTGCTCCGTGGTTGGCTTCTGTATACATTAAAGAGATAGTTTGTTTGCACGGTATTCCTTCTAGTATAGTAAGCGACCGTGATCCCATCTTCACTAGCGAATTTTGGAAGAGTTTACAAGAGGCGGTAGGGACTCAGCTATGTTTGAGCACCGCATATCATCCTCAGACGGACGGCCAGACCGAGAGGGTGAATCGTATTCTAGAGGATCTTTTAAGGCTTTGTATCCTAGACTTTGGGGGTACATGGGAAGAGCACCTTCCGTTGGTAGAATTCGCATATAATAATAGCTTTCAGTCTAGTATTGGCATGGCACCTTTCGAAGCTCTTTATGGAAGGCCTTGCCGTTCGCCTACATGTTGGTGGGAATCTACCGATAAAATCCTACTTGGGCCCGATATGGTTAGGGAAACCTCGGAGAAGATTGATTTGATTCGAAGGAGGATGAAAGCAGCACAAGATAGGCAGAAATCGTATGCTGATAAGAGGAGGGCAGATCTTGAGTTTGACATTAGGGACATGGTTTTTATCAAAGTGTCTCCGTTACGGAATGTTGTTCGCTTTGGGTCCGTTGGGAAATTAGCGCCAAGGTTTGTAGGGCCGTTTCCTATAAAAGACAGGATTGGGAAGATGGCGTATAGGGTGGAGTTGCCTGAGAAACTTAGTGGAGTACACGACGTATTCCATGTATCACATTTGAGGAAGTGTTTGCACAAGACGGCGGAGGTGGTAGAGCCGAGCTTGCTTAAAGAGGTGGAAATAGAGCGTGATCCAACAATTAGACGAGCTCCTACATGCATTCTTGGGTCGGAGATCAAAAAGTTGAGAAATCGAGAGGTCAGACTAGTTAAAGTGCAACGGGGAGATGATGAGAGCAACGCTACTTGGGAGACAGAAGGGAAGATGCGTTCGCTATACCCTTTTCTTTTTGAGGGTATGTCTTTTAATTTCTCCTTTATCGCTTAGCTTATCTTATCTTATCTTTAGTATGTCCTCTCATTAGTATCTTTGACCTTTAGTTAGGATAATCCTATGGTTGAAACATGTGTTTGAGACATGTTATGTATGATGGATGCAAAATGGATGCAAGTGGTTGCTAGTGGTTGCTCGTGGATGCATATATACACAAACTTTAGGCACTAGATCGGCTCAGTCACTACATATTGCATATTGCATAAATGAATGTATTTAGTATAATGGATGTATAATGGTTGTACCATCATATAGATGATGCATTCGGTTGAATGGATGTGCACGCATATAGAAGTAGTTTGTAAGCAATTAGGATCTTTTGCATACATAATGGATGCATGGCACTATCATGAATTGCATCAAGGAGGTCAACTGAATCAGTGGACCGCCTGATTTTGCATTAGATACGGACATAGACACACACTGTGCATTTAAACATGAAAGCATTAGAAGTCTATAAGGACAATGGATGCCAGTGTTTGTTGATTGAGTAGATGTTTGATGATAGGATATAAACTTGAAGATTTCGGGGTCGAAATCCCTTAAGGATGGGAGAATGTAACACCCCGTATTTCTGTTAATACTAATATTCACAAATTAAAAGAATTAATATTGAGAATTTGCACGAAATAGCCTTAAAAAGGCATATAACAAATTGGAGATATGTGAATTGCCTTAAAAGGCGAAAAATGGAATTAAGACATTAATTGGAAAATTAATGTGTAGAAATGGTCATAAGTTAATTATGGATTAATTTGAATTCATGAATAGGTGCGTGTGTATATATGTATATTTATATATATATGGGCAGTTAATGTAAACATGAATAGAAGTTTATTAATTTGCTGAGTGTTTGCTGAGTCACTTCTGACTCATTGTTGAGTCAATAAGATAAACCCCATCTGGTCTGAATGGCTGCGGTTATTTCTAGGTTAAATCTAATGGCCTGAATGAATCCTAACATCTATAAATAAGTGGGTAGACTCCATCCCTAAATCACTTGAAAAATTGGAGAGCTACCGATATGCCATTGCCATGGAGTTCAGCATAGCCGTCACAAACTAAAGAAGAAGAAGGCCTAATCTACAAACTAAATCTACTCAAATCAAATCAAAAGCTCTCTCTCTTTCTATTTCTCTTCTTTAAAATTGTGAGTATGATGAATCTCACAATATTATTATAAAATAATTTGATTAAGTTATGAATGGATCACAAGAAAGTGATATGAATTGTTACGTATTTGTAAATTATGTTGTGGATCTCTTGTTATGCTATTATGTTATCACATATATGTTGTTATGTTGTAGTGATTATGTTGTAAATAATCCTATGCTATGTCACATGTGATTAATCATGCTATGCTATGTTGTAAATCATATCATGCTATGTTGTAAATTATGATATGCTATGTTGTAAATCTTATATATGTTGTAGATCTCATATTATCACATATGTTGAAATACTTATGTTATATGATAATGATGTCATGTTAAGTTGTGTTGAATCATACAAGTTGTAAAATCATGATGTTAGTATTTATGCGAATTGGATCATGTTTAAAGTTTATGTTTTTTTTATAATAGATCTTGATTATGGGAATTTGCCTATTGGGTTAGGTGTAACCATATACATGAATCTACAAATTAATTGGATCTTGAATATGGGAATTTGCCTATTAAGTTAGGTGTACCCATATACATGAATCTATGATTAATTGAATTTTGATTTTTGGGAATTTTCCTATTGAGTTAGGTGTACCCATATAAAACCATATTGTTAATGATGTTGATTCACACATGTCCTATACAAGTTTATGAAATTTGATCAAAATTATATTATGTGAATTATGAATAAGTTGACACCCTTAGATCCATGACATGTATAACCTTATGCAAGTTGTAATGTATGCAAGTTTTACCCCTTGTTATGATTTATTTAGTCACATATATATGTTGTTGTTGTGAATATTTTCTTTTATGCTATGAGTTAGACTAATCGGGTCTAGCATACATTTTGCGAATAAACGTTCAAACATGGGGTAGGGGTAATATTAGGAAATTAATAAATTGGGGTGAAATTGATATGACTTTGCATGCCTTAAATGGATGTCCATAATTGAGTCAATTATGGACATTGTTAAATTTGGAATTAATTAATAATTCAAGTAGGGAATTATTAAAATTGGGGAAAGTGGATTATTAATAATAATCAATGCTTAGGACACGAGGTTGGACTCGTTTGTGACGTAAACCTGCCCGGACCCGCCCGGCAAATCCAGTAGTCACAAATGTCGGCCCAATGTGAGAGGTCCTAGGCCCAAACTAAAGCATAACAGTTGTAAAGACACGAGGTTAGACTCTTTTATGGTGTAAGACTGCCCGGACCCGCCCGGCAAATCCAGCTGCCATAAATGCCAGTCTAATGTGAGAGGTCTTTATGAGGTTATGGCCTTAATGAATTAAGAAATACTTAGCCAGATAATCATGTAAGGTGGGACATGGGGGTTAAGTAGGTGCCTTGGGTGGCATGAGGAATCTAGTGGTTGCCTTTAGAGGCATTTGAAATACGATTAGACTTAACCAAATACACATGTAAATGAACATGACTAAGTGGGTTAAGTGGATGGACTAATGGGACAAGCTTAAGTGGAATGCTTGTGGGAAATAATGGGGGCCCATTTCAACCAGTATCCCAAAACGTATCTTTGTGGGCTTAACCCAAGTCGAGGACGGGACACGCATACTGGGTTTGACTATAAGAGGCCAAAACAGGGAGCGGTGGCAACGCAAGTCCAACGGGTTTCATATGCGTGTGTGGACCCGGGCTGGTAGGTAAGGCGTTGTTGCATCGTGTAGGTATAAGCCGTGCATCTCCGTTATATCGGGTTGCCACTTTAGGGGAATGATACACCCCACTGTGGGGCCAGCACGGGTATCTACGAGTAGGGAGCCAATCGAAAAATGGAAAGTGGGGTACACCTAGTGGAGATTGGGGCAGGCGGCACCTATGTAGTCAGCTAGGAGTACGTAAAGCCATTAAGAAAGTTTCTAAGTGAAGCTAAGTGGAATCAATCTTTAGGGTGACTGGTGTGGTGCAGTATAGTGTTTATCCTTTAGTATTTAGGAGCGCCTATAACGTTTCCTTTAGTGATTGTCTATGTCCTTAATCTGCTCTTTCATAGACATTTCCTTGTTTTCCAGCTTATGCCTTAGTCCAGTTATTTTGATAATAGTATTGTAGAATTATCATACTCGCCAGACTTCATGTCTGACCCCCCCCCTCTTTTTCATCTTTTTCTCCCTTCAGGTCCTCAGGTTGGGCTAAGTTCCAGTGGAGTCTGATTGGATTGCTTATCTCTTGGAAAGCTTGGACTGCTGAAGTAAAGTCCAGCTTGTTATCTTTCTTTTTAATGGCTATTTATGAAATGGGATTATGTAGTTGTTTTATCAAGATAGATATTGTACTTGACTTTGATTATGGTGTTATGATGTAATCAAACATGTTTTGACATCTGCTGCAATTGAAATAAAGTTTTTAAATTTCCAAGTACTATTTTATATCTGTCTTGTTTAAATTTTATTGTTCTATATTCACCTAAAACCTCCATAGAAGTTAATGCATTCCCTTTGTGAGTGACATTAATGGACGTGGGGTGTTACAACTATGATTATGGGACTTTTGCCTGAGACTATGACTATGAAACTGTTGCCCCTAAAACTATCGCCTATGACTATGATCCATGACAAGGAGACTATTACATATGACTATGACTATAAGACTGTTGCCTATGACTATGACTATTATTCATAATTTTGAGACTATTGCATATGATTCATGACTATGAGACTATTACCAAGATTTATGACTATGAGACTATTGCCTATGACATTGATTAAGAAACTATTGTGATTAGTCGCCCATGACTATTGTGGTTAATTGCCTATAACTATTGTTGTTAATTGCCTATAACTATTGTAGTCAATGACTTATGCCTATTCCCATTAACCTATTAGGTTGTACTTCGAACTGGCATTATGTTGGACCAAATCACCTATGCATATTCCCTTAATTATGTTGAATCCCATTTTTTGGGTGTAACTCGTCTAGTTTATTCCTATTCACTGTTATGTACATCAAACCCATTGGAACCATTATTTTTGTATTTGGTTTATTCTTGCATGGCTATTCTTTTATGTCAATTCTCGTGCTTATCCCTCATTCCTTGCTTTGATACTATCAGTATCATTTCATGAGTACTTAGAAACTTGTGAAATCATGTTATACGTACGATTACGGCGCGGGAATTTGGGCGTAGCTTAATTAAGTTAGTTTGGCATAATAAATATGTTGGCATAGTCTAAATTGGCTATAATAGTGAATGATTTACATGCATATTAGACTTGGGCATAAGTTGATAAATTTAATTAGCCGTAAAGGGTGTAATTGGCGTGTAAACAAAGTTTTGGGACATAAACGGTAAACTAGAATATTAAATCTAGTTTTGACATGAACCGTAAATTGGAATATTAATCTAGATTAGGCATAAATTGTAAAAGGGGAATATTAAATCTAAATTGGTATAAACTGCAAGTTGGGCTGATTGATAGTTAAATCAAGTTTTGGGCATAGAATATAAATATGCTAATTTGTATGACAGATGAATATGATCTAGGCTAAATTGATTTACGGATAATTTACATAAATAGTAAATATGTAAATTTAGTAAAAGACGAATATGCCTAACCCGAGGTTAGACTGAGTTGTGGTGTAAAACTGCCCAGAACCGACCGGCACATCCAGTGACCACAACAATACCTGTCAAATGTGGGTGGTTAGTGCATCAATCCCAGAAAGACCCGAGGTTAGACTGAGTTGTGTTGTAAACCTGCCCGGAACCGACCGGCACATCCAGTAACCACAACAGTATCTGTCTAATATGAGTGGTTGGTGTTTTAATTAATTAATTAAGGCTCGTGAATAAATCAAGCTAGAAATGGTGAGGTTAAGTAATTAGGGAAAAACTTAACCGTAATAACATGTTAACTAGGCAAGTGGGTGAGGTTAAGTAAAATTAGAACACTTAACCGTTACAACATGTTAATTAGACAAGTGGGTGAGGTTAAGTAAATTTAGAACACTTAACTATTGTAACATGTTAATTAAGCAAATGATAGGGTTAAGTTAACTAAAGTAACACTTAACCAAAATACATAATGACATGTGGTGGGGTAATACAAGAGGAAAACACTTAACCAATTATATAACATGAATTGGGGTAGGGTCAAGTCAACACCAGAAGGAAACACTTAACCAACATGACGTGACGGGTGGATGGGTTAAGTCAACTTAAATTGATTAATGACACTTGACCAATATAACTTGATGAGCGAATGGGGTTAAGTTAAATGGGAAATACTTAACCAATAGAACTTGATGAATGAACAGGGTTAAGTTAATAAATCACACTTAACCAATCCAACATGATAAGTAAGAAAGGTTAAGTTAATAAGAACCACTTAACCAACACGACTTGACGAGTAGGAGGTTAAGTACACGTCGGGTAGGTTGGTAATATTAGTAAATATAGGCCCACAAAACTTAACCATTAAATAAACATGCTTGAATCCGTGGGAAGGTTAAGTGCATGTCGGGTTGGTGGATAATATTAGTAAATATAGGCCTACAAAACTTAACCGTTAAGAAAACATGCTAGAATCGGTGGGAGGATTAAGTACATCACGTATAGGTGGGTAATATTTGTATATATAAGCCCACAAACTTAACCAGTAGGAAACCCTGGTAACGGGAACCCATTTCAGCAGTAACCCACATAGATGTATCACGGTACCCTGAGCTAGGCAGGGTGGGGCACGATTACTGGGCTAATTATAAGCGGTCAAAAATAGCGGTAGGGGGTACGTCGGTGTAGGTTCCGGCAGTTTACGGGCGTGCACGTACTCCGGGGTGGAAAAAGTAGGCACTGGGTCCCAATAGTTGTACACTGTGCATCTTGAATCATGTCGGGTCGCTATCATAAGGCTTGATACACCATATGGTGGGGCCAGCACAGAGTATTTACACGCAAGAGGGGTCCGATTGACACTGACACATGGAAACTTAATACAAGCAGGTAGCATAATCCCTAGTTGGACCTAGGTCACGTAAACCCTGAATCCGAGAAACATTCAATAGGTAGCATAAACCCCAGTAGCCCTGGGTAGCGTAAACCCTGGTTGAATCTAGTAAGCACTCGATAGTAAACCCTAGATCAGATCTAGGTAATAAACGGAATCCCCATAATAAATGTACACCTAAAGGCAACCGCAAATATGGGGATTGCAATCACGTTATCATATGATCATAGATTACTAGTTTGGACACCAGTTAGGTAGTGCAGAGATATAGAAATCAATATAAACAGGATAGTTGCGAAGCAGAGAAGGAGTAAAAGCGCATTCAGTTTATCATTGCATTCAGTTTATCAGTACATTCAGTTTATCGGTACATTCAGTTTATCTTGCCATATCCCATGCTTATCCCATATTATCTTGTTACTATGGTTTAGTCTTATATTTAGTTTGTTCATGTCATGACCTTTTCCTCGTTTAAATACTAAGAATCGCTGGACTTACCAGACTTTATGTCTGACCTAGTTTGCTTTCTCCTCTTTTCTTTCATTCCCCCCCCCCCCAAGTAGTCAGGGAGGGAAAAGCTCGGCTCATTTGGGGCCGTTACTCTCTCCGAGCTTGAAGGTTCTTTGGCGCATTACTTTGAACTCCATTTTCTACTGCTATGTTGGCTCATGCTTTATTGGGGAATATCATTGTCAGTTTGTGCTTCTTATATATTAAACAAGACAGATGCTTTCTTGTAATAAGTATTGGTGTTGTAAAACAATCTTTGTACAAGCTGTTTAACAATGAAATAAAGTTTTATTTATCTTCCGCTGCTTTATTTGTCTGTCTTGTAATTTTTCTGCATCTTGTACTAAAAATGCTCCACCGAAGTCAAGGCATTCCCTTTGTGAGTGACCTTAACGGTGGCGGGGTGTTTCACTTGGTATCAGAGCCGAAGGTTACCGGATCAGATAAAAAGATTTGAAAAAAATATTTTCAAATGATTTTAAAAGAAGCATTTTCAAAAGAAAAGTTTTGTTTTAAAGGCATTCCCAAAGCCATATGCACTATCTTTTGATCCTCTATTGAATCCTTGTTTCCTGCTTTCTTGAGTCTCCGGGGCTCCTGGCTTTCTGGGAGGTAACCTCATCGCAGCGTGGTTTCATAGGCTCGACAAGGCTACGACACTTGTCAAAGGGCAAATAAGTGCCCAACTTCCATCTGTAGCCGTAGCAGTTTCGCCTGCAGCTAATTTTCTTTCGAGCTTTGTAGGATTCTCCGTGCGATGGAAGCAGCTTTCGAGAGACATGTCAACAAGTTACACAAGGGTGGCAAAGTTGAGAATGAGGGGGTTTGGCTAAGGAGCATAACACAAGGATGAAGAACCCATGGATATGGACTTGGTTCACAAAGGAGGGGAGGAAAGACAAGCGGAAGTATCTTTACTTTGGTATAACGGGTCGTATAATTATGGGCAAGGGCAAGAACAAGGGACAAGATTTTCCGGAAGGCGAGTGCATGCTCTCACCACCAACATACCTGAGAGAAAGAGGCGGTAAGATTTTGTTTGAAAGAGTTCTTCCTTTTTTTATTATCCTGTTAGTACTCCTTCCGATTTTAGCGCTTCACATCCGTATATATCTTCTTCCATAGTTGAGTCTTTGCACCGTAGATATTGTGTAGTAGAGGATTCCATCATAGTCTCAAATCAAATTGCTGGTTCGGCCCATTTATCTTTGACTTGTGAGGATTTGAGAATAGCTATATTTATGCTTATGTTTTTGGGCTATGGGTTGATTCTAGGCATTGATTAGTTAGCTAGTAATTATGAAACAAGAGTAGTTAGACTTTCGACTTGCCTCGAGAATACCCTTGAGATTTCGTACGATCCTAAGGGATCAGTTTGTCTTAGCTACCTAGAATCACTTTACTTATCTATCGACGATTTTCGATCCGTTGGGGTAGTCCACGAGTACGCAAGATGTTTTGACTAGGGTAAGGGTTTTCCCCCTAAGAACTCGAGACAGACTTCCGCATGTATCTAGATAAAACGACAAAGCCAGTTATGCGATCAACGATAATTCTGGAGCAAGATCGGCGAGGATAGCCAGAGTCGGTAAAGTGCTCAATTGTTTGGTTGTTTTGTTAGTATCATCTCACATAGATCGTCCAAACTTAAAGGAGGTATCCCTCGGGTGCTTGTCTGATATTGGTTTAGGCCTTTAGGGCTTGTACTTGAGGGATGTCGAGTTTGACTAGGATGGTTTGCGTGAGAAATAAATGGTTGGGGGCTGGCACCCTAAGTTAGACTGACCTTAAGAAAGGTAATAAGCACATAGTAACCATTAGCTTTAAACCCTCAGATTTGAAGCATGATGGATAAGCTAAGTAGAGGAGAGACCTCTAATCATCTTAGGATATACACTCGATATCATGGTTAATATCTGTTTATCTTGGAAAGATAGTTCGACTACATTGGATACCCTCTAGCATAGTAAGTGATCGAGGGCCTATCTTTACTAGTAGGTTTGGGAAATGGAGGTCAAGAAGCTTCACAACCATGAACTTAAATTAGATAAGGTACAGTGGAGTGAAGCTAAAGAAGATGCGACTTAGAAGACTGAAGACTAGATACGTGCATCTTACCGTTTTTAAGGGTATATCCATGATTCCTCTTTTTCTGTAGAATCTATTTGCATGCTGGTCTTTAGCTTTTTAGGTATATCTCCTCGAGCCTATCCTTTATCCTTAGGTAGGAACCCATTTGGATGTAAACATGTAATTGAAACATGTTATGATTGATGGTTGCAAATGGTTGTAGGTGGATGCATATACACACACATTAGGTATTTGATTGGCTCAGTCACTTCCATATTGCATATGCATATATGTATTGGTTTATGGATTAAAACTTGATGTGTTATCATATGGACGTTGCATTTGAGTGAATGGTTCTGCATTCATATAGAAATGATATGTATCGTTAGGATTGCATACATGATGGACTCATGGCACTGACATAATTCGCGTTAAGGAGGTCAACTGAATCAATAGACCGCCTGATTTTACATTAGATAAGGACATGTACACACACTATGCATAGAATCATGAAAGCATTAGAAATCCTTTTAGGGACAATGGATACCCGTGATTGAATGGTTGAGTAGATGGATGTTGGATGTTAGGATATATTCTTCTTAACTTGAAGATTTCGGGGATGAAATCCTTTAAGGAGGGGAGAATGTAACACCTCGTATTTTCTGTAAACATTAATGTAACAAATCAAAGTATACTTAATTTTTAAGAGAAGAATTAAGGGAAACGGGTTATGCCATTTTGTTCGTCCCGGAATTCTTCTTGAGATAGAGTCTGAGTTTGCATAAATCGGACTTCGTATGAAGAAGTTATAGCCTTCAGAAGTCTTTGAAATTCAAAATAAAGAAAACAGCTCGAAACTAAATTCAAAACAGAACCCAGAAGCGGGCTGGGGGGGAATTTCCCGCCCAGGACCCAGGTCAACCAAGGGGTCGACTTCCCCCCTATAGGTCGACCTGGGGGTCGACCTGCCCTGTTTTTCCAGATCCGAGGCAGAATTCATATTTATGTATTCGGGCTGATTTTTGGACCAAATTCATGAGTTCTGCGCTATATAAACGCCCCCAAACTTCACTTTCTCCACACAACTTCATTACGCCTATACTCTGCCTCAATCCTAATTAAAATAAATCTTATTCTCCATTAAAACAAGTTATAGTTCTTCTTCAAATTGGAGATTCAAATCAAGATAAAGCTTCAAGTTGAACCATAGGCATTCCGCTTCAAGCAACGTCACTCGAATCATAGCAAATCGCCTTTTCTAAACCGATCACTGTAAGTTCGGTTATTCCTTAGATTTGAACATGTAATTGAAATTGTGAATGTAATGAATTAAAATATAGAACTATACCAATTTGCAAGTTAATTATATTTGATTCGTGCTTATGTCAAATCTAACGTTATCTATGCCTTTCGATCTGATTCTCGATTGTGGCCTAGGACTTATTGTGGCGAATTGCCAATGACTACGATTATGGGACTTTTGCTTATGACTATGACTATGAAACTGTTGCCCATGAAACTATCGCCTATGACTATGATCCATGATAAAGAGATAATTACATATGACTATAAGACTGTTGCCTATGACTATGACCATAATTCATAATTTTGAGACTATTGCATATGATTCATGACTATGAGACTATTACCAAGATTTATGACTATAAGACTATTGCCTATGACATTGATTAAGAAACTATTGTGATTAGTCGCCCATGACTATTGTGGTTAATTGCCCATAACTATTGTAGTCGGTGACTTATGCCTATTCCCATTAACCTATTAGGTTGTACTTCGAACTGGCATTATGTTGGACCAAATCACCTATGCCTATTCCCTTAATTACGTTGGATCCCATTTTTTGGGTGTAACTTTTCTAGTTTATTCCTATTCACTATTATGTACATCAAACCCATTGGAACCATTATTTTTGTATTTGGTTCATTCTTGCATGGCTATTCTTTTATGTCAATTCTCGTGCTTATCCCCTATTCCTTGCTTTGATACTATTAGTATCATTTCATGAGTACTTAGAAACTTGTGAAATCATGTTATATATACGATTACGGCGGGGGAATTTGAGCGTAGCTTAATTAAGTTAGTTTGGCATAATAAATATGTTGGCATAGTCTAAATTGGCTATAATAGTGAATGATTTACATGCATATTAGACTTGGGCATAAGTTGATAAAGGCCGTGGTGTAATTGGCATGTAAACCAAGTTTTGGGACATAAATGGTAAAGTAGAATATTAAATCTAGTTTTGACATGAACCGTAAATTGGAATATTAATCTAGATTAGGCATAAATTGTAAAAGGGGAATATTAAATCTAAATTGGTATAAACTACAAGTTGGGCTGATTGACAGGTAAATCAAGTTTTGGGCATAGAATATAAATATGCTAATTTGTATGACAGATGAATATGATCTAGGCTAAATAGATTTACGGATAATTTACATAAATGGTAAATATGTAAATTTAGTAAAAGACGAATATGCCTAACCCGAGGTTAGACTGAGTTGTGGTGTAAAATTGCCCGGAACCGACCGACACATCCAGTGACCACAACAATACCTGCCTAATGTGGGTGGTTAGTGCATCAAGCCCAGAAAGACACGAGGTTAGCCTGAGTTATGGTGTAAACCTGCCCGGAACCGACCGGCACATCCAGTAACCACAACAATATCTGTCTAATGTGAGTGGTTGGTGCTTTAATTAATTAAGGCTCATGAATAAATCAAGCTAGAAATTTTGAGGTTAAGTAATTAGGGAAACACTTAACCGAAATAACATGTTAACTAGGCAAATGGGTGGGGTTAAGTAAAATTAGAACACTTAACCGATACAACATGTTAATTAGACAAGTGGATGAGGTTAAGTAAATTTAGAACACTTTACTATTGTAACATGTTAATTAAGTAGATGATAGGGTTAAGTTAACTAAAGTAACACTTAACCAAAATATATAATGACATGTGGTGGGGTTAAGTAATACAAGAAGAAAACACTTAACCAATTATATAACATGAATTGGGGTAGGGTCAAGTCAACACCAGAAGGAAACACTTAACCAACATGACGTGATGGGTGGATGGGTTAAGTCAACTTAAATTGATTAATGACACTTGACCAATATAACTTGATGAGCGAATGGGGTTAAGTTAAATGGGAAATACTTAACCAATATAACTTGATGAATGAACAGGGTTAAGTTAATAAATCACACTTAACCAATCCAACATGATAAGCAAGAAAGGTTAAGTTAATAAGAACCACTTAACTAACAAGACTTGACGAGTAGGAGGTTAAGTACACGTCAGGTAGGTGGGTAATATTAGTAAATATAGGCCCACAAAACTTAACCATTAAATAAACATGCTTGAATCCATGGGAAGGTTAAGTGCACGTCGGGTTGGTGAGTAATATTAGTAAATATAGGCCCACAAAACTTAATCGTTAAGAAAACATGCTAGAATCGGTGGGAGGATTAAGTACATCTCGTATAGGTGGGTAATATTTGTATATATAGGCCCACAAACTTAACCAGTAGGAAACCCTAGTAACGGGAACCCATTTTAGCAGTAACCCACATAGATGTATCACGGTACCCTGAGGTAGGCAGGGTGGGGAACGATTACTGGGCTGATTATAAGCGGTCAAAAATAGCGGCAGGGGGCACGTTAGTGTAGGTTCCGACGGTTTATGGGCGTGCACGTACTCCGGAGTGGAAAAAGCCGGCACTAGGTACCAATAGTTATACACTGTGCATCTTGAATCGTGTCGGGTCGCTATCATAATGCTTGATACACCTTATGGTTGGCCCAGCACAGAGTATCTACACGCAAGAGGGGGCCGACTGACACAGACACATGGAAACTTAATACAAGCAGGTAGCATAATCCCTAGTTGGACCTAGGTCGCGTAAACCCAGAATCCGAGAAACGTTCAATAGGTAGCATAAACCCCAGTGGCCCTGGGTAGCGTAAACCCTGGTTGAATCTAGTAAGCACTCGACAGTAAACCTTAGATTAGATCTAGGTAATAAACGGAATCCCCATAATAAATGTACACCTGAAGGCAACCGCAAATATTGGGATTGGGATCACGTTATCATATGATCATAGATTACTAGTTTGGACACTAGTTAGGTAGTGCAGAGATATAGAAATCAGTATAAACTGGATAGTTGCAAAGCAGAGAAGGAGTAGAAGCGCATTCAGTTTATCACTGCATTCAGTTTATCAGTACATTCAGTTTATCGGTACATTCAATTTATCTTGCCATATCCCATGCTTATCTCATATTATCTTGTTACTATGGTTTAGTCTTATATTTAGTTTGTTCATGTCATGACCCTTTTCCTCGTTTAAATACTAAGAATCGCTGGACTTACCAGACTTTATGTCTGACCTAATTTGCTTTCGCCTCTTTTCTTCCGTCCCCCCCCCCCCCCCCAGGTAGTCAGGGAGGGAAAAGCTCAGCTCATTTGGTGCTGTTACTCTCTCCGAGCTTGAAGATTCTTTGGCGCATTGCTTTGAACTCCATTTTCTACTGCTATGGCTGGCTCATGCTTTATTGGGGAATATCATTGTCAGTTTGTGCTTCTTATATATTAAACAAGACAGATGCTTTCTTGTAATAAGTATTGGTGTTGTAAAACAATCTTTGTACAAGCTGTTTAATAATGAAATAAAGTTTTATTTATCTTCCGCTGCTTTATTTGTCTGTCTTGTAATTTTTCTGCATCTTGTACTAAAAATGCTCCACCGAAGTTAAGGCATTCCCTTTGTGAGTGACCTTAACGGAGGCGGGGTGTTTCAGTTCTCATCATAGTTTACCAATAACTATGTAAAGCTGTCACTAACAAAGAGTCCAGTGACTCGAGACTCAATTTTAGACAGGATCAAACATGGGACCTGGATTCTTCCTGGTATGTCGTTTCATCTTGTTGGTGAGCGGCATCACATCCTCTGCCAAGAAGTCATTATCATCATCTAAATCAGAGTCGTCCTATAATTTTCCTTTTAGCTTATTGGGTTTAGATGAAAAAGGAAGAGAACTCGTAGGAATTGCAGAAGATAAAGAAGCTAAAGAGGTATTAACTTGTGGAAAAGTCAAACCACAACTGGTGACCATTGGATGAGGTAAATTAAGATCTTGACGAGGCTTCAAGTTAGCATAAGGAGTGACTGGTGACCGTGAAGGATTAGGAGCTGATGGGGTAAGCTTCAAACCTTTATCGACAGGAGAAATGGTATTTGTCCTAGATTAGTCTGGTGAGGAATCTGAAGAACTTGAAGTGTTATTACTAGATAAAGACTTTGGTGTTTGCACAGTTTCATTGCTGTGGCCTTCTAATATGTTACCCTGTAGATTCGCATCTTCAGCAAAATGAGCAACATTGTTGATCACATTATTAAGAACCTCTTTATCAATATTATTTCTTTCTAGTGTATCAGAATCTAATGCAGCTTCAAGGGCATTATCCGTGTTAACATTTATATTATCAGCATCATTACCATTATTCACATCAGCAATTTCATGACTATTATTACCATCTGCTTCTGATTCCATAACATTAAAGGGATTATCATTAACATTTGCCACATCTTTTTCAATTGTCTTACTACTATTCTGAACCCCTTTCTTTCTCTAATACTTAGCATTTTTTGTACTAGCAGATTTCCAATTACCTTGATTAGCATTAGTAGTATCTTTCCTATTAAATTGCCGATGATGATCAATAAAATCCTCAACATGATTATCATGTTTATCTTCTGCATGGATATTAAACTCACAACTGCTAGTTGTATGACCAAATACACTACAAACAGTGCATATTTTGGGTCACCAATCATAGGATAATTTAACTGAAGGTCAATCTTTAACTAAACATCCTACCACTATCTTATCAGGAAGATCAAAATCTGAGGAAATCTTAATTAATGCTTTTCCATACCTAAATCTTTGAAGCTTTTCTGTGCTAATGTCAAAGCATATCAATCTCCCAACATGACAAGCTAACCAATTTATACCCAATAAAGTCTAAAGAATTGTCGGAATACAATAAAAATGAACCTATACCGGAACTTTTTTGATCTAAGCCTATGAATTTCCTATTGTTGGATCCCATCTAGTTATGATGAACATACGTCCTTTAATGAAAATAGGATCAGATTTCAAAAAAAAAAATCCCTATCTGAATCATTGGAGAATTTGAAAAAATAGTGCATACCATTCGATCTAATACTAACTTCCCCATCTAATTTCCAGAAACGTTTTAAGAAATTTACCACCATGTAGTATGAAGAATTACCATCTAGGAAAAAGCTCACCAAAAAATAGCTCCAGTATTGCTTATCTCCAGATCTGACTGACTCTGAAATCTGCTATGGAATGCCATCCCTAGGAATGTCAAAGTGTTTGGGCTAATAGGCTACGTTGCGAGGGATTGAATTAAAAAGGGATGCGTAGTCTTTCTTAGTGAATGCCGGAAAAGAGGCATCATATGATGAAGGATTTGCAGATCTAATAGGGGTAGGTTGTGGATCTAAAGGATTAGATCTGAAATTCGAAAGACAGGGTTTAACAGAAGAGAGGTTTGCAATTGGAGGTGGTGGATCGGGGGGAATAGGCGGAGATGAACGAGAGGGTAGGGGAGGGAAGGCGGTGTCAAAGGCGAAGGAGGTGGGAGAAGAAGAGGGATTTACTTGAGAGCCTTTCATTAACAAAGAGGTGAATGACATCGTTTTTAATTCCGCTTACTATTTGCATTAAATAAGGTAAATAGTTAGTAAAATATTTTACTATGTTTACGATTATCTCTCACGATGTAGTAAAAGAAAGATATATTGTTATGATTAGTCTCAATATATGTATTTGTTCATCATATCTTATACATTTTATACTTCTAAAAAAAATCGATTTTTCTCTTCCTCAACTTTAAACGAAAATTCACTCAAGTAGGAACAAAACCATACCTTTTTCTTTTACATATTCACATTATGTTTTCGGAGAGGGTAATCAATGTTTTTAATTAATTCATTTGTTCCAACATATTAGAAATATATGATGGCTTTGTAGATACTAAAATAACTAAAAATTTTGGGTGTTCATTAGAATCATGCAAACTATTATGCATATCTGGTCTTCCACACTTAAGAAGTTGAATTAATGTTCCCTTATGTTTGAATAGTTTAATTCACCTATTTTAGATTCACCATATTTCATATATTAGGTTTGGAACGGTAATATTTTGGTTCATAGTACATAAATTTTTAAGATTTTATGTATTAATTTTAAGAGGGGTTGTTTGTGTGGCTAGTTTTGACAAAGTAGTTGATTTGATCCATTACACACTTAAAAGAAAGACAATTATACAATTTTGTTGATACTAGATAATTAATAACATATAATTGCCAAGGATATCTCATATGCATATGCTTTCATTTTGAGCTTTGACGTACATATTAACTTTTCTAGAATGATATTATTATGTTTTATTATGGGTTCTCCATCTTTAGAAATAATCAGTTGTTGGATCCATCTATACAACATTCTTTGTGTTTATTTCATCTTTAAAATAGAGAATTCTTCCTGGGTTAAACGATATTTTTCTTACACTTTAGCCAGCAATAGTTGTAACATATTGGCCTACACTTTAACCAACCCTTCAGCCAACATATTAGCTTGCACTTCAATTTTTTCATATTGGGTAATAATGGTGGAAATATGAGTCTTAAATAGAAGCTAGAAGATAAGGAACATCGGTTACAGAAGTAGTAACAATAGTTGTAACCTGATGTTGAACCTGTTCTGGCAACATATTTATTTTTAGGAAGACGTTTGAACCATGTTTCTCTGGATCTTTTGTTTTTGAAAAGAACGCGCCCTTTTTTAACATATTCACATCATTTGATGTGAATACAGAGCAAGAATAAATAATAAATAAACTAGTACACTCATGATAAGGTACAATGTTACAGGGCTAGCTACATCAGTTCTGTTCCTATGTTTTATAGATTTTCATAAGCAATGTTACAAAATTTCAAAATTAAACAATATATCGGAAGAGAAATGCTTCTTTTTTGCTAGCAAATTCCACATTCATTTCAAGCTCTCTACGAAGTCCATAGCTTTCTTCTTGATATAATCAATCAAATCTTCATCTCCTTGAGATTTCTCATAGCTGAGGTATTTCTTAAACAAGAACTCAATTTTTCGTGGAAGGCTTAATGAAGTAACCCTTTCGAATAAGGCTCAAATCACTTCTTGATCGCCCAATCGAATCTGTTCTCTTAGGAGAATCTCATAACATCTCTTCAAATTTGGTTCTACCATGCTCAGGTTCCCCGCATTTGAATTCGAGAATTGCATATCGTGAAATAAATTTTACCTATTTTTTTGCGAGGAAGATATAGAATAGCATGAGCAACGATGGCATCTATGTCCTCGCTTCCTCTTTTCTGCTTTAGAAGACTTTCCACTTTATGTAGCCATACTAGGGGTGTAAATCGGTCGGGCCGGACCAGATGAAGGTGTATTCAGTTTCTGTCATAAATAAATTCGGACCGGACATGAACCGAACGAAATTTTTTCTAGTAAAAATTTTGCTGTCTTAATTGGTGTTTTAAGTGAAATCAGTCAGACATGGACATGTGCTTTTCGGATTCGGACATGAACGGATCCAGTCGAACATGCCTATTTACATCAAATTTTATACTTTTATTAGACTTTCTTTCAACTATATATTGAATTATGATAAATTCGGAAGAATTCGAACGAACACGGACTGGATGTGATTTTTTCATTGTACAAAGTCCTAACTCGCATATAAATGGAAATCGGACGGACGTATTTCGGTCATAGACAACGAACATTCGTACCAAATTTACAGCCCTAAACCATACCTTGCATGAGGTTTTGAATTCTTTTGACATCCTTCTGTATATCTTTTCGGTTAGATTGTGTTGAGCTGCCCTTTCACGCAATTGGATGAGAGCAAAGTATACTTTTTTATGATCCAATGATTGCATTGCTCCAGGCCCGGCCCACAGGACAACCCACCAAGCCCTCGGGCTTGGGCAGCCCACTGGGCTAGAGTAACATTTATTTTACTTCTTTATATATCGTTCTTATACTTTGTAAAATAACCAATTGTAGCAGTACATTATAGTTGAGTGGTAAGCAACGTACTATGTGTATGACATTGCAGGTTCAAGACCCACCTGCTGCTGGTTTTTAAAGTTTTGTTTTTAGACTGCGTATGTGGGCTTGGGCGGCTGCTTTTCAAGTTTTGTTTTAAAATGGGCAGGTGGGCTTGGACAGCAGAAGTTTAGGGCAGGCTCTACTCTACATTGCTCTAGCAAAGATTTTTTTAACTAATTCCTTAGGGGGATTCCCGTAAAGAAGTTCAAGATTAAAATAAGCTGTCCAAATATTGAGCTTTTCATTTTCTTCAATGAAGTTTATACTAGCTCTTAGTGCTCTCTCAGCAATAGAGCGTTCTTTGTCAATATCCCCAACTTTTTCGATAAAAGCCATGGATTTTACCCAAGCATAACTACTACTATTTGGTGAAGCTCTCGCTAATTTTTCAAATTCATCCTCACTTTTTGGCACCTCCTTTCTTAACATTCTCTCTTAAGCGGTCCTTGTTTCAAGTTCTCTTTGTTCCTTCGCTTTCTTCTCATGTTTATCGCTCTTTTTCAAAACACTCATCAGCTCAGTATCTACGTTTTGATTGTGGGCACCATCATCCACATTAGAGCCTTTTGAATCATCAACTTTTACTAGAACGGAGTGATAGACGATCTAGATTCTGCTGGTATTGGTACTGCTTGTGTGTCAGCATCATTATCACTGTTATCAAAATGTGTGCAAAGAGCTTTGTATAGTTATCTTCATCATCTTCAATGTTGCCAGAAACATTATTCAAATTGTTAGTGTTGGAGTCGGAGTCAGCATCGCTGCCATTACTGGTATTAGTATTGACAACATAAGATTTTTTTTTCATGCCAAGACTAATTCTATGCCTTTCTTTGTCAACCTGGAGAATCTTTGCTACAACTTTGTCGCCTTTTGTACATATGTCTTCTGTACAGATAATATGTTCATTTGAATCTTCAGATATATAATATAACAAAGGCCAACCAAGTTGATGTGATCAATTCTGATAAAAATACCATATGCCTCAACCCCTTAACTATGCCAGAAATAATTTCTCCCACTTTTAGTCTTTTAAATTGATAAATGCATCTTAGTTTGTGGTTTCGCTATCAGCTTCTCTTTTCAACGTTAGATTAACTTTCCGGGATGAAGGGTCGACGCATAATACCCTCCCCTGCACAAGCGATCCAACATGAAACTCGTTTCCAGGAGTATCGATAAATGAGTGACAAATCTGATATGTGGATTCTAGCATCAAGCTTTCGAGAGAGTGTAGATCCAGATAATAATATGTTAGTCTGTATTTTGTATTTGTATTTTTACGTGTATTTGTTTCTTTGCATTGTACAGTTGTATTCTACTTTTGGGGTTGTGTATATATACATTGTACTGTTTGTTACTTTCGGTTCTAAGAGAAATAAAATTCATTTCCTTCTCTCTTCATGGTACCAGAGCCTCTTGGCGATTTTCCAAAACCCTAGATGCCTGATTCATCTCAAATCTCCTCTTCCAATCCAGATAACCATGGAAATTCCGCTGTCAATTATAACGATCCCTATTTCTTTCTTAGGGAGACAATCCTAATTCTCAATTAGGTCAGATTATGTTCAATGGTGATAACCACCTAAATTGGAGCCGCACTGTACGTTTAGCACTTGGAGCGAAGAATAAAATCTTGTTCATCGATGGATCTCTTCTTCGGCCCTTTGATGAATCTCCAGATCTACAAAAATGGATTCGAAATAACTATATGGTTACCGCATGGATACTCTGCTCAATGGAAAAGAAGATCTCTGAAAGTTTTATCTTCAATTCATCTGCAAAACAACTTTGGAACGAGATCCAAGAGAGGTATGGTCATTCAAATGCTCCTCAGATCTATGAATTTCATTAAAATATAATGAGTATTCAACATAATGATGATAATATTGTTCGAATTTGTGTTAGAATATTTCCGTTTGCAGAAGTTTTGGAAGATATTATTGATTATGGTGATACAATATTTCCATTTAGAGAAGATTTGGGAAATATTGTTAATTCAAGTAATATAATTTTTCCAACTGCAGAAGATTTGGAAGATATCAGAAAATTTATTGCCTCTTTTGTAAAATTAGATAGAGCAATAAATTACCTACATAAGTGGAATAATATGAAGAAGTTTCTTTTGGGATATTAAAATAAGGCCTCTGATTGGATAATTAATTAGGCATTGACTTATAACCATAAATCAATTATTTCAACCTCAAGTATTAATCCATATGTAAGGATAGGGATTAGGAAAATGTATTGTAACATCTCTCAAAGTTGTATTTCTTCTTCTCTATTATCAGTCTTGTAATATTTTCTTATTTAGAAGAGGAATAAAATTTCCTCTCCCCAAGTGGATGTACACTAACAATACGTTAGTGGAACCACTATAAATCTCTTGTGTTCTTTCTTTTATTGTTTGATCTGTGATTGTTTTGCTGGTGACTATCTGTTGTTTATTTTGCTTTACCATCAATCCGTTCCTATTTGTTTTTCCGCAAGGTTGGGTTTTATTCTCAAGGCATTTTTTGGGAAACTTTTCCCCAATAATTGGTATCTAAGCTACGAGGTTGATTGAGAAAAGGTGTTAGGCATTATGGCAGGAGATGAGGAGAATTCAACAATTGTATCAAGGCCATATGTCAAGGGGACATATATGGCAACAGGATCTCAGTTAGCAATAGAAAGATGGAATATGGATAAAGACTTCGAGAAGTGGCAATGGAGGATGAAAGCTGTTCTAATGAGGAACCATGTTCATTCTGTGATATTTGCTCCTGAGGAGTTGACGGATAATATTTTAGCCGTGGAAAGGAAGGACATGGAACGATGGCATTTAGTATTTACAATTAGCAATGAGAGAAAATGTCATTTCAAAGATTAGTGGTGAGACAACTGCAAAGAACATTTGGACCAAGCTGGAAAAACTCTATTTAAAGAAGTCACTAACTAACCATCTAATTTTGCTGAAGACGTTTTTCACCATGCGGATGAGGGAAGGTACTTCAGTGAAGGCACAACTAAGTTTCTTTAATGATCTTGTGATGAAGACGAAGACTGTTGAATTGAAAGTGGATAAGAAGCAAATAGCATTGATTTTTTTGTGTTCTCTTCCAGAGTGATACACAGGTTTCGCTACCAGCCTTATATATGCCAGAGATACACTAACAGTAGATGATGCGAAGACATGTCTTCTATATGAGGACTTGGGAGTTCAAATGAAAGGGTTGAGTGAAGGCAGAGGAGGAAGTAGTATAGAAGCCTTATTAGCTGGTATGGAGAAAGAGGAGAAGAAGAAGAAAATAAAGTCAAGAGATGGGAAGTGCTACATTTGCAAGAAACCAGGTCATTGGAAGAGAGAATGTCCAGACTTGAAAAAAAAATTGAAGCTGGAAATTCATCGGTTGCGATGGAGGAATTTTTGTCTGATGACTTATTAACAGCGGTAGTATCAAATATATCAGACCACTGGGTGCCAGATACAGGGGCGTCTTTTCATATGAAACCTAATAAGAATTATTTCAATTCTTTTAAAAGAAAAAGAGGGAAAGTAATTCTTATGGTAAATGATGCTAGTTGTAGAGTCATGGGCAAAGGAACTATGCAGATTTGCATGCATGACGGGTAATACGCACCTTGATAGGTGTCTGTTATGTTCCAGGTCTTCGGAAGTCAATGATACCTCATGGGCAGTTGGCATCCAAAGGATGCGAGATTACTATTGATAAGGATAGTCTAAGGGTTTCTAAGAGTGCATTTGAAGTGATGAAGGGATATATGTTTCATAATTTGTATCTCTTTAGGGGAAACACTGTAATTGGAGAGTCAAGGGTTGGAGTCTACAGTTCTCGTGGAAAAGATGTCAAAGCTAGGCATACGAGAAAGGACTTTGAGTTTCTACACAGGCGGAATATGATCAAAGGGGAAAGCTTCAACAATGTGGGATTTTTCCAAGAGGATGTGCTTGATAAGCGGAAGAAGGGATCGTCTGAAGTTGGTCAGAGATCAAAAGAGAAAGCAGTGGATATGCATAACTCTTTGCAGACTGCTAAGTTCGGGCGTTGCTCGAGCTGGAATCGCTTATTGAAATGCTAGGTGTCACGCGGTGGCATGGTGTGGGGAGAGAGGTGAGATGGTTCATGGAGACGTTTGTTTTCATGGTGAAGATTGATAGGTCTTACTTGAAGGGGGTACTTTAAACACTTTGTTGGCAAGTGGTGGCGTTGCCGGAGTTTATTGACAAAGTGTAATAGGAGATGGCCATGCCAAAGCTCAGGGAAAGTAACCATGGTATCTTATCAGAGAAGATGCTCAGAGTAAGAGGATGCAGGTGGAGTTGGTATGATTTCAAGAAAATATAGTATCAGAGTGGAGATTGTTAGAATTTGTGATACAATATTTTCGTTTGTAGAAGATTTGGAAGATATTATTGATTATGGTGATACAATATTTCCATTTAGAGAAGATTTAGGAAATATTGTTAATTTGAGTAATATAATATTTCCAACTGCATAAGATTTGGAAGATATCAGAAAATTTATTGTCTCTTTTGTAAAATTAGATAGAGCAATAAATTACCTACATAAGTGGAAGTATATGAAGAAGTTTCTTTTGGGATATTGAAGTAAGGAATTAATTCTCTGATTGGAGAATTAATTAGGCATTGATTTATAACCATAAATCAATTACTTCAACCGTAAGTATTAATCCTTATATAAGGATGGGGATTAGGTAAATGTATTGTAACATATCTCAAAGTTGTATTTCTTCTTCTTCTTCTCTATTATCAATCTTGTAATATTTTCTTATTTAGAAAAGGAATAAAATCTCCTCTCCTCAAGTGGACATATACTAATAAGACGTTAGTGGAATCACTATAAAGTTCGTGTTCTTTCTTTTATTGTTTGATCTGTGATTGTTTTGCTAGTGACTACCTGTTGTTTGTTTTGCCTCACCATCAATCCGTTCCTATTTGTTTTTCCGCAAGGTTGGTTTTATTCTCAAGGCATTTTATAGGAAACTTTTCCCAACAAATATAGCCACTTATTATGCTAATTTGAAGCAAATCTAGGATCAATTGCAACTTATAGAACCTTTCCCTCTTTGTACTTGTGGAGCAATATATAATTGTTCATGTGGATTGTTGAGAAAAATTCTTAAAGCAGATCAGCTTAGAAAGCTTATTCAGTTTATCTCTTGTCTGAACAAATCTTATGATCAAGACAAGATAAATCTACTTAGTATGGATCCTCTACCGAATGTAAATAGGGTTTAGCATATGTTTCAATAGATTGAAAAACAGAATACTCTCAATATTGCCAGTCATTCTACAGAGATGAGTGCTCTGTTTTCAGCTAAGAATGATCAGGTGGCTCATAATTTCAAACCATCTTTTAAGAAAAGGGATTTTAAGAAAGCCAAATATGATAAATTCTGTGATCACTGCAAACAAGACGGCACATTAAGGAACAATGTTTTAAAATTGTTGGATATCCAGAATGGTGGAAAGGAAGAACTAATCAGGTTCCACAAAAACTAGTGGCAAATGTTCAAGAAAATTCAGTTGAAAATGGAATTCTTAGTCCACAGCCTAATTCTTCTAGTTCAAAAAATGTTGGCAAGGCAAACAACTCCTCTACAACTTCAGTTGCTATTAATCTTGATATGGTTTCTACTTTTTATAAGGAGTTCATGAAGATGGTACAAGGCTCATAAACTTCTTCTTCATCTGATTCATGCAATGCTGCAGTGAATTTTGTAGGTATTATTTCTGCATTTAATGTGTTTTCTTCAATTCAGCATGCAAATACATGGATAATTGATACAAGTGCAAGTGATCATATGGCATCTGATTTGAATATTTTTGAGAAAACTCGTACACTAAAACATCCAATTCAGATAGCTTTACCTGATGGTTCTTATAAAACTGTTTCGATTATAGGAATCATTACTATCAGTCCACATCACTGTTTCAAATCTCACAAATATCGCCCAAGATCTCCTCCGAGATCTCGTTTTGTGCTCCTTTCGAAACGAAAGAACAAATATCACTCTAAATTTCCTTCCGAATATATCGCCTGAGATATTGCAATATCGAACAATATATCGACTAAGACGAAATACTGGAATATCGTCCAATATCTTAGTTTTTTTGGTTAAATTTTAAATCTGTGCCTGGCCTAGAACAATATTTTAAAAACTCAAATCTAGCCATGGTAATCTTTTATTATTTTACATTTTGCATGTTAAATGACCATATTGTAAGTTCATATATGTTCTATAATGCTTATGACTTTCACATTCGCCTTCTTTTACATACATGCTACCTATTAAATTATGTAATTTATGGCCAATTTATGCTGAATTTTTTAATGCTTTGGACCCTTTTAATGTTTTATGTCTAACATAATTCTGTTTTAAGCATATTACGTTTTAGAGTATGAATGATTTTTTGCAAAATAAAGTATAATAAAGTTATTTTGCAATTCAAGTTTAAGTTACTATGCTTTTAATATCACTCATAAAAATCATTTTGTAAAAATATCATTTTTAAACATATAATGTACCCCCAGATTGTTCCGATATGAACTTTCAGCCCGAGATGGAAATCCGAGACGAACTCCCGAGTTAGACTTATCTCGTCTGTAACACCCCATGTATTCTATAACAGTGAAATTCACAAATTAAAGTATAATTAATTTCAAATCAAATAATTAAGGGAAACGAGATACGCCATTGCGTTCGTCTCGGAATTCTGCTTGAAATAGAGTCCGAGTTTGCGTAAAACGGACTCCGTATGAGGGAGATATGGCCTCCGGAAGTTTCAGAATTCAGTTTAAAATTCAAACAGACCAAAACAGCTCAGAAAACAAATTTAAATTTCAAAAAAATCGAGCCGGATTAGCTAGGGCGGGAATTTTCCCGCCCAAGACACCCAGGTCTACTCGGTAGTCGACCTGGGCTACCCAGGTCGACTGGGCAGTCGACCTGGGGCACCCAGGTCGACTACATAGTCGACCTGGGGGTCGACTGGGGGTCGACCTGGCCCCTGAGCCAGGTCGAACCCAGCCCCCCTGGCTGGCCTGGTCTGTGCTTTGTCGATTTTCTGAGCCTTGCCTTGTCACTAGGGCTAGGTGTCAGCTCCTGATTGGTCTCTCCTTCAAATGAACGACTAATATTAATCCAAGCTCCATCGACGATCCTAATCAATTCACAAACTCTATAAAAAGGACCTAAGACTCACCCTAATTCATACAAACAAAAATGGAGATGAGACCGTCATGCTGCTGAGGAAAGACTAGGAATAGCCATCAGAAATTGAGAGACAATTAGGAGACAATTCGAAAGCTTAAAGCAACATCAATTAAAAATCAAAACAACACCTACAACAAAGGATAGCATCTCCAAATTCAGAATTCAGATCCCTGAATTGAAGATTCGTCATACGTTGTAAGTAGAGTGCTATTCCGATGTGAATAAATAATTGTGTTTTGATTTGTGTAAAATGAGAAATAGAATTGTATTCGATTTGTGGTGATAATAATCTATATTCGTATGTTGCTTTGATTCTAAACGATTTGGAAATGTTGTGGTATAATGATTGGATATTTGCAAGTATGTGACTTATGTTGGAAGTTAACAACTACATGTTTGTGGTGGTTTAATTTAGATTCATGCAAGTACATGATTCGTGTTAATGACCATATGTTGTGGTAGTTTATTTGAGATTCATGCAAGAATATGATTCACTATTATGCCAATATGATGTACATACTTTTATGATCATTTTTAGTGTGTAATTGGATTCAACTAGGTATTATGGTCTATATGAATTTATATTGGAATTGGCATCATGATTCAAGTGTAAAACCATAATTTTGTATTAGAGACAAAAGTAAGCACTTTATGAACATGACTAAATTATGTTTGGTGTTATGCCTAGTTGAAATATATGTTTTAGGCCTATGTTGCTATCAAAACCATGTGATTATATGTTGTTATCAAAACCATATTATAATTAAAGTTAGATTGACATTCCACTTGCAAGTTTACATGAATAGATTAAAAACCATGGTTCATGTTTAAGTATGTTTATGCTATGATTATATGCTATTACAATGCAGGTTCACATGTGCCTAATTCATGTTAATTAGATCGTTATGTTGCAAGTTCATGCGTTCACACTCCCCTTTTTATGTTACTTAGAATATATAAACACCATGTTCTAAGCCTCCCCTTTTTCATGTGGCTAAGTTGGGTTTAAATGTTAAACCCAACATATGTTATATTTTAGCGAACGTGTAAAACAGGGGTAATGACGTTTGGGTTAAGATATAAAACATATGTGTTGGCATGTTTGACGCATGCCAACAACCTTGAAAAACAATTAAGTGGTATAAATTAATTTTACCCAATAAAGATGAATTTGAATAATGGGCCGCAAATATTTACATATAAAACGAAAAGAGACAAAATATGTAAATTTAGAAAATACGATGTGTTTAACCCGAGGTTGGATTGAGTTGTGATGTAAACCTTCCCGGAACCGCCCGGCTGTCCAGTAGTCACAACAATACCTATCCAATGTGGGTGGTTAAACATGGAGCCCAATAAGGACCCGAGGTTAGACTGAGTTGTGGCGTAAGACTGCCCGGACCCAACCGGCAACAGGAAGCCACAACAATACCTGTCTAATGTGAGAGGTCGAGGCTTTAATAAGACAATTAAGGCTGAGTCAGGATTGATAGGATTAAGTAAATTGAATTAATACTTAATCAAAATGGAACATGCTAAACTATACAGACTGATTGGGGGTTAGGTTTAGAAAACACTTAACCAACTTAGCATGTTGGCTAGAAATAGAAAACCTAGTAGCGGGGGACCCTTTTCAGCAGTAACCCTACAAGATGTATCAGGATACCCTAAACTAGGCAGGGTGGGGCACGATTACTGGGATGACGGTAAGAGGTCAAATCGATGGCGGTGGTGCAGCAGTGTAGGTTCTAACGGGGTGCGGGCGTGCGCACACTCCGGCGCAGAAAAATAAGGCGTTGCGCACCAGTAGCATACCTGTGCATTCTAGGATTGTGTCGGGCCGCCACCATGGGACTTGATACACCCCATGGTGGGACCAGCATAGGTAACTACAACATCGGGGGCCGTAAGACACATGTAACTATGCGAGTAGGAGCCGATCATTAGAAACGAATCACTTTACCCTGATGATGGGGTGCCTGTTGGGAACTATTTTATATGGATGTAGAGATTAATATGGGGTACGATAATATATTCAACTCTAGACAACTTAACTTAGTTTATGGTTCTTTTCCCATTTCCAGTTTATACTTATCATACCCAATTCTTTATTCATAGACTGAATAGTCCTAGACTTACTCAGGATTTATGTCTGACTCTACTTTTCTTTTGTCTTCTTTTCTTTCGTCCCCCCCCCCAAGGTCCACAGGGAAGGAATACCGCAGCTTGACCAGTTTTCACACCCAGCTTGAAGAGAAAGAATGTATTGCTTGGATCTTTTTCGTTCTGGACTATGGCTTTGGACAGCAATTGTGGGACTTATGCAGTTTACTTATGTTTTTATGCTTCTTTAAATAATGTAATCAAGACAGTTATGAGGATGTTATGTTTTTGGAAGTATTGTAAGACAAATTATGACATGGTTTGTGTAACACGTATTTTGTTGAAATAAAAATTGCTGTTGTTTTCCGTTGTTCAAAAATATGTGTACTTATATCTGTCTTGTGTATCTATGACTTATACTTATAAACCTCCACCAAAATTAGGGCATTCGCTTTGAGAGTGACCCTAACGGAGGTGGGGTGTTTCACTTGGTATCAGAGCATAGGTTTACCAGATAAGATAAAAAGTTTTGAAAATTTATTTTCAAAAGGAAATTTAAAGAAGCATTTTTAAAGATAAAATATTATTTTATTCTAAAAAGGCATAGCCCCCCCCCCCCAAAGCCATAGGTACTATCTTTTATCCTTTGTTTTGAATCTATCCATTTTGTTTCAGCATGTCCGAAGAACTTAACTTTCCAGAGGGTATATCAATACCTGGTTGGTTTAGACGATTCTTAGAAGCAAGGGCCACTCAGCCAGGTCCTACCGTTCCTCCTCCCCCAGCTGCAGGAAATCATCCAGCTGCAGCAGCACCTCTTCCTCCACCTCCTCCGCGGGGAAATACTTTTGCTAAGATATGTAAAGATTTTAAAGCTAAGGGAGGAAAGCACTTTCATGGAATCGAGTCCTTCGTGGTAGCCAGGAATTGGCTTAAAGAAACCGATGACTTGTTCGTCATCTTTGAGGTAGAAGATAGGCAGAAGGTACAACTGGCAGTATGACTACTTAAAGGCGAGGCTTCCTATTGGTGGGAAGTCACTAATGCAGAAAGACCAGTGGAAACATGGGAGGACTTTAGGGCAAGGTTTGAGGCTAAATTTCTCTCAGAAGCTGAAAGGAGTCTTCAGTTGGAAAAATTCTTATTTCTTAAGCAAGGGAATATGACAGTCAAAGAGTATGTTAACCAATTCGATCAGCTGGCTAGGTTCGGACTGGACCTAGTCAACACCCCACACAAGAAGGCTCTCCGCTTTGTCAAGGGGTTGAATGAGCCATTACACAGTTTGGCCATGACCCATATATCCATGGGAGCTACGTATGAAAGGTTGGTGCAGATGGCATTGTTGAACGAAGAGGATAAGGGCAAGAAGGATACAAAGGCAGAAAGCTCTCAAGGGAAGAAAGAGGGTTTGCAGCCTAAGAAGACAGACATTAAGAAGGGCGGGAAAGACAACAAAGAGAAGAGGAAGTGTAATTTCTGTGGCAAAGTGGGACACTTAGTGAAAGATTGCCGGAAAAAGAAAGCCAAGATGAATGGTGGGTGCTTTTCTTGCGGTGAGACAAGCCACCTGGCTAAGGATTGCCCAAAGAAGCGAGGGCAGGGGCAGAGGGCTGGATCCACCTCAGGGGCACAAGTTCATGCGCTAGAAGCACCACCTCTGCAGCAGCGAGGTATAAATACTTCTGTAGAAAGTGTAGTTTATCTTTATGATCACCCAGTTCGCACTTTATTTGATTCTGGCGCATCACACTCCTTTATCTCATCTGCTTTAGTAGAATCTCTGCACCTAGAAACTAGAATGGTAGAGGACCCCTTAATTGTTTCAAATCCAATTGGGAGCCTAGATCATTTGTCTATGATCTGTGTGGGATTGAAAATTTCTATTCTAAGCGTAGAATTTAAATGTAGTGCCTTTGTTTTGGGCTTTTCGGGATATGGTTTGATTTTGGGCATGGATTGGCTATCCAGTAATGGTGCCATCCTGGATTGTGAGAAAAGGGTGGTTAGGCTTCTGACCCAACTCGATAACACCCTGGAAATTACTTGTAATCCCTCGTATGCGGTTATGCTTGGTTATCTTGAATCGCTAGATGCCTCTGTTGAAAATTTGCAATCGGTTAGAGTGGTCCGGGAATATCCGGATGTCTTCGAAGAGGTGAAGGGCTTGCCTCCAAAGCGGGAGATAGACTTCCGCATATATCTTGTAGATAATACAAAGCCCGATGCGTTGCCCTTTAGACACATGGCTCCACGGGAAAGGAAAGAACCCAGTAAACAGATTAAAGAGCTTCTAGAGAAGGGGTTCATTAGAAGGAGCATTTCAGAATGGGGCGCTCCAGTGGTGTTCGCTACAAAGGCGGATGGTTTACTCCGTCTATGTGTTGACTATAGGGAGCTCAACAAACTAACGAAAAAGAATAGGCACCCTCTTCCCAGAATTGACGATCTGTTTGATCAGCTTGTAGGAGCGTCTGTTTTCTCCCAACTCGATTTAGCGACCGGTTTTCATCAGCTAAGGGTGGCTGAAGATAATATCGATAAGACGGCATTCAGAACCCCGGATGGCTTCTTTGAATGGCTTGTCATGCCTTTTGGCTTGACAAACGCACCCGCTTACTTCGTGGATCTAATGAGTAGGGTGTTCAGAGATTTCCTCAATAAGTTCGTAGTGGTCTTCGTACACTACACCAAAACAGTGGATTCCCAACAAGTATAAGTGTTACAAATAATTTCTGTAACACTTTTATGTGTCACTAACGGCCTGTGAGGAATTTCCTGTAACACTTATAAGAGTTACAAGCAGAGTAACTCCTAACACTTATAAGTGTTACAAGCAGACCAACTGCTAACACTTATAAGTGTTACAAACATACTCATTGCTAACACTTATAAGTGTTACAAACAACTTATAAGTGTAACAAGCAGACCAACTGCTAACACTTATAAGTGTTACAAACATAATCATTGCTAACACTTATAAATGTTGGAACCATAATATATGGTAACACTTATAAGTGTTACAAACAACTTATAAGTGTAACAAGCAGACCAACTGCTAACACTTATAAGTGTTACAAACATAATCATTGCTAACACTTATAAATGTTGGAACCATAATATATGGTAACACTTATAAGTGTTACAAACATACTTATAAGTGTAACAAGCAGACCAACTGCTAACAGTTATAAGTGTTACAAACATAATCATTGCTAACGCTTATAAATGTTGGAACCATAATATATGGTAACACTTATAAGTGTTACAAACATATTCATTGCTAACACTTATAAATGTCAGTATCATAATCCTACTAACTCTTATTTGGTACACTTCCATATTCCATATATAATTCAACATATCAATTCAAATAAAAGTATTTGGTACACTTCCATATTCCAAATTCAATAATGTCACTTTTGCATAATGCTTTCAATTTCAAAATACCATAATATCAAGTTCAAATTACAAAAAACAATACAAAGTTTTACTAAAGATACATAGAATTTTAGATATTATGAAGGCGAAACATGGACCATATCACAAAGCCTCCATCTGAAAATTCACAAAGCTTGTAGTGTCCGTTTTGAGGACCATCGTAAATTGGTGCTTCCGGATCTAAAACTTCTGTTATCCAAACAACTTTCTCAACATTTGGCACTATCTCTCTAAAATGACACATGGTTTGCGTACCAATATAAGCTTTTGCTACTTCCTTCATATCTGGTGATAATAGCATTACAAATTGTTTTCCTTTTGTTGATGATCCAACATCATTTGTCGGAATAACCGAATCAGCAATTCCAACGTTCGGTGTAGATTTACCCAAATTAGAAGCGGTTTCTGTCATAGGCGTCATAACACCGTCATTAACGTTATGTTGTAATCCCGGTACCATAATAAGAAAGGATTTAAGAGCATCGTTGATTTGGATTGACACTTGACTCGCCACTTGACTTGCAACTTGATTTTGTAATTCCTTAGACCATTGACGAAAATCATCCTTTTTATTCTTGTCGGCAATTGCTTTTGATGCTTGCATTATCTTTACGTGCTTTGCGGAAGAAGAGGAGCTAATTGCACGACAATAATTTTTCCTTTTGTCAGAACCAAAAACTTTGGCGATAGGATCATTGTCAAAATCAAACATGTTTGCATGCTCGTTGCTATTACATTCCAAATTCTGTTTTTTTTCCTCCTCCTCCACAAGTGCCTACAAAATATAAACGCAATCAGTTTTACAGAAATAACAAATTGCAAGTCAAGTTTCTGAGCATTCAGTTTCAGTTTCGAGTCGAAACCAAAACTGAAGTCAGTTTCAGTTTCGAGTCGAAACCGAAACTGAGAATTCAGTTTCAGTTTCGAGTCGAAAGTGAAACTGAAGTCAGTTTCAGTTTCGAGTCGAAACTGAAACTGACCATTCAGTTTCAGTTTCGAGTCGAAACTGAAACTGAAGTCAGTTTCAGTTTCGACTCGAAACCGAAACTGACCATTCAGTTTCAGTTTCGATCGAAACTGAAACTGAAGTCAGTTTCAGTTTCGACTCGAAACCGAAACTGAGCATTCAGTTTCAGTTTCGATCGAAACTGAAACTGAGCATCCAGTTTCAGTTTCGAGTCGAAACCGAAACTGAGACTGAATGCTCAGTTTCGGTTTCGAGTCGAAAGTGAAACTGAAGTCAGTTTCAGTTTCGACTCGAAACCGAAACTGAGCATTATTCAGTTTCAGTTTCGACTGGATAAGCTTTGGCTTTGCGAAGTTGCAAAAACTGAGTTTGCAACTCAGTTTGCTAAACTGAGTTGCAAACTTGGTTTTCCAAACTCAGTTGATTATGATACAAAATTAATCAAGTTCTACATGGATACTACGGTTATTTAATAAGAAAAAGGAAGCGATCTGTTTGACTGATCAAGGCAAAATTTGCTTTATAAAGAATGATGAAAATCTGTTCAAGTAGTATGAGAAATTGAATACTGAAGTAACTCAGTCAACCAACTGTGAAGAAAATGAACATAGAACGTTGATTTGAATGAGCAACAAAACTCGAATGCAAAAAAAACAAATTCTTGCATGAAAATAATTGTTATTTCTTTGTGCTCGTACACAATTTATAACTAGAACTCTTCCATGTATAGTAACATATTGATCAAAGAAAAGTTAAATTGCTCCTAGTAGCAGGGATCCATTTCATATAAATAATAACTGAACATTGTAGTGTAAATAGAAATGAATACAAAATTAAGAACTGAATTTAACAAATAATCAAATTGAATAATAAGCAATCATCAGCTCAACATTTTTTTGTTCAATTTAAACATATGCATAAAATTAATATTCAAACAGTACAATAGACGTTTTAAAGATGCGTCCCATTTTCAAATATAATATATGAAGAAAATGAATACAAAAATTATATCAGACAACTAAGAAAATAGCACTCTTGCTTCATACCGAAGTGAAACTGAAGTCAGTTTCGAGTCGAAACCGAAACTGAAGTCAGTTTCGAGTCAAAAGTGAAACTGAAGTCAGTTTCGAGTCGAAACCGAAACTGAGCATTCAGTTTCAGTTTCGAGTCGAAAGTGAAACTGAAGTCAGTTTCAGTTTCGAGTCGAAACTGAAACTGAAGTCAGTTTCAGTTTCGACTCGAAACCGAAACTGACCATTCAGTTTCAGTTTCGACTCAAAACCGAAACTGAGCAATTGTAATTGCCTTTTTTGTATTTGGAATGTTATGTAATTTTAGAAATAAATTTTAATAACAATTGAGTGTCTTAATAAAAATCTGGTAGTTAAAATAACATGACTAAAATAAAGAATCTGCCTCAAAAATTTAAAATTCAACTTATATGGTTGTCAAGTTAGCTTGTGATGACTGATGTGAGTTGACCGAGCAAGGATTACAAGTTAAGGCACTGATAATGAATGCAGGCATAAAAATCATGTGAATAACTCGAATGAAACTTCGCACTAGGCAGTAAACACTTCATAGATGATAATGAAACCCATAAACATAGCAATGGAATATTATTAAACTTACATAGGTTTTTGCTGCTGATGGAATAACTTGTCCAGTTTTCTTATTTTTATGTCCCGCCTTCCAAACCATTGTCCTCGTAACGTTCACCTCCGGATTTTTCTTAACCTGCAATAAGAAATATTATTAAACTAATTAACTATTTATTAGTAGTATTCACAAGAAATATTTTTACTAAGATTGTTTACCATTTCATCATAAACTTTACGATATGATTTTCTTCCTAGCGTGTGAGTGATAGTATTATTAGCTTTGGCTTGGGCATTTCTCTTACATTGCTCTTTTTTCTTATCGGTGTATTCGTTGTCTACAAACTTCTCCCACCATACTTTGTCAATGTCTGAAGGACATTTAGTGATAGCAATATTCTTGGGTATGATGGTTCCTTTGACTCTAAGCAATCTATTTCGCAAAGTAGACTTTACCGTACGAAAATATCGTGGAAACGTTTTTTCTAAAATTGGCCGAGCTAGATCAGGATCGATGTCCATGTCGAATTCATTCTGTTTTAACAAAGAAATTTCAATACGAAGAATAAATTTTATGCAGAAAGTACATAATTAAATAAGGTGAATTTGTGACATACCAATAGTTCTCGCCACAAAATATCTTTATAGTAACCATCAACATTTCTCCACTCGCCATAGCCAATTGGTATATGACAACGAATTAGCGCTCCGCATCTGGTGCCCCATTTAGCTTCATCATTACCTTTAACACCATCGAAGTCAACTGTTATTGAGTATTTTTTATCACTTGGTGGAGGACAGTTATTTGCCTCAAGCTCCTCATTTGTTGTAACTTCATTTGCACTGCCAATGCAATTGTTCGACATTCTGCATTAAAAAGAATTAATATGCATATTGAAACTAATATGCGTGCTTGATTTGATTTTACAAATGGATGATGAATATGAACAAAGAAAAATCCAAAAAACAAAATCATTTAATGCATTTCACCTAAATAACCAAAACAATACAAATATTCATTTCAAAATTACATCTCTTTCATTTAAATACATTTCAACAATGGTACTAAATTCTGTTGTTCTTTCAAAACAGACTGAAAATCGGTTGGTATGGTGTAGTCATCTACGTTGTCTGTCATGCGCTTTGGAGAACGTCGAACAATGGACCAATCAGAATTTTGAGTGTCTTGCACATAGAAAACTTGACATGCTTCAGTTGCTAGAATAGCTGGCTCGTCATACTCCCCATTAACAGTTTTGAGCCTATTCAAGTTCACCATCAACAAATGGGAATCGGTACAAATCTTACAACCATTTGTCTTATCCGCAATGTTTACCCAATCACAATAGAATACAACATGTTGGAAATCGTAATAATCAACCTCTATGATTTCTTTAATGATACCATACCAAGTAGTGTCATCATCCGTAGGATTTATATCTTTTGCACTTGCAACAAATGTGGTGATTGCATCCATGCAAACACCGCTATCTTGGATTGAATGACTATCATCATAATGTTGAGGAGAAAATATATATCCATTCACTCTGTACTTAAGATAACTTTTAGATTCCCACTTTGGACCACTAACATATTGCCATAACATTGTATTCATGCATTTTTCTTGTAAAAGCTGTCATGAATGAACAAACTTGAACGTCCAACATAAAAAGAACAAAACTTACAATTTTTATACATATTGAAATAATATACCTTTTTGTGTAACCAATCAATAAATTCGGTTTGAACGATTACTTCTGTCGTTGTGGTAACTTTTCTTTTACCGCGAGAAACATCTTCTAAGGATCAGCGATATGCACTACAAATTAGATATTAAAAGTAAATATAGTTCATACTTTATGTCATTGGTATGTATTAAAATATAGAGAAAATTCATACATATAATATTCGTCTCTTTCAGGAATATTGATACTAAAAAGTAACCACCTTCGAATTTGAACACGTTGCACCCTAGTTAGCTTAATACATTTGCCTTCAATGATGGGACGTTCATATATATCATCACCATCATCTAAAAAAGATGCTTGTGTCGAACTATGATTTCCATCATGTGGGTTAGGCATATACTCCATTGCATATCTAACTGATTCTGAAACAAGGTATGCTTCAGCAATTGATCCTTCTATGTAGCGCTTATTGCTAGGTATATTTTTGCATTCTTTCATTGCTCTAAAAATAGCACACATGCACATATATTTAGAAATTATCACTTTGAAATAACATTCATAAAATTTGTAAGAAAAATACACCACCTTTCAAATGGATACATCCATATGTAGTTTGCAGGTCCACATAGCAAAGCTTGATCGGCTAGATGCACCATAAGATGAATACTTATATCAAAGAAGTCCGTCGAAAAATAATGCACTAGCACACATAATGCCTCGGAAATCATATCTTTGGCAGCTTGAACATGTTCTCGAACTAGAACTTTTGAGCATATCAAGTTAAAATACAAACTCACTTGTAAAATAGCTCGACGTAAATCACGGTGCTTCGGATATGCATGTTGAACCATTATAGGAAGTAAGTATTGCATTACAATATGATACTCATATGTTTTTTTAAGGTGCAAAGTAGGTGGTTGAACAGTAACAAGACTACCAAATCTAGTTGCAAGGCACGATGGAAGTTTTGTAGCTTGTAGAACTTCACAACATTTGGTTTTATGAATCTTATCGAATGCAAACTTAGATGATTGCCTCAACCTATCAAACAATAAATTGAGAAGATGCTCTGTGACATTCTTCTCTGTATGCATCACATCAATAGTATGTCGTACTTTATGACTACTCCAATAAATTAAATTATAGAAAATTGACTTCTTATACCAAGGAGATTTTTCTACGTCACTACCTTCAGTCATTAAGGAACATTCATTACTAGCTTCGATTATTGTTCGCTTCTTATTCCTTGGTAATTTTCCAGGAAAATAACTTATACGATCAAGCTTTTCCAAAAGGGATGGTCCTCTTAACCTTGTTGGCGGTTCTTTATCTTCGCTATCCTTATACCATCCATATTTGATGCATCTATATGGATGATCATCCTTCAAAAATCTTCTATACTTTGGGTAAACAATCTTGTTACCTACATACTCCGACTCGGTCTCCATAGCACAAACTGGACAAGCTTTATAACCATGTGTCACACAACCAGATAAATTTCCCAATGCTGGAAAATCGTGGATTCCCCATAATAATATTGCCTTCATCGTAAACATTTCTCTCTTGTCCATATCAAAAGAAGCTACGCCTTCCATCCAAAGTTCCCTCAACTCATCTACAAGAGGTTCTAAATACACATCAATGTCTTGACTTGGTGCTTTCGGTCCAGGAATTAATAAACTTAGCATTTGAAATTGCGATTTCATGCATAATGAAGGGGGTAGATTGTATGGAATCATATATACGGGCCAACAACTATAACTATTTGAGAGAACCCCATTCGGATTAAATCCATCAGTAGAGATACCAAGCCAGACATTACGTCCTTCATTTGCAAAGTCCGGCCACTTACATTTGATTGATCTCCATTCAGCTGAGTCAATGGGATGACGCATGAAATCCCAAGAAGGATCGGCATGCTTATGCCATTGCATTTTACGAGCTATCCACGGTATAGTGTACAATCTAGTCAACCTTGGAATTATAGGGAAGTGTCTTAAAACTTTTCTTGGTTGAGTTGTCATTTTTTTTACGCCTAACGCATTTGTCTTATCTTTAAATCTTGACGTATTACAATGAGGACATACTACAATGTTAACGTTCTCTTTCCAAAATAACATGCAATCGTTTATGCAAGCATGAATGCATTTTACCTTCATTCCCAAATCTTTTAACATTTTTTTCATGGTAGGATACTTGTTAGGTAATGTGTTTTCTTCCGGAAGACACTTTTTAAATAGTTTCAACAATTCTGTCATGCTATTTCCCGACCAATTAAATTCCTTTTTCAAGTTATGAAGCTCTATCATAACACTCAAAGTTGTAAGTCCATCCTTACAAGAAGGATATAATTTCTCATTTGCTTTGCTTTTGTATTCATGGTACATTTTCTTAACATTTATTTCTTCAAAATTTACTTCACCGCTAACTTGTGGCATATCATGTACTCTAAATGCATCATTAACAAGATTTCCTAGAGTGCCCTCAAAAGACTCTTCTACTTGCATTTGGTCTGGAATGTGAGACTCTTGGACAAAATCCGATGTATGAGTCATTTGTATGGTAGTATCATTTCTCTCTCCATGAAAGAACCACACATCATATGTCGGAAGCATACCAAAAAATATCAAGTGTTTCTCAACTATTTCTATTGAAGTTCTCTTAGAGTTTTTGCACTTCTTACAAGGACACACACATAACTGAGTATCATGTGGTAAATGTTGCTTGACGAAGCTGATAAAGTTCTGAACACCGTGCGTATATTCATCCTCATTTCTATGTGTATTTCTAATCCACCTTCTTGATGTTTGTTCGGTCATGACTATCAATCAAAAACATTCAAAAAAATAATTAATACATCATCTAAGTTCTGTAAGATTGTTACCTTACCAATTAAAAAAATGGATTATTTACTTTTTATTTATTTTCGTCTTAGTGTTAGAAATTCTTAAGAATCATACCTAATATTTTATAGTGCATTACTCAATGGCCGGACACTATGATATTACAGTTTTGAAAAAAAATTATGCATTACTATGATATTACTCAATGGTCGGACACTATTTTTTTTGCAGACTTCACATTACATTTATCACTCGAAACTGAAACTGAATGTTCAGTTTCTGAAACTGAATGTTCAGTTTCTGAAACTGAATGTTCAGTTTCAGTTTCGACTCGAAACTGAAACTGAATGCTCAGTTTCGGTTTCGACTCGAAACTGAAACTGAACATTGCTCAGTTTCAGTTTCGACTCGAAACTGAAACTGAATGCTCAGTTTCGGTTTCGAGTTCTCGAAACTGAAACTAAATGCTCAGTTTCGGTTTCGAGTTCTCGAAACTGAAACTGAACATTGCTCAGTTTCGGTTTCGACTCGAAACTGAAACTGAACGGTCAGTTTCGGTTTTGACTCAACTGAAACTGAACGGTCAGTTCGGTTTCGACTCAAAACTGAAACTGAATGGTCAGTTTCAGTTTCGACTCAAAACTGAAACTGAATGCTCAGTTTCCGTTTCGACTCGAAACTGAAACTGAACATTGCTCAGTTTCAGTTTCGACTCGAAACTGAAACTAAATGTTCAGTTTGTTCGATAAATGGGGCCATACATCAGAATGACACTTATATAGATCTATATACATGCATGATAAAATCATAAAACAACAACAAAGACCTGCAAACACTACAGTCGTCAAAATTTATCTAACTTGTTCAGAAAGAAAAATCTCTTGTATAAATGCATTTTAAATTACAAAAAATTATTAAAAAGTGTGATGATCTAATGATTAAAAATTCTCCTAGAACCTACATGATTTATTGAACAAAGATAACGGCAGCTACCAACACAATTTAGATTACATTTAATATGTGAAATAACAAAGGAAATAGAATAAACTAAAATATGAAATCAAACAAATACTAAATTTTGAGGAATCCAGCTGGATCCCTCCAACCTGTTTTCCTGCATCCACATATGTTAGCTAACATAAATAATACCCATCCTGCTTCAAGGCAGGATATCGCGGTATGAAGGTCATCCACTATCATAGCGTGGGGCGCATAGGGTATTCATCCGCTAATGGTACCGCGGGCATCCGCTAATGATACTGCGGGAAATCCAACCACCAATATATATATAATAGCAACAAACCTAAATATAACTAATATATACGCATCTAAAACTGAAATATTCAATACACATACGCACCTGAAACTGAAATCCAATGAAGGGAGCAGACACAATATGATGAGGTGCAGAAAAAATAAGCGAATGAGAACTGCAGGAACAATAAATGGTACATTAGATTTTACATGCTATATTTGAATGAGAACTTACTATATTTAAAAAAGGAAGAAAAAGAATGAATTCAGAAATGAATTGCATGCTATATTTGAATGATAACTTTATATATTTCAGAGAACCACAGAACAGATTTTACATGTAAGAAACTATAAAAGTGCACATAATTTTTCTTTTATACACTGATAATCAAATTAGAACAATAAGTTTATGGCAAAGCAAGTGATATATTTAAAAGTTTTAAAAGTGATAAGCCAAGACACAAGCCAACAAAGCCGAGAAGCATTTTCAAGTGAAAGCCAAAACAGCCCATTTGGTCGAGCTAGCATAATAAATTGTACAGTGTACACAAGCATTAAAGAAATTCAGCAAAGTAGCATGGTAAGCAAATTCAGCAAAGTAGCACGAAAATGAATGTTCAGTTTTGGTTTCGACTCGAAACTGAAACTGAACGTTCAGTTTCGACTCGAAACTGAAACTGAATGGTCAGTTTCGGTTTCGACTCGAAACTGAAACTGACTTTAGTTTCGGTTTCGACTCGAAACTGAAACTGAGCATCCAGTTTCAGTTTCGAGTCGAAACCGAAACTGAGACTGAATGCTCAGTTTCGGTTTCGAGTCGAAACGGAAATTGAATGGTCAGTTTCGGTTTCGACTCGAAACTGAAACTGACTTTAGTTTCGATTTTGACTCGAAACCGAAACCGAGCATTCAGTTTCAGTTTCGATCGAAACTGAAACTGATCGAAACTGAAACTGAGCATTCAGTTTCAGTTTCGAGTCGAAACCGAAACTGAGACTGAATGCTCAGTTTCGGTTTCGACTCGAAACCGAAACTGAGACTGAATGCTCAGTTTCGGTTTCGACTCGAAACTGAAACTGAAAGGTCAGTTTCGGTTTCGACTCGAAACTGAAACTGAATGCTCAGTTTCAGTTTCGAGTCGAAACCAAAACTGAGCATTCAGTTTCCGTTTCGAGTCGAAACTGAAACTGAGCATATAATGATTTAGTAGATGCACATAAACAATAGTAAGAAGAATTAAATAGATCTCTATTTTTTCACAGTAATTGTGTAAACAACCTAAAAAAAATACATACATAATGCACATGTTGAATTAGGTAAGCAGTCAACACTAATCCAATGTTTAGTTTACTTTCCAAGTATGTTTTGATTAACTATAGCGTATTGTCTATTTTCGTGTGAATGGTAATGGAATTAAACTGCAAAGGATTTACCGTATTTGGCTCTAATGGAAATATAGTGTTTCGCATTGATAACTACTCTATTAGAATCAAAAGAAATATCGTTCTCATGGACGCTTCTGGAAATCCACTGTTTATGATTAAAATAAAGGTATGTGTTGTATATACACACATTCATTTCATAGCTTTGAGAAACAGATATAAACAATGATTTTTTATGCAGAGAATGAGCATAAGAGAGAATTGGTCCATTTACAATGGAGAAGATGCTACATATACAAAAATAAACATTCATGTTCACGGACAGCAACCACATAACAGGCGAGAACAGCACCCCACAAACCCATTTTTCAAATTAAAAATCTTGCTAAGTGTATACAACAGTTAAATCTCTCTTCTTCCCTGGAACTATTAAAGGCTTGTAGCTGAAAATAAAGGATAGTTGAGGTGCTTTCCTCAATGTGCATGTATAGAGAGGCACACGCTCACCAAACAGTAACACGCACTCTGTTCATTAAAGCTTCTATGCAGGGATGACACATGGTAATATAGGTAACTTAAGTGCACAATATTAAATAAATTATTTAATTACTTAATAGTTTGGATGACTTCTGGTCATTTCCTATTTACTTATTTTTTTCGTATGTTAGAATGTTTTTTTGCATAGACTAACGGTTTATATTAGAGACAAAAAAAAAGGTTTACATAGCTAACGTTTCCGCATGTTTTTTCAAAGCAAAAATCCACCAAAAACAACCTTTTAAGAAGCAAAAATAAATACATGGAACGAGCATTTGATAAGTTATCCCAGTTAAACTACAATAGTTTAACATAAGTTATCCCAGCATGTTTTTTTTTTTTGAAGTAAAGAGAAACATATGTATAGTGCAACTTGCCCGTAATATTGAGGAGTAATCTTTATTGCATTTCATTTTCGTTGATCCTTGACTGATAGTCATATGCGTGTAGTCCTTATCATATTTTTATGGCGACTTTCACACTTCTCTCACTTATTATTTCCAAGTCCTACGAAATATTCCAAGACCCTCGCTCTCGGCTATTTTAAGTCACAGACTGATTTTTTACAACTTCTGTATCACCTTTTTTTACAACTACTTATATAACTTCTTTTTCTTATGACCCAACAAATGAAGAATTTTACTAATATAAACTTCTGTATAAAAAAGTTAATTTATCAATTGTATTAAAAAATGCGCTTAGGCTAAATGGTAATGTTTTTATTTTCTTGTTCTTTCAGTCCTTAATTTTGAAATTATTTCACATTGCAAAATCATTTTTAGCAATTTTGTTGTAATCTAATTGCATTGGCTGCACTTTCAAGCGCAGTTGCACTATTTATGGATGTATACGCATTTCTCAACTTGGCCATGTTATAATGGATTTATCATGTTCCACCTTTTTTTAATGTTACATTGATGTCATTTACTATATATATTTAATGCGGCTAGAATAGTTTTCTATCAAAACGTTTGAAGCAGTTTACAATAAGTTAGGTTCAAGTCATAACTCGGTGGGACAATTGAAGATTTTAAATTCTGTCCTTTTACTACATGTATTTGTACTGCAAAAAATCTTATCCATTTGTGATTCATCAAGATTACAAATGTGAGCTTGAACCAAGCGCATGATTGTTGCACTGATGCTCCCTGTTTTCAGCTGTACAACAGCTCATTAAAACATTTTTTTTCTATTTTGTTTGTCACTCCATTTTTTTATGTTAGAAATCAAATGATGACTTTCTCAATCTTACATCCGTTAGTTACCATACAAATGTTTTCTGTAGGTGTTCATTTTGCACGGGTATGTTATTTGTGCCTTTACTAGTTGAAAATCAAGCTACAAGATATGGCACAAAATGTCGATAATTTGAAAGAACATGGGAAAGTAAGCTTACGAGAATCACATATTTAGAAGAAGAAAAATGCTGTTAAATCCTCAACCAACGCAAAAATGCCTCTTCAATGAGCTTGCATGTAGACCGTTGAAAATTAAAGGTGCCCCCCTTTGTAATTACTTTTCGTAGAGAAATAAACGCTATAAAACCTCATAAACCTAGTAATAAATAAATAACAATCATTATCGAGTATCACTCTCATTTTTTTGCATCACTGTCGTTCTTTTAAGTTTAAACTGAAATACAAATAACGTGCGGTTTTGTATCAATCTCATTTTTTTTGTAAAAAAGTGTTGAAGTATATTATCTTTACACTACAGTCTTCAATTTTTCATTTTAGTTTTGAAGATTTTTCTCAAGTATTGTACAGAAACCAAATGAGCTGGCACAAAATCTTTATTCAGAACTAATAACGTATTTCAGAATGAGCAATGAATCACCAAGTGCTTTTTATTCAGAATGTAATGATATAATGCATATAGAATTGAACTTTCAGCAGATAAATGTGTTACTTATGAATAAATAACATATTATAATTTCATATTGATCAAAACTATACTGCAAAATCTATTTGGTTCAAAACCAGGCAAAGTTCTCTGATATGTACAAACTGTGTAAATAATTGAAATCAGCCACCAAGTTTTTATGCCCTATAACCATTTTATATAATCATACATCATCAAAACAGACAAAATTAGATTGAGCAAGGTTAAAAAAACATGGTCCATGCAAATCTGATTCATACAAATCGTGATTCCAAGAAGTGAAATCGAATTTTTACCTCAAATCGTGATTCCTAGAAGCCACCGTGATTCGAATCCCCAATTCCTACAAGCACCAATTCGAAGTCCATTCTTTAATCGTAGATTTCAATTTTCGATTTCCTCTGATGTTGATGAGAACGATGATTTTAATTGCTTTGCGTTTGTTTTCTAAGCGTATTTGGGGTTGGAGCGGCCTGAAAAGAGTTAAGTGTCAGTAAGTTATGCGTTGAACATCAATTAGGGTTATATGCGACAAGTTACCCTTTTGCCCTTACAAAAGAAGACATGGCCAAGCAATACAACACATAAAAGTGTTGGCACATTTTTGGTGACACATTTTTCCTACTGCAACACATATAAGTGTCTATAGTCTACAACACATATAAGTGTTGGCAGTTGAAAAAAATAAGAGTCGCCAATTGGCCATTGTGGTGTAGTGGTAGACGATATCTTGATCTTCTCAAAGAGTGAAGAAGAGCATGCTCAGCACCTAAGGGCAATCATGGAAACTCTGCGAGTCCATCAGCTAAAAGCCAAATTCTCCAAATGCCACTTTTGGAGAGAAGAAGTGAAGTTCCTTGGGCACATAGTATCCAAACAAGGATTAGCTGTAGACCCGGCTAAGGTAGTAGCGGTGCAGGACTAGAAGACACCAAAGAACGCAACAGAAGTCCGAAGCTTTCTCGGGCTAGCAGGCTTCTATGGAAATTCATCAGAGACTTTGCAAAGATATCAGCTCCGCTCACAAAGCTGACCAAGAAGAATCTAGTGTTCAATTGGGACTTGGATTGCGAATTTGCTTTCCAACGACTAAAAAGGGCTCTTACAATAGCCCCAGTTTTGACGTTGCCAGTTGGAAGCAAGATGTTCACAGTTTATACAGATGCATGTAGGACAGGGCTAGGTGCTGTCTTAATGCAAGAAGGAAGGGTAGTAGCTTATGGCGGAAGACAGTTGAAAGTGCACGAAAAGAACTACCCGACCCACGATCTTGAGTTAGTTGCCATCGTCTTTGCACTCAACTCTTGGCGACACTATCTCCTAGGTGAGAAGTTCGAACTTTACACTGACCATAAATCGTTGAAATATCTTTTCTCGCAGAAAGATCTTAACTTGAGGCAACAGAGATGGATGGAGTTTCTTGCCTCGTACGATTTCGAGATCTCCTACACTCCGGGCAAAGGCAACGTAGTGGCAGACGCGTTGAGTTGAAAGAAACTGACCCTAATCCCGCTGTTTGTCGAAAGACAAAGCCTAGAGTTTATAGCCAGCTTTGACTTTAGGCCCTCCTCCGATTTTGTACCGGGCTTGCTAGCATCTCTCGAAGTACGCCCGACTTTAGTGGACGCAATAGGGACAGCACAACGCGAAGACCCTCAGCTTGTGGAGACGATTGATAGGCTCATTAGGGGTGAGACTTCAAGTCACCTCAGCAGATACTCCATCGACGACAAGGGTTGGATAAGGCGAGACGGAAGACTATGCGTCCCACTGACAAGGGATTTAGTAAAAAAGGTTCTCGAGGAAGCACATCACTCCAAGATGACGATACACCCAGGCGGAGATAAAATGTACAAGGACATAAAGAGAACTTTCTTTTGGAACGGCATGAAGAAGGACGTGGCAGATTTCGTTTCTAAGTGTTTGGTGTGCCAACAGGTTAAGGCGGAACAGAAAAAGCCTGGCGGTCTGCTCCATCCTCTAGAGGTCCCACAGTGGAAGTGGGATAGCATCTCAATGGACTTCATTGATGGGCTGCCTAGGTCTAAAAGAGGCAACACTAGCATTTGGGTAATAGTGGATAGGCTTACTAAGAGCGCCCACTTTTTACCTGTCAAAAGTAAAAGATCCGCCTCATCCCTGGCATCTCTTTACCTCAAGGAAATTGTTTGACTCCATGGAATACCATCCAGCATTGTTAGTGACCGAGACCCTATCTTCACAAGTGAGTTTTGGCGGAGTCTGCAAGAAGCGGTAGGCACACAGTTATGCTTGAGCATAGCCTATCACCCCCAAACCTATGGCCAGACATAAAGAGTGAACAGAGTTTTGGAAGACCTTTTAAGACTGTGCGTCCTTGACTTCGGAGGAACGTGGGAAGACCATCTTCCTTTGGTGGAATTCGCCTATAACAACAGATACCAAGCAACCATCGGAATGGCGCCCTTCAAAGCTTTATATGGAAGACCGTGCCGATCGCCCACTTGTTGGTGGGAGTCTACTGACAAGCTCATACTTGGACCAAATATGATCCAAGAGACTTCAGAAAAAGTAGACTTAATACGGAGAAGAATGAAGACAGCCCAAGACAGACAAAAATCCTACACTAACAAGAGGAGGACCGACCTTGAATTTGAGGTTGGGGACCGAGTTTTTCTTAAGGTATCTCCGCTAAGGAACGTTGTTCGTTTTGGAACCACAGGAAAGCTAACACCAAGATTCGTAGGACTGTTTCCTATTATTGAGAAAATTGGGAAAATGGCCTATAGATTAGAGCTACCCGAAAAGCTGGCCGGAGTTCACAACATTTTCCATGTTTCGTACCTCCGAAAATGTCTACATGAATCTGCTGAAGTGGTAGAGCCAAATATCCTAGAAGAAGCTGAAGTGGAACGCGAAGCAACCGTGAGGAAAGTTCCAACCCGCATATTAGGAACGGAAGTGAAGAAGCTATGCAACCGCGAAGTCAAGCTCGTCAAAGTTCAGTGGAGCGACGTCGAGGGAGACGCAACTTGGGAATCTGAAGCTAGAATACGCGCAGCCTACCCTTTTCTTTTCGAGAGTACATCTTTGATCTTTCTTTTTCCTTAAGTTGCGCTTTTATCTATCTTTTTAGGTATACCTCCTCGACCTTATCTTTTAGGTAGAAACTCTTTGGATGACAACATGTAATTGAAACATGTTATGGATGATGGTTGCAAGTGGTTGCAAGTGATTGCTAGTGGTTGCTCGTGGTTGCGTACACACACACAATCTAGGTTTTAGATCGGCTCAGTCACTTCATATTGCATATGCATAAATGTATTTATATTCGTATATGGTTGAAGTTTAATGTGTTTCCATATGGATGTTGCATTTATATATGAATGATTGTGCACTCATGTAGAATCATGAATAGGAGAATTGCATACATAATGGATTCATGGCACTTACATAATTTGCATTAAGGAGGTCAACTGAATCAGTAGACCGACTGATTTTGCATTAGATAAGTACATGTACACACACTTCGCATATGATCATGAAGCATTAGAAGTCTTTCAAGGACAATGGATGCTCGTGTTTGATGGATGAGTAGATGGATGTTTGGATGTTAGGACGTACATTCTTCCTGAACTAGAAGATTTCGGGGACGAAATCCTTTTAAGTGGGGGAGAATGTAACCCCCCGTGTATTCTATAACAGTGAAATTCACAAATTAAAGTATAATTAATTTCAAATCAAATAATTAAGGGAAACGGGATACACCATTGCGTTCGTCTCGGAATTCTGCTTGAAATAGAGTCCGAGTTTGCGTAAAACGGACTCCGTATGAGGGAGATATGGCCTCCGGAAGTTTCGGAATTCAGTTTAAAATTCAAACAGACCAAAACAGCTCAGTAAACAAATTTAAATTTCAAAAAAATGGGGCCAGATTGGACAGGGCGGGAATTTTCCCGCCCAAGACACCCAGGTCGACTGGGTAGTCGACCTGGGGCACCCAGGTCGACTACATAGTCGACCTGGGGGTCGACTGGGGGGTCGACCTGGCCCCCGAGCCAGGTCGAACCCAGCCCCCCTGGCTGGCCTGGTCTGTGCTTGGTCGATTTTCTGAGCCTTGCCTTGTCACTAGGGCTAGGTGTTAGATCCTGATTGGTCTCTCCTTCAAATGTACGGCTAATATTAATCCAAGCTCCATCGACGGTCCTAATCAATTCACAAACTCTATAAAAAGGACCTAAGACTCACCCTGATTCATACAAACAAAAATGGAGATGAGACCGTCATGCTACTGAGGAAAGACTAGGAATAGCCGTCAGAAATTGGGAGACAATTAGGAGACAATTCGAAAGCTTAAAGCAACATCAATTAAAAATCAAAACAACGCCTACAATAAAGGATAGCATCTCCAAATTCAGAATTCAGATTCCTAAATTGAAGATTTGTCATACGTTGTAAGTAGAGTGCTATTCCGATGTGAATAAATAATTGTTTTTTGATTTGTGTAAAATGAGAAATATAATTGTATTCGATTTGTGGTGATAATAATCTATATTCGTATGTTGCTTTGATTCTAAACGATTTGGAAATGTTGTGGTATAACGATTGGATATTTGCAAGTATGTGACTTATGTTGGAAGTTAACAACTACATGTTTGTGGTGGTTTAATTTAGATTCATGCAAGTATATGATTCATGTTAACGACCATATGTTGTGGTAGTTTATTTGAGATTCATGCAAGTATATGATTCATGTTAACGACCATATGTTGTGGTAGTTTATTTGAGATTCATGCAAGAATATGATTCACTATTATGCCAATATGATGTACATACTTTTATGATCATTTTTAGTGTGTAATTGGATTCAACAAGGTATTATGGTCTATATGAATTTATATTGGAATTGGCATCATGATTCAAGTGTAAAACCATACTTTTGTATTAGAGACAAAAGTAAGCATCTTTATGAACATGACTAAATTATGTTTGATGTTATGCCTAGTTGAAATATATGTTTTAGGCCTATGTTGCTATCAAAACCATGTGATAATATGTTGTTATCAAAACCATATTATAATTAAAGTTAGATTGACATTCCACTTGCAAGTTTACATGAATAGATTAAAAACCATGGTTCATGTTTAAGTATGTTTATGCCATGATTATATGTTATTACAATGCAAGTTCACATGTGTCTAATTCATGTTAATTAGATCGTTATGTTGCAAGTTCATGCGTTCACACTCCCCTTTTTATGTTACTTAGAATAAATAAACACCATGTTCTAAGCCTCCCCTTTTTTATGTGGCTAAGTTGGGTTTAAATGTTAAACCCAACATATGTTATATTTTAGCGAACGTGTAAAACGGGGGTAATGACGTTTGGGTTAAGATATAAAACATATGTGTTGGCATGTTTGACGCATGCCAACAACCTTGAAAAACAATTAAGTGGTATAAATTAATTTTACCCAATAAAGATGAATTTGAATAATGGGCCGCAAATATTTACATATAAAAAGAAAAGAGACAAAATATGTAAATTTAGAAAATACGATGTGTTTAACCCGAGGTTGGATTGAGTTGTGATGTAAACCTGCCCGGAATCGCCCGGCTGTCCAGTAGTCACAACAATACCTATCCAATGTGGGCGGTTAAACACGGAGCCCAATAAGGACCCGAGGTTAGACTGAGTTGTGGCGTAAGATTGCCCGGACCCAACCGGCGACAGGAAGCCACAACAATACCTGTCTAATGTGGGTGGTCGAGGCTTTAATAAGACAATTAAGGCTGAGTCAGGATTGATAGGATTAAGTAAATTGAATTAATACTTAATCAAAATGGAACATGCTAAACTATACAGACTGGTTGGGGGTTTGGTTTACAAAACACTTAATCAACTTAGCATGTTGGCTAGAAATAGAAAATCTAGTAGCGGGGGACCCTTTTTAGCAGTAACCCTACAAGGTGTATCAGGATACCCTGAACTAGGCAGGGTGGGGCACGATTACTGGGCTGACTGTAAGAGGTCAAATCGACGGCGGTGGCGCAGCAGTGTAGGTTCTAACGGGGTGCGGGCGTGCACACACTCCGGCGCAGAAAAATAAGGCACTGGGCACCAGTAGCATACCTGTGCATTCTAGGATTGTGTCGGGCCGCCATCATGGGACTTGATACACCCCATGGTGGGACCAGCATAGGTAACTACAACATCGGGGGCCGTAAGACACATGTAACTATGCGAGTAGGAGTCGATCATTAGAAACGAATCACTTTACACTGATGATGGGGTGCCTGTTGGGAACTATTTTATATGGATGTAGAGATTAATATGGGGTACAATAGTATATTCAACTCTAGACAACTTAACTTAGTTTATGGTGTTTTTCCCATTTCCAGTTTATACTTATCATACCCAATTCTTTATTCATAGAATGAATAGTCCTAGACTTACTCAGGCTTTATGTCTGACTCTACTTTTCTTTCGTCTTCTTTTCTTTCGTTCCCCCCCCCCCAGGTCCACAGGGAGGGAATACCGCAGCTTGACCAGTTTTCACACCCAGCTTGAAGAGAAAGAATGTATTGCTTGGATCTTTTTCGTTTTGGACTATGGCTTTGGACAGCAATTGTGGGACTTATGCAGTTTACTTATGTTTTTATGCTTCTTTAAATAATGTAATCAAGACAGTTATGAGGATGTTATGTTTTTGGAAGTATTATAAGACAAATTATGACATGGTTTGTGTAACACGTATTTTGTTGAAATAAAAATTGCTGTTGTTTTCCGTTGTTCAAAAATATGTGTACTTATATCTATCTTGTGTATCTGTGACTTATACTTATAAACCTCCACCAAAATTAGGGCATTCGCTTTGAGAGTGACCCTAACGGAGGTGGGGTGTTTCATCGTCCGAGATCTCCCCCGGTACGAGATCAAGTTTATAAAAATCCCCAAGACGAAACGCGACTGGTATCAGAGATTTAAAAACTTGGTCCACATATTATCCTCAAAAATGTCTTCTATGTTCCAGAATTCAAACATAATCTCTTAACTGTTGGAAGATTATTAGATCATAATAATCTTATTGTTAAATTTGAGCAACATTCTTGCTCTTTTCAGGAACTTTTGACTGAACAAGTGAAGGGCATTAGTTTGAGACTAGGAGGTTTGTATAAATTTCTTAAAGATATACCAAATGGTGTTGTTTCCTCAAATAATATTTCTTCTGAACAATGTATCTTTTGCTTTATCTTTTAACACAAAGAATTCTACTGATCTTTTTCATGCAAGATTGGGGCATGTTTCTTTAGGAATTGAAATATGTATCATCTTTTTCTTCATCAATAAAAACTGGTAGTAGCTTTCATTGTGAATCCTGTATTTCAGCAAAACACCATATATTACCTTTTACTGTATCAAATTCTATTTCAAATGCATGTTTTGAATTAATTCACATTGATTTGTGGGGACCCTATACAATACCATCTTTATCTGGTGCAAGATATTTTTTAACCATTCTAGATGATCATTCTAGAGCTACATGGACACATTTACTCCATCATAAAGATTAGGTTCCCAAAATAATATTTGATTTTTTGGCATATGTTGAGAATCAACTTCAAAATCTGTCAAAATTATTAGATCAGATAATGGCATGGAGATAGTTCAAGAAAACTGCACAGTTTTATTTGCTTCAAAGGGTATTATTCATCAGAAAAGTGTTGTAGGAGTTCCACAACAGAATGGAAGAGTAGAACGTAAGCATAAACACTTAGCTGAAACTACTAGTTTCGTCGTTGATTGGAGGACACCCTATGAAGTGTTGATGAACAAGATACCAGATTACACTCATTTAAGAGTTATATGATGTCTCTGTTATGCTGCAGTGAAAACCAGTGATAAAATGGCTTCTAAAGAAATGCATCTTAATTAGGTACCCTTATGCTAAAAAAGGATATAAGCTTTATGATTTGGAAAATAAAAAGGTTCTAATTGGTAGAGATGTAATTTTTAAGGAAGAAATTTTTCCTTATCATTTATATAATTTTACTATTTCAGTTTCCAATGACCATCTTTCTTTTCCACTTGTTAATCCAGCCTTATCCTATGATTTTTCATTATCATCTTCAATAGACAATATTGTTACTTCATCATAAAATGTTACTCAAAACTCTCATGACACATCATCTGATGTACAAACAAATCTTATACCCTCTCACTCTTCAGAACAATACTCTCCTCAAAACACTGTTGTACCGGTTAGAAAATCAACTCGACCCACTTAATTGCCTAAAAAATTTGATCAATATGTTTTAGATAAACATCATAAACCTCCTACAGCTTGTTCATTTGTACAGCAAGTTTTATCTACTCTGAACTGGAACATTTAAATTATGCATATGTTGCCCGTTTAGCAAATATTTTGTCTACTCATGGACCTACTTCCTATAAACAAGCTAAGGATGATCCTAACTGGATTGAGGCCATGCAAAAAGAGTTCCAAGCACTGGAAGAAAATGACACTTGGGATATAACCACTCTTCCTCCTAATAAAACTGTTATTGGAAGTAAATGGGTATATAAAGCAAAATTTAATCCAGATGGAAGCTTGCATAAATGCAAATCTAGAGTTGTTGCAAGGGGCGATAAGCAAATTAAAGGAAAATATTTCAAATATACATTCAGCCCTATTGCAAAATTCACCACTGTGAGGGTTCTAATTGCTTCGGCTGCTACAAGAGGATGGGATCTTCATCAACTTGACATCAATAATGCCTTCTTACATGGCTATGTTGATGAAGAACTATATATGCAACCTCCACCTGGATATTCAAAAGCGAAGATAGGGGAAGTATGTAAATTGAAAAAAAATCTTTGTATGGGCTAAAATAGGCTGCAAGATAATGGAATGTTGAACTCAGCAGGCAGTTGATTATTTTGGGGTATAAACAGTCAAAACAGGATTATTCTCTGTTCATCAGGACTGGTAATGGTTCTTTCACTGCTATTGTTGCTTATGTTGACGATTTATTAATTACTGGTGATTCTCTACATGAAGTTCAATGAGTCAAAAAATTTCTTCATTCTACTTTTACAATTAAAGATTTGGGTCATTTAAAGTATTTTCTGGGAATTGAAGTATATAGATCAAAAGAAGGTGTGTTGTTGAATCAAAGAAAGTATATCCTTGATCTTTTAAAAGATACCAAATGGAACGGTGTAAGCTAGTATCTTTTCCTTTACCAAAGAATTTGAAGCTAAGCACTGTTGATACTCCTTTGCTTATGGATGTCGAAACATACAAAATACTGGTTAGTAAACTTCTCTATTTGAATATGACTAGGCTAGATATTTCTTATGTTGTTCAGCAGCATAGACATTTCTTAAGTACTCCTGCCAAGTCACATTTGCATGTTGCTTTGCATGTGCTTAAGTATCTCAAAGTTACCATTGATATTGGACTGTTTTATTCTTCTACTTCAGATATGAATCTTAAAGCATATTTGATGCTGATTGGGGAAGTTGCCCATTTTCAGCGAAGTCACTTTCTGGTTATACAATTTTCTTAGGTGACTCTTTAGTATCGTGGAAAACTAAGAAATAGAAAACAACATCAAAGAGTACTTGTGAAGCCGAGTATAAAAGTATGAGTTACACCACAAGCGAGTCAAATGTCTCTGCCAATAAATCTTTATTGTTATAATATTGCAACCAAATATATTACGGAAAATAAAATGTTTCAAGAGAGAAACGAACAGTTGAAAGTTGATTGTCATTTTATAAGAGACTATTTTGATGCTAATTTCATCAATATTCTTCACGCTAAGTCTGCTCTTCAGCTTGCGGATCTGTTAACAAAGCCGCTAGGAAGTGATCAGCATCATTTTCTTTCATCCAAGCTTGGTCTGGTTGCTAAGCCACCATGTCCAACTTGAGGGGGGGATGTAGAGCCAGATAATAATACGTTAGTATGTATTTTGTATTTGTATTTTTACGTGTATTTGTTTCTTTGGTTTGTACAACTGTATTCTACTTTTGGGGTTCTATATATATACATTGTACTGTTTGTTGCTTTCGGTTCTAAGAGAAATAAAATTCATTTCCTTCTCTCTTCAGAAAGCATAACAAAACATCCTTTCGAAGTTATGTTTGTACATAGCCCTTTATTTCCATCTTTGGTTATAGGCTATCAGCATTTTTAGCACGTTCAGAGCATCTCCAATAGTTTTTCGATCGAAAATTACAAACGCTCCAGTTACAAAACGTAATTGGGCAGTGGCCACAACAGTTTTCCAATGAGGTGCCTGTTCAACAGGCGCCTCAAAAAAAATTAGGGTACTTGTTGAATAGACGCATGTTCAACAATCGCCCCATATAGGACGCTTATAAGAGGCGCTGCCACAATTTTTACTCACTTTTGTTCACTTCTGGTTTTTTACTTCTACCTTTCTCTTCTTCCATAATAGTTAAAATGTAGATATGCTACAAAATGAGCCGTAAAAGTTGTTTAACGTACTGTTCGTTACACAGACAATGACGTTGCTGAGCCGGCTTATAATAGTCCCAATGGTGACATGACTGGAAATGGTCTACGAGTACTACATGAGCTTCCACCGATGTTGTCTCATCGTCTTACTACAGCACTAGTGACACCATAGGTACAATTTTAATTTATAACAAAATAATTAATATTTATGTGATATGTTGTTAATTGTTAGTGCGATTAGTATATGGTTAACGATACATAATTAATTATTTAGGTTTGTCACATTACTGTGTGAGGTTGTTGTCGTAAGTGTATTACTGAATATTTTGACACATTGCCTAATCCAATTAAAGCCAGACTACTAGCATAACCATTTTGTGACTTTTTACAGTTATGTCCATTTCCACACGTAGACCATTGTATAGTCTTGGCAATTAGCAAGAGATGGTGGCCTACCACCCACACGTTTCATTGTCTGACTTTGAGCTAGGAGTGACTCCGATAGATTTTTATATGCTTACTGGTATAGAGGTTGGCCGACCAGACCTTCTACTAGTAACATTTGACAGCTCATACGAGGATTTTGGGTCATATTCGGTTTGGCTACCCGCCTTATTTACGAAGGATGTTAGACAAGGATCTGTTACACTACATTCTTACAGAGTTATATTACAGACCATAGGGATACTCAGATATTTGTTTGGGTCTACATTTTTTTTGAACAATAAGTGCACAATTAGACTTGGATATTTTGCTGGAATGGAGGATATTGGTGAGCTTCACAGATATGACTGTGGTAGTATCATCCTCGATTATCTATATTTAGCATTAGATACATTTACGTTGCATCAGTCTAAAGAGATGTTTGGTTTTTGGTACATTCTTCTTTTTTGGTATTACGAGTATACGGCTAACATGCATCCACGCCTAATCACTGAGGCAAAGCACACTGTATATTTACTTTCCTAGATTTCGTCGTTGCGGGACAGCCATGCATATGCGTCATGATGCACATGGGTGCACAATGAGTTGATAAAGGCTAGACAGCAGATGAATATTAGACGACGCGACAACATTATCACCCGTCCATGGCATGATTATATTCAGTTTATGAATCCTGACAAGGACCACCAACTCACTTACCAATTTCGACTTTCGAGACGTGTTTGTTTTCAGGTCCCTACTTGCTCATTCATATGGTATTCGGGGGAGCGGTGTTGGCTACAGGTATATGATATAGTGCGCATTTCCTCTGATTCACTACTATTGGATGACATGTGCAGATCTAATCGTGTAGGCGTGACATATATTATAGGATTGAGGGTTGCGTGATGGTTGATGGTGAGCCTTTTACCGTACTTGGAGATTTGGATTCATACTGGTCTCGAGTTGCCCCACGAGCTTTCGCTTTACCAGATTATATACGGGGTTTAAACTCCAATCATATTGGTCCACGCACCGCTTTCGGTAGAGTTCCATTGCCACCGTCCACCTTTGAGCCTACCTCTTCTCGGTATACACAGCCTTCCACATTTGATCCCCACAACATCCATTTAGATTTTATGGTTTCCAAGGTGAGTTGCTAGACTATCCACTGCAGTTCCCCCCAGACGGCCAGATCCAAGGTGTACTATCCGTTGGTTTGTATCAACCACACGAGGTATGTATAACTTATGTTTAATACTTCTCTTTATTACGTGCATTACGATAAAAATATGTATAACTTTCATGTTATAATCATAGTTTGCTCAGTATAGGATCTTGATAGACCAGTGATTGCTGCATTTGAGCGGATGATGCTTGAGTATAGTCATCTGATGCATCATACTTATTAGACATATATGCAGTAGCATATGATGTAGTATAATACCCAGTTGCATGAGTACCAGACTCAGATTCAGCAGCAGAAGCCTCAAGAGCCACAAGATTTCGATGACATAAACGATTATAGTGACGACGATGGTGGTGGATATGATGAGGAGATGATCGATGACGGAATTCCTCATATTGTTTGAGGTTATTTTATGTTATTAGAGTAATCAGTGTATGTCTACGTATCATGTACTGTCATTGTATATGTTTGTTTATATGGTCATGTATTTTTAGTGTACGTTTATGTATTATCTACTCTCGGTTTATGTTTATTATATTATGTATCGGTGTATGTTTATGTATTACGTACTCTCAATGTATTAGAGTAAACGGACATATGATTACACACATGACCCAATACAATATAACAACTAAAACATCAACGCATACATAGGAAATAGGTACTAAAACTTAGGGTACAATAGATGTTACGAAGAAAACTAATTACGCAAGCAAACTACATGTTACGTTCAATCTCAAGCAATTCTAAAGCAGTTATAAGACACCTTATCTCCTGTTCTAACTCATTGGTATAAGAAATACCCCTTGGACATAGTCGATCGTCAATCCATTCAGAGTAATTACAGCCGTTCGACCATAGTGAGCATAACTGGATCCTACGACCAATATTTTCTCCATTTGCCTTTACCACTACCTCCACCACTTACCCACAACGACAACAAATAGGATATGAGTCAACCTCTTGATCGTTTGGAGGCTGGTTAAATGAATGCGCTTGTACCTCTTGTTCATATAAAGGCTGAACTACTGAGAGTTTATCTCTCAATTCATGAGTTGAAGGATGAGTAACTGGAGCCGCTCGTACCTCATGTTCGCATAGCAGTTGAACTACCTGGTGACCAAAATAAGGGATCGGAGTACTAATAGGTTCTTGAAGTCTAAGTATACCCAGATCTGGGTACTCACGACACACGTCCTCGTAGTGTTGGTCTTGGTATTTGATAAGCCAATCAACATCGGTTCTAGGACTATCTGTTGGAGCTTGACCCCAAGGAAAGTCAAAATTCGTAAACGAGGGCCATGAAGGCATAACTTTTGGTATGCTAAATTATGAATAACAAAAAAACTTGTTTGAGTGAAGAATGGTGAGCAAAACCCGTAGAGATATATAGCCGCGTAGTACCGAGTGAAAAAAACAAACTGTGATGTGATTGGTCACTGTAGGGAATCTGCTTTATGTACTGCCCTTCACTATTAGGCCTGACGGTACACTATAGCAAATCTGGTTTACGTACTGCCCAGCACTGTTAGGTCTAATGGTATATTGTAGTGAATCCGCTTTACATACTTCCTTGCACTGTTATGCATTTATGTTGGGTGTATTGTTTTTTTATCGTAGTGTATATTGATTGTATCGTTAGTATGGGTCTTCCTACTATTATTTATCTTAAGTGTCTTTCTTTAAGTATGTTAGCAAGGGTCGTCCTCTTGCGTACAAACATCGTTTGACACAACATATAACTGTGACCCATAGTTTCAGGGTAAACTGTAGCACCCATGAAACATTTCAGCCTTTACTGCAACATTCATTCTTTCCAAGCGACTAACCTCAGATTGCATCTCAAGTGCGTACTGGGCACCCCTCTCCGTCAACGGTGGATCGATCCATGAAAAAAATACAACTTTGTAATCCTTGACGATTCTGTGCATCAATTTATGCTTTGCAACCATAAAAGCGACGACCTGCATTTGTTTGACTTTTAGACACAACGACATTACATTCGACTCCGCACTAGCATAGGACTAAATGACCCATCATGTTAGAGCTTGACCTATCGAGGTTTTGACGAGCAATCACTTCCCTCAACCGAGCATTGAGGGATTTTTGAACCGATCTGATATGCTGGACTACAACGTTTGGTTGTGTTGCACTAAAAAGTTCGGACTCGACTTCTACAGCTTCTACTTGGTCTTCTTTGCCTGGTTGCTTATTCTGTTTATACTCATCGTATATTAAAACATGGTTTCATCATCAACCTCCCAATTACCCATTTTGATCTATATGAAAAGTGAAATCTTGAAATAAATTAGTAATATTGACGAATCGTTGTGTACATAACAATATAGGGAAGAGCAGACAAGTGAACAAATTTATGGACTTGTTGAACTATTCTTCAAAAAAATAGCTTCTCAAATCTAGTTTGAGGCAAATAATAATGAAGAGAGGAAAAGAGATTGGATGCTCTTTAATAAAGCAATAGAGAGGGAGTGTGGTATCCAATAAAGACGGATTACGATATCCAATAAAGACAGAGTGCAGTACCCAAGAGAAAACAGAGTGTGGAATCCAATGAATATAGCATGGCTCCATTGACCTTGACGCTGAATTTACACATACCTAGCCTATCATATTTTTCTACTTTGTACACTATAGCCAGTGGCTTGACACTGATATGTTATTGTCATTTATACAATATTGTCAATAGAACAGTCATGTAAGTTAATTGTCATTGATAAAGTATTGATACGTTCTTATTTTTCTTTGATAACAAACTCGCATGCATACAAATACGGTCAATTGGCTTTGTTTGATTCATTTAAATAAAACTAAAATAAATAAGATAAATAAAACTCGCCCGATACATTCATGGTACTATTGCATGATACATTTATGATACAAGTAGCTAAATAATACTTAATCTGATCAACTTCAAATTCAAACCATTAAATCTTAATCTGATCGAAAGCGTGTTAGCTGGCTGTATTGAACTTCGTAAGCCTCATAATCAATGAATTCTATTTCGTATTCTAATCGGTAATGTGAATCGAAATGGAACGTTTTTCTTGAAATATATTCTCGTTTTCAACCACTTTGATAATCCTGTGGTAACGAAGACAAGCTTCCCAAAAAGCACTAATGCGTTTTATGAACATCTGAAGTAGACTGTCTAGAGGGACATTCGAGATGGTTGTAAGTTTCTTGGATCAACTACTAACACATCTCATAGCTCAATCCACCACCATTTTGCAGTATAACGTTGTGTCTTTCATTAATCTCGATATAAGCTTCCACAAGTATAAGTTGTTGGGGTTTTGTGCGCAGCGGAAGTTTTGACAAAACACCCAAAAACAAAATGAATCTTTTTCACCCAATCACTTGAAGATGAATGTGATTGAATAACAAACAACAACACAAAAAATTATCGGAAATATGAACACACGATATTCCACCCAACCACCCTCTTTATTGATTCACCAAAATATTGTTTACAACCGATCTCAACTATCGTTAAACAAACACAACTTGAATCAATAACCTTATTGAGAAATAGGTAGAGAATATCTAATGGCTAAACAATTTGAGGAGAAAGATAATGAAGAACAATGGCAAATTTTTCCACCACATAATGAAGATATCATGTAGGCCTTTTATAGAGTAACTTGTCATCCAAATTATCCTCATATATCTCAAATATATCTATTTGGATAAGCACCAAATAATCCTTACCTTCATTTTCAAATATCCTACAATAGTAGCAACAAATATCTCCACCAAAAATGGATCCACATAGAAAATTTGTTGCCTACAATTGTGATTTGTGTATCACAAATCTCAACACTCCACCTTGATACCAAATCACAACATCTCCTCCACTCAACACTAGCCAACTTAGCTCTCACTTTCAACCTTCTTTTATCAGTTAACATCATTACAAACCTCCACCATCGCCCATTAATGGTGCACCTCCCTCATCCGTGCACCATACCAATAGCGATCTTCAAAAGCGTTTGTAATACCACAAAGACCTCCATCTTGTCTTTGTGGATTTCACAACTCGACATCCGTCTTCCGCTTGACATGATCTCTTCATCTCCGGGATCCCTCGAGCATCATCAACATCTAGACCCTTGTCGATACCATGATCCTCCACCTTAGGACCATCAGCAGTGACCATATTAACCTCTCCACCTTGCTGTGGACTAGGTTCTTCAACCGTCACCCGCCTTCCACTATTGACCACTGAACCGACCAAACTATATAGGTTTCCCTCCTCTAAAACTCCTCGCATCATCACACGACCACCCTTCTTTACTCTCAAAACTCCACCTCGAGTCTCATAAGTGCAACCGCGGCGATCTAACTGACCAAGAGATATGAGGTTATGCGAACAAGTGGGTATGTGCCTCACACCGGCAACTTCTCTCTCCACTCCATCATGCATCTGAAACCTAACAGCTCCAACTCCACAAATTGGTAGCTCTACTCCATTAGCCGTCTTTATCATGCCAACACTCTTCTCATACGAAGAAAAACTTTTCACATCTCGACATATGTGAAAACTGACTCCTGAATCCATCTTCCAAGGCTCCACAACACTAAGTAGGACATCACATGAAGAATTGCCTTCGGTACCTTCAGCAAAGCCTGCCTGTGCCTCATCACTATCATTATCACCTTGCGCCTTCTTCTTCATATCTCGTATATATGAATAGCAATCATTGTGCTTGTGGCCTTTCTTACCACAATAATGACAAAAGATAGCACCTTTCTTCTTCCTTGTATCTTTACCCGTGTCCCTTGCTACCAACGCCTCAGTTTGAACCGATTTCAACTCCGACCCTTTTCTCCTTAGCTCCTCATTCAAAAGACTGCTTCGAACCGTTTCCAAATAGATAGATCCATTAGCATTGGAATTACTCAATGAAACAACCAAAGTCTCTCAGCTTTCCGAAAGAGAACTCATCAACAAAAGAGCCTGCAACTCATCATCAAAATTGACCTTCATGTTTGGCAATTGATTGATGACATCTTGAAACTCATTCAAATGCTCTGCAACAGACTTCTCCTCATCCAATCGAAGTTGCACCAACTTTCGAACCAGAAAAGCCTTGCTTGTAGCACTCTTTGACTCATACAGCGATACTAATTTGTCCCACAACGCCTTTGCGGATTCACAACTAGCCACATGGTGGAACACAGAATCATCCAAATATTGGCGAATCAACACAATCGCCTTTTTGTCCATTTTCTTCCACTTTCCCTCATCCATATTCGAGGGCTTCTCCCCATTTCCATCAATGGGATCATGCAAATCATTGAGATATAGAACGTCCTCCATCTTCAGCTTCCATATACCCCAATTCCTCCCATTCAAAATAGCCATCTTCGACAACGTCATCATCTCCAACATCAAAAAATCAATTTTTTTCAAACAAAAAATCAAAAAAAAATTCAATCCAACAAACACTCCAAGCTATGCGGTGATCTGAGCTCCGATACCAACTGTTGGGGTTTTGTGCGCAGCGGAAGTTTTGACAAAACACCCAAAAACAAAATGAATCTTTTTCACCCAATCACTTGAAGATGAATGTGACTGAATAACAAACAACAACACAAAAAATTATCGGAAATATGAACACATGATATTCCACCCAACCACCCTCTTTATTGATTCACCAAAATATTGTTTACAACCGATCTCAACTATCATTAAACAAACACAACTTGAATCAATAACCTTATTGAGAAATAGGTAGAGAATATCTAATGGTTAAACAATTTGAGGAGAAAGATAATGAAGAACAATGACAAATTTTTCCACCACATAATGAAGATATCATGTAGGCCTTTTATAGAGTAACTTGTCACCCAAGTTATCCTCATATATCTCAAATATATCCTCATATATCTCAAATATATCTATTTGGATAAGCACCAAATAATCCTTGCCTTCATTTTCAAATATCCCACAATAGTAGCAACAAATATCTCCACCAAAAATGGATCCACATAGAAAATTTGTTGCCTACAATTGTGATTTGCGTATCACAAATCTCAACGTAAGTAACTCAGCTGCAAACCAATTTTGGTTCGACATTTTCCCCTATGAATTTAATTGTAATATTTAATAATGACATATGAAACCATTTATAAGGAATACTATTTGTAACCAATACTACTCATATATTTATTTCAGAGCCTTATTTGAAGAGTAGTTAATTCAAGCAACCACTAGATTAAAAATTGTCATGACGTTTTACTAATGCTTTGATTTGTAGTAAAGGAACATGACTACACACTATGCAGAGATAATAATTAAATTAAATAGTGATTACAAGAATCTGCACTTTTGCTTTATTTGGTACCCACTGTACACACTATACACACTGTACACACTATAGTAAAGTAAATATTGATCAAAGGGATCTATACACTGTACACACTGCATCCACTGTATCCACAGATGCTAATAGCTCTGCAACCTATGTAGTCTGTACTGATATTATCCCCGTAGCCACTGAAGCCATTACCTATTTGTGTTAAATAAACGTCCACTGCACATATCCGCCACACAATGTAGCCAATACTTCTATATCTTGTATTAAAATAAACATATGTTATGTTATATTAAATTAATATCTAGTACTTCTTTAATTTGTAAAAGTATCAGCGTTGTGCTTCAACAAAATATCTTCCTTACTGTGTACGTAGTATACATACAAAACAGTTCCACAGAACAAAATAAAATCATGGCAGCGGATGGTCTTATATTTTTCGACGACAGTGATGACAACTTCGATGAAATGATGGATGACCACTTCCAGCATGAAAAAAGCTAATAACTATGTCTATGATTCAACAATGGCAATAAAGTAAAAAGGCGCAGGATCCGTACCAAGCCATATCTATATAAACAGAAAACATTTTGTCTACAATAGAAGACTATTTTTGTTTGAATCCAACATACAGTGACGTCGACTTCAGAAGAAGATTTCGCATGCGTCAGCCATTGTTTTTGCGGACTACAGTTAATTCAACAATACGATAAATACTTCATCTTCAAACAAAATGCATCCCTTACATTGGGACTTACTGGTCTGTAAAAAATGACAGCTGCCCTATGCGTACTTGCATATGCTGGACCAATAGATGCTATAGACGAAAATCTACATTTGGGTGAAAGCATTGTGCTGCAATCTCTAGAGCATTTCTGTCAAGCAATCGTCGACATTTATGGTGATCAATACTACGTAGACCAAACGAAGTTGATATTGTAAGATTAACTGAGATGCATGGCAGTAGAGGATGGCCGGGGATGTTAGGTAGTATCGATTGTATGCACTAGGAGTGGAAGAACTGTCCAAAGGAGAACGCCGGGGCATACTGAGGAAAGTCTCATATATCAACGATAATTCTTGAAGCGGTTGCTTCGTATGATTTATGGATCTGGCATGCATTTTTTGTAATGCCAGGTTCTAATAATGACCTAAACATGGCTGAACGATCTACATTGTTTAATGATTTAGCAAACAATAGGTCAGTTCCATGTGCATTTACTTTAGGCGGTAATACATACGACCATGGATATTATCTTGGTGATGGCATATACCTAAATGGATTATTATATATTGTGAAGACAATTCCTACTCCAGCAAATAATAAACAGCCGAAGTTTGCAGCAGTGCAAGAAGGCCAAAGGGAAGACGTTGAAAGAGCATTTAGTGCACTTCAATCAAGATTTGCCATAATTAGTAATCCATGCAGGCTATGGGATCCATTTAAAATGATAAAAATAATGTACACTTGTGTTATTTTGCGTAATATGAACTTAGAGGACGAAAGAGATACAGAAGAAGACCATGTGTATGAGGGTGCTTCAGATGTTCCAGATATATAACGCGATGATATGATTGGTAGCGAATTTGAACTCGAATTTCATGATTCTAGTCAAATGGCATATCAAAGTGTTCAGTTCCACAAAAGACTACAAGTCAATCTAGTGAATCATATCTGAAACTTATGTGGCAACCAATAGCCGAAATAGCGATAATGTATTCTTCGCTGCTACTGTATCTCGTATCGTGCTATTGTTTCTAATTCAATTTGAAATTGTATTTGTTTCAATATTTGTACTGCAATTTTAAGTTGAATGAATTAAGTTCATAACGTTACATCCTTCATTACACATACAACAAAATAATATCTAAATATAATTCTACTAATGAAATTAAAATTATGGACCCTGCTTACGAATAATAATTTCTCTCCTTCTAGCTTCGGTATACTCTATTTGTTCCTTAGACATATGCGATGTATCAACGAACATTACTGCATCTTCATCTCTTTTCTTCTTTGCCGCCAAAAGTCACTCCATTTTCAACATTTTTTCTTCATGCTGAGCAGCTCGAACTTCAGTAATATCTATCTTCATATTCTAGAAGTGGTTTCTGTATTTCTAGTTAATCACTGCTAGAAGCTTGTTTCTTTTTGGCAGCCTTGACCCAAATTGGTTGTACATATGCATCTTCTGTAAGTGCTAGACCTTCAGCTAATGCCATTCCATCAGTCTTGAACGAATCTCCTAGACCAGAGCTTTCCCCGATTATAGCTGCCTTGCCACGAGCACGATTACTAGATTGAACTTTTTGAACGGTTTTCTGAAGGGATGATTTCCATTTAACATGCTCAATCAAAAGTTCATAAACGTGCATGAATTGATAAAAATGAGAAGATTGCTTATTTTCGGGTTTGTGAATAGTGTTAAACAGTTTATTCGCCGCTATTCTCTACAAAAAATAATTGAATGAGTAATAAATAAACTTACGTACATATGTTAAATTTAAATATACTTACCTAATGTGTTTCACTTCTAAATCCGCTAGGATTTTTTGCTTTAACTTAAGCACTTGTGAGTCAAATATTTGCGTCTAACGGTTGATTTTTCTGAATCGACCTTTTTACTAAAGAAAGCGATCTTTTACAATCCATATTTTTTGGTTGAAGCTGTTTATAACTCTACTCCAATAGGTATCAGCATTTTGATCATATCCTCGAATCGAATCAGACAATAATGTATACCAAATATAACATAAATCATAATCCTCAGATGCGGTCCAACCAGTTGAAGTAAATGCTCCACCAGCCGGAACTATTTCATCTTCGAAATTAAAATCTTCAAAGCTGCATTTTGTAGTGTTGATATTGAATTCAGAATACATTTTTAAATTTGAAAGCAGATAATATGATGGTGATGGGTTTGGTAGAGTGTTTGAAGGAGGCGTGTGTATATGTGGAGGAGTGAAGAGAACGTTGGAATTATAACTGTTGGATTCAACTGTAATGTATTTTCTTCGGGGCAACCGTTCAACAAGTGCCCTGTATTGGGGCACCTGTTGAACTGGTGCCCAGGACCAGGTGTCTGTTGAACAAGCACTTGGTCCTGGGTGTCGTTTCAACATGCGCCCCAATACAGGTCGCTATTGAATAGCTGCCTCGGAGAATTACCTTTTTGTAACCAAAAGGGATGAATTTTGAAGCAATCGAAATTTATACACTATGTTGGACAGTGTTTTGAGTGCAAATATTGGATCATTGTTGGAGATGATTGCATGCAAAGATAGATCAATATGGAGTCCAGTTGAGGATTTATTAGCTTCAAGAACCTTGCATTTAACAAACTGTCCATTCTTGTACCTAGAAAAGGGATGAGGGACCCAATCATCTACAAGCTTAGTATAGTAGGCCCTACCATGAAAGCACACCAATTCTTCTGTCCCCGTTTTCTATATGCCCCGTGTCCCCAACCAATCACAGCCCCCTGATTTCCGCCTTTTGCAGTTAAATCCCTTAATTGTCCAGGGACTTAAATGCAAAGAAGCGAAAATGGGGAGATTTGATTGGTGGGCACACACGGGGTGCTAGGCACAGAAGAATTGCTCTCCCATGAAGGTGGGTCCAATTCGTGCAATCAACTCTCCAACTCTTGGACATATCTAAATAATTTTGCTAGCGATGTTGTACCCCTCCTTGATGTTGTGTACACCACTTGCATCAGATGCATCATGCATCGTCATCTGATGGAAGGTATGGAGTTATGTGTACAGTTTTCTTCTCCTTGTTAAGCTTTAAAACATGCCCTTGTACTAGTTGGCCAACACTATAGCGTTTCTGAAAGTCTTCAAGCTCACTTGGTTCGCAAGAACTATCAAGAATGTAAAGTTGGGCCCTTACTTTTTGGGACACTGTTAGCTATAACCACTCCGCACCAACCTCCGTCACGTAACCTTTGACGATATTCCCAGCTGAAAATTTCGACTCTATATTTGTATTTTCCTCTGATTCTGGGTTTCTCAAAGATAATTCCCATTCATATCCAGAATTGCCTGCTTTTTGGATTTGCTACCATAATCGATGATACGAGCATTTATCATTTGCCTAATGTTAAAATTGGCAAGTGGGTTCTTATCATCATCATCATCAGTTACCCCTGTTATATGAATCGGTCCACAAACTCCTTGACCGAATTTCACAAGTAGTTCAAGTGGATTTATGTCAATAACCTTCGCATCAACTAGAGATCCAATAGCATAATTGGAAGATTTCCTGGCTCTTTTAGAACTAGACGCATCCATAGTGTGCTTAATCAGCAAAAGCATCATATTACAGGAATCAAGGTTTGGAAGTTTTCCAACAGTTACAAGGATGCTTTGGCCAAAGTCATAATTATTAGTTGTAGCTCTAACTAAATATATCATAATTAGGGATTAATGTTTACAGGTGAAATTTATATGTTAATGACAAGTTTGTTGTTTTTAAAACTTATTTGATTTTACTCTTCCACTGATATGTCTTTGAAATTTGAATGCCATATAATCAAGACTTGTTCAACTTTTTTGACTACTTTAACGGTTGCTTATTTTCACACTCATGCTACAGGTTGCCGTATATTTTCCATTCTGATCTAAATTTACTGAGGTACGGGTATAAACAACTGAATGGATTAGGAAAGAGAAAAAGAAATGGGGTATTTAAACGGAATGCATATAGCTTAATATGCTGGTGAGCTTGTATTGAAATAGAATCCAATTTAACTTGCTCATAGGCATTTTGTTAACTGATAAATGCACCAAAAAGTGCCACTTATTCTTTTAGTTGGGTGATAAAAACAATTATCATGCCATGTTAATTGTATTGTGCTTGTGCATTTTTGACATGACAAATGAATTTAGCAACAGTTGTGGAAATCTACCGCTGAGTTCGAATGCATTGAAGATGTCGTTGGCTCTACAATTAGCTCTACGATAGTTTGGCCTATGGCAAATCTTGTATAACAGATTCAACTTCTCGTAAGCATATTTCATTGTTGTTAAATAAAATTGTTCAAATATAAAATTTTGAATTTATGAATCAAATATCTTACTTGTATATGGGTAATTGATCATCGTCGAAAATAGACATGGACTTTGACTATCTATGTTGGTAATTTACATTTATATTTACTTCGGTTTTTAATGGTTCCATAATATTAATGTATGCATAGCACATGCCATGTTGTGGCATCCTATTTGAAAGTAAATTAATGAAATGATTTCTTTATTTAAAAAAAGAAAAAAAAAAGAAAACCAAGCTGTCTTGGATTATTTATTTATAGCAAATAATGTCAATAACTTAAATGGATGTTCTGGTAGACTGGTATATCAATGTTTGGTAAATAGTCACCATTCGTTTATCACTTCAATTCAACTAGTAACAAATTATTTTATATATATATATATATATATATATACACACACACACACACATATAAATATATATATAAGGGAAGTATGTAGGGTTGTTGTCTTGCAGCGGTCTGCTGCTCACTACAAGGATTGTACAGTATAGCGATGGGGTGTTCCAACGGCTTTCAATGGAAGCCAAAATTTGCTATTTTCTTACAGAGTACAAATATACGCCATTAGAAACCGTTGGCGGCCATCGGTTATAAAACCGATGGAGGCCGTTGGTACCCGTTACACGGGCCTGCAGCAAAATTACCCGAGGCTTCCTTCTTCCCCATTTTGTTTCACCACGAATTCCTTTGCAAAAACCTCAAATCCCACCCCTTTAATTCTGAAATCACCCTATTCCGCGCCCCCATCCACCAAGGATCTCTCCAAGTCGGTCAAGGCACTCTCTTCTCCTCTCTAATCTCGAATTCTCTCCAATTTGAAGGTATGTTTGTGTGTATTAACCATAATTTTGTTAATTAGTGTATGTTTGTGTATGTTTGTATGTATGATGTTGTTAATTAATCACTAATGTAGGGTTTAATCATTTAAGTTGCTAATTTAGGGTTTTTATTTATAAATTACTTGGTTGTTAATTAATCTAGGGTTTTAGTTAGTTTAATTGGTTGTTGTTAGTACGTTTGTATTTATAGATTTATTTGATTATGTTGTTAATCTAGGGTTTAATTAGTTCAAGTTGAATATGTATATATGTATACATATATAGTGATGTATGCATTGAAAAATATATTTAATTTGTTGAAAACATGTGGTGGAAATAGAAATATTTATGTGTATGTTTTATAAAAAATTACCGAAAACAACATTTAATTATGTATATAACGTACGACTATACAGTTCGATTCAATGTTGAAAATATACGTATATATGATAAAATTCATATACGTACAATTCAGAGTAGTTAATTAAGGTGCTAAGGCGCACAAACGCGCACGGCTTGAGCTTTGGCCTTTTTTTGAGTTCTGCAACTGATCGTAAACCTGCAACTATGATTTTAAATATTTTTTTAAGTTGAAATTTCGAAATCAAACTTGAAAAAATACACTTAAATCATGAAAAAAAACCAAATCGTAATATGTTACATTCATAAAGCCTTAGAGAGTTTTTTTGGCCCCGTCTGATAAGTATTGTATATAATCGTTATGTGAATGTTCGTTTTATTAACAAAACGGACATTTATATTCATCATATACAATATTTGTTGGATTTGTCCTTTGTATTGGACAAGTTACGAACACAATAACGAAATTAAATCTCATAATATATTTCATTTTAAACGGTTCAAAAAATTTCGAAAGTACTTCCTTTATGTTCCCTGTGTACATGCAATTGTGTACTGCTCAGGGAACTAAAGGGAAGTGCTGCCGAAATTTTGTTGAATCGTTTAAATTGAAAAGATTTACGTGATTTAATTACGTTATTATATTTGTAATGGGAGGTAGGATGACACACCAGTAAATGATCAATTAACATAACATGCATTTGGTAATAAAATTGTGAATATATTTCAACATAACATGCATATATCAATTATAAGGGAATTTTGAGAATTTAGTGATGGACACAAAAATTGTTATAAAAGTAATAAAAATTGTAGATTTTAACATTCTTTCTAATTTTATATGTACTTAGGAAAAATGGATCGCGATTATTTTAATGATCGAAGCTGGATTTACCAACGAAGAGAAACTAATGGCACAATAAAGAAACAATTTATTAACGGTGTCAGCGTGTTTATTGATTTCGCGTTAAGTAATAACGGAAACGACGTCGAAATCCGGTGTTCATGTAGTAGATGCAAGTTATTGAAGCATTTGATACCACAAATGGTTAGAGTTCATTTTGCGTCAGTATGGTTTTGTGCCGAACTATTCACTTTGGGATCGTCATGGAGAACCATTAGCATCTACTTCTACACAAGTTGAGGAGGTAGTGAATAATGAAATTGCTACGACGAATCTCGTAGAACAAATGGTTGAATATGCTGCACGTTCAATGTTTCCGGTTCAACAATTTAATGATAACGATGGTAATGATGATGATGGTAATGATGAAGAAGAACCAAATATTCAAACCAAAAAAATATATGATTTATTAGATGCAGCGAAAAAAACCCATTTGGGAAGGTTGTGAAAGCGGAACTCAATTATCAGTAACTGCTGAATACATTGCGATGAAATCGAAATACAACCTCATAAAAGCTGGATTTACAGCTATTGTACAAGCTGCGAAGCGGCATATGCCTCCTAATAATTTGATGTGTGAAAATCATTATGAAGTTAAAAAAATGATGTCGGCCTTTGGTTTACCGTATCAAAAAATAGATACATGTGTAAAGGGTTGCATGCTATTTTGGAAGGAAGATATCAACCTTAAGAATTGTAGAATACGTAATCAGGAAAGATACAAACCTAGAAAGAAAAAGGGAAAGGAAGTCCCGTATAAACGTATGCATTATTTACCTATTATTCCTAGACTTCAAAGGTTATATGCATCTTCTGTAACCGCGCAACATATGAGATGTCATAGTGTGAGAACACGTGAAGAAGGTACGTTAACACACCCATCCGATGGAGAAGCATGGAAGCATTTTGACCAAAAATATCCCAATTTTACATCTAAGAGTCGTAATGTTAGACTTGGTTTATGTACGGATGAGTTTTCACCATTTTCTCAATTTGGTTCTAAATATTCAGCCTGGCCTATAATTGTAACACCTTATAATTTACCTCCATGGATGTGTATGAATACGCCTTATATGTTTCTCACAATTGTCGTCCCTGGTCCTGATGATCCGACGCAAGGAATCGATGTGTATTTACAACCGTTGATTGAAGAATTTAAAAAATTGTGGTATGAAAGGGTAGAAACATATGATATTTCGCCAAAAAAAAACTTTTGTATGCGTGCTTCTCTGTTGTGGACAATTAGCGATTTTCCTGGTTATGCAATGCTTTCAGGTTGGAGTACGGCTGGTCGTCTAGCTTGTCCGTACTGCATGCAAGAAACAAGAGCATTTTCTTTGCCTATCGAAAAGAAAATTTCATGGTTTGACTGTCACATGTATTTACTTAAAATTAATCATTCTTTTAGAAGAGATAAGAAATTTTTTACAGTCGATAGGCATGAAACTTTGCTACCACCTAAAGTATGGACAAGTGAACAAAATTTTGAACTTGTAAAAGATCTTCACAAGATTCATGAAACCGGAGTACATGAAGAAATTCAAGGTAAATCAATTACTCATAATTAGTGGAAACAAAACATATTTTGGGAGTTGCCTTATTGGAAATATCTTCTGATTCGTCATAATATTGACGTGATGCATAATGAGAAAAACGTTTTTGATAATGTAATCAATACAATTTTGAATGTCAAAGGGAAGACGAAAGATGATTTGAAATCAAGACGCGATATTGAAGTAATATGTAATCATCCGGAGCTTCATATAAAGCCAAATGACACCAAAAAAACCGAAAGCGTGCTATGGATTGGACAGTAATCAAATTAAAATATTTTTAAAATGGATGAAAGGATTAAGATTCCCAGATGGTATATCTTCCAATCTTCGTAGATGTGTCGACTATAAAAACAGCAAACTTAGCGGGATGAAAAGTCACAATTGTCATGTTATGATGGAAAATTTATTGCCCGTTGCTTTCAAAGAACTATTGTCTGTAAAAGTTTGGACAGTTGTAACGGAGCTTAGTTTGTTCTATAAAGAGCTTTGTTCTACCACATTAAAACTTGACCGTCTATGTAAACTAGAGGAAGAAATCCCTATATTACTCTGCAAATTGAAAAAAAAAATTCCTCCAGGTTTTTTCAATGTTATGGAGCATTTACCGATCCATCTTCCGTTAGAAGCACGCCTTCGAGGACCTGTGTAATATGGATGGATGTATCCATTTGAAAGGTATATTAATTTTTAGTTAATTTAAATTTTGGTTAATGAAACGTGTAATAAAAATAATTTGCATTAATTATAAATAGGTATTTAAATCATCTAAAGAAAAAAGTGAGGCAGAAAGCTCGAGTTGAAGGTTCTATTTGCAAATCATACATCGAAGAAGAAGCTTCATTTTTTTCTCCCATTATTTTAGTGATCATGTAAACATATCATTTGCTAGTACTACGCGTAATGACGAAGGCATTGATCAAGATGACTGTCCAACGACTTTATCAATTTTTAAAAAATATGGACGGCCTTCTGGTAGATGTGTGGAAGAATGGCTGAATGATAATGATTATAATGCAGCACACACATATATTCTTCTCAATTGCACTGAAGTTGCACAGTTCGTTAGGTAATGAACTTATACATCTATGTATCCATGTACTAAATGTTTAATCATAAATGTAACATTTGTCCTATAATTGCAGCATTTATGAATCACAGTATCCAAACGGCGATATCAGCGAAGAATTCGCTAGTTGGTTTACTAATTATGTTTTTGATCCAACAAATTGTGTTGTGGACGAAGGATTGAAACATTTGGTAATAGGACCAAAAAGAAATGTCAGGACATATCCAATATTCTTTGTTAATGGATATAAATTTAACACTAAAGAATATGGTGCTGAAAAATTAACTGACAATAGCGGTGTATTTGTGAAAGGTAGTGATGATCCAAACGACCATATACATGATTTTTATGGCGTGCTAAACCAGATTCTGCAATTGACATATTTCACACGACCCGCGGAAGAAGTATTTTTGTTTAAGTGCAACTGGTTCAGCAACGTTTCGGGTTCTGGAATAAACGTGCACCCAAAATATAATCTTATTGAAGTGAGACATACTTCCCATTAATATAAGTACGATCCTTTTGTACTTGCCAAACAAGCTCTTCAAGTTTATTATGCTCCTTATCCATCTACGAGAAGAGAAAAAATAGATTGGTGGGCTGTTTTCAAAACAAAGGCAAGGTTTACTTTTGACGGACGAAATATTGTCGACGACAAAGCTTATCAAGCAGATGTCGACGAAAATCCAGAAGTAGTAATAACCGATGATCAAACAGATTTTGGACCTCTAAACGATGAATCAAACACATTAATTGGCGTATTTGAGACTACAAATGAACCAAATATGGAGGAGGAAATGGAGTCAGAATCTGAAAGTGACGAGGACGATTAACCAATAATCATCATTTTAAAAAGGTAATTTTATGTTTGTTTTTAGTGAAAATTAGTGTCACATCCCTATTATGTTTCAAAATTAGGTTCACATCCGATCATAAACTTATTGTAAATTTAGTCTATGTTTTCATTTTTACGTGTTATTCATAATATTTGCATACATGTACGCAAATATTCTGAATGAATATTTGCATACATGTATGCAAATATTTTGAATTTTTGCATACATGTAGGCAACTATTTTGATGAATTTTTGCATACATGTATGCAAATTTCTGAACGAGTATTTGCATACATATATGCAAATATTCAAAATATTTGCATACATGTATGCAACTATTCTGATAAATATTTGCATGTATATATGCAAATATTCTAAATTTTTGCATATATGTGTGCAAATATTCTGAACGAATATTTGCATACATGTATGTAAATATTCAAAATATTTGCATACATATAGAATCATAACATTTCCTACTTATGCTATCTCATACCTTGTTTTTACATAGCTCTTTCATGTTTATGCTATATACATCATGTTGTTATCCGTAACAGGTGATGTCACAAGGTGGTGATGAGGGTGGTCCATCAGACTTATCTCGTCCTGTGGTCTGGCTTAAGCCAAAAGCCAGCAGAGGGTAAATACTAAGTTTTTAGTATAAATTTAATTCAAGTACAATAAATTATATAAATTTTTGTTCGAATAGAGATAAATTTTTTTTTCGTTTATCACAGGGGGTTTGAGTTGGATCCGTCCAACACAGTCTTGAAGATATCTAGACGTGCATATCAGGCTCGCACGACTGCATGTTGGCCCACATGGACGTCGGTACCCGACATTGTGAAGGAGACTATATGGCAGGATTTTCTGGTATGTGTGATATAACATTTATTATGTTCAGTACTCATGCTCTTATTTGATAAGTTCATATATGTATGCTATTTTTTTTTTAAAAAATGCAGGGTTCAGTGGATCTGCAGGAGACAGATTTGGATGTCGTCAAGCGCCACTAGAATTCTAAAGTGGCAAAAAATTATAGAGAGACAATGAACAATTTGAAATCAGGTGGGAAAAAACCGAATTGGATAGGCGAATCAGTATGGGATGAGTTGCTTGCTTATTGGAACAATAATGAGGATTTTCTGGTAAATTTACTGCATATTTAATTTAAATTATTCTATTCATTTAATATGTGATTTGGAATAATACATTTTTAAAAACAAATTAAATGTATAGGCCTCGTCTGAGTGAAATATAGCTAACAGGAGCAAGAATCCTGTTATGCATCGAGGTGGGTCGAAGTTGTTTCAGCACCATCGAGAGGATCTGGTATATTTAGTAATTGCATCGTTTAAATTTAATAGTTGATTTAACTTTAAGTTTTAATTTACAAACACACACATATATGTATATGCATGCTTATTTCAGGAGAGAGCGCGTAAGGCTCCTATGTCGTACTGGGATGTTTTCGAGCATACTCATGCACTGAGTCAGACTGACGACACAGGCTCAGTTTCGTACAGTTGGGACCATGATGATAAGGCGCGTGAGCGATATGTAAGTATAGAATAATTAAGTTATAGGTATAATTTAATTAAGATAGTGTTATCTAATTTCATTTGTTTTATGTTTAACAAGAGAAATTTCAAGCACATAACGCGCAGTTACTGGAATCTACTGGGAGGACTGAGTTGACCAAGGATGAGGAGGACATGATATTTGATGCTGGCATGGATAAGCCTACCCGGAACAGACGATACGGTTATGGAAATCTAGAGGTAATACTCAAATTATTTTACATCACACATGCAGAACAATTATCTATCAACTCATTTTACATCACTCATACAAAAAATATTGGTGAGGTTAAGAGTGTACCTTGAGGATAATCATGTAATTTAATTATATAATTTATTTATTTTCGAAATGTTCATAGTTTTGCTTCTTTCAATTTCGATGTTATCACTACACCAGAAATTCCAATTAGGCAGTGCTTATGACCGTATCAAATGCAATTTGGCAGTGCTCATGGCCGTATAAAAAACTGGTGTCTTTGTTACTTTGATACGGTCTTAAGCCGTATCAATTTACAAATTTGATACGGCTTAAAACCATATCAAATTCATCGATTGATACGGTTTTAAGCTGTATCAATATAGGAATTTGATACAGCTTTAAGCCGTATTAAATTTGTAATCTGATACAGCTTAAGACCATATCAATATAGGAATTAGATACGGCTCATGGCCGTATCTAATGATCAATTTGATACGACCACAAGCCATATCTAATTGATCATCGGATACGGCTTTTAAGCCGTACCTAATTTAAATAAAAATACAATTAGCTACTATTTGAATTTACATAGAAAGAAAAATCAACACAAACATTTATAGATTTCAAAACTTATCATCAGCACAAACATAAACTAGTCCAGAAATAAATCTATAAACCATTTTACTAATGTAACATGACATCAATCACCAAATCTGCAAACTATAGTTACACAACTACATATTTACACAATCCAATGGCACAACACTATCAAACTGAAAGTACAACAAACCAATGTAACTTTACTAACTCGCTGCTCTCATATAATCTCCATGCCCATTCAAGTAGGTACTGGTATTCATGTTCAAGCTTTGGATCATTTGCACCATGTGATGGCCTGGTGAACTTTGTGTTGGCTCATTGCCATCGTCGATCCATATGATGTGTGTGTTATTGAACAGAGCAATAGGTTCAAGAAAAGCCTCAGCCTGTCATATGCAACATTCTTGCCTCTTTAATACAAATTATAATGATACTACATAAAACAATCAAATATTTTAAAAGAGGGAATTATACAAAAAGAAATAATATGATAATGGCGTTAAAAATCTCAAGAAAGTACAATAGTATATTTTCAAAAAATGCGTCGATACCTTCAATTCAACTTAGCTTTTCGAACAACGTCCCAACAGTTAACATTTATGTGCTCAGCGCAGCTAAATATACATTTGCAGTCCTCCAAACCACCACTACAGTAAAGCAAAGCCAACCTATGTCATTTCCACAACCAGCACCTACGACCAAGGGAACACTACATAGACAGGCATAAGTAAGTTTTGCAAGTAAAATAATAGGCATAGGCACTAGACAAGCATGTCATGCGGATGTCAACACTCCAGTTATTGGACTTCAACCAAGGGAACACTACATAGACCTCATTTGGTTCACAAAGCTTGCATCATCTAACTCAGTAGTGTGCCACTGTAAATGATGTTATTTTATCGGTTTATATTTTGACATTCACAATTGGTTTCATTGAGCGTTCAAATGAATCGCAGAGAGTAAAATTCTTCACAATTGGTTTGCACAATTAACATTGTATAACTCTTTAAAATGAAAGTATTGGATTTCTGGTTAACCCTTCCATATTGATGAAATAGAGAGAGAGAGAGAGAGTAATCATAAAATTAATTTATGTTATAATATTTCTTATCTTTATCAACAGAGTATTGATAAGAGAGGAAGTAATTAATTCATTTGCATTTGTAAAATTTGAATACCATTTAGGAAAATAAACACAGGAAAACACCGAAAAGAGTATACAAAAATTGCAGCAGTGTAATTTGTTGTTTATTCATTACATTAAAATAGTCATGTTGGATCTTCTGAAGGTCAGGCCAGAGTGGCTTGGCCTCAAGAGCAGCAGCTCTCTGCTACTGCTATGCGACAGCTCTCTGCTGCACAACAGTGCAGCATCTCTGTTGCTGCCTTGCCCAACAGAGGGGCGGCTGTTCCGCGACATAGGCCGGGACCACTGCTAGCATAACCTGACGACTCGTCTCACCTCCAGTATAACTTCCCTCCCCTCTGGCACAACCAACCGTCTCCCATGATCAAAATTCAACAAAATCCATGTTTTATAACATTGTTTTCAGAATTTTTTGTCAACATTTAGTTATAAATTTCTCTAATGTATGAAGATCAAATATCACCAAACAAAATTGCTATTACAAGAACAACATACCAACTTTCCAAATAAAAGGATCAAGAATGAAAATTATAAAGTTTCACTCACCTTTGAAGCTGCAAAAGTAACAACTGGATCACTTTTTCAATTCTTCTATTTTGATCTTTTACATTAGCTCTTCCTTCTTACCCTGGATTCCTCATATAACATACTTGTATTCCTCTAACCTGCATCTTACCTTTGAAAGAAGAAAATGAAGTACCTATATTAGCCAAAAAAAATGCTAAAGGGAATCCTCATATAAGGTACTTAAGGATTTTATTCCATTTGCTTACTTCCCAACTTCCATAGCTAAAGAGTTATACAATGTTAATTGTGCAAACCAATTGTGGAGAATTTTACTCTCTGCGATTCATTTGAACCAACTGTGCATATCCTCTTAAAATAGCTACTAGTTAATCGTAAACATTTTATTCATCAGTTCAAGCAGCAGGACCCATTTTGAACATATTGCCATGTAGGTGAATGTAATAATTTCTTGTTGTACTCTATTGTTAGATAGGTGGTCTTCATTACCAACTCTAAAAGCTGTTACACATTTATAAATAAAAAAGGAAGCTAGAACATTAGTGAATACTCAAAAAATTCAAAATCTGTACGTATTCATATTTGGAAATATAAAAAATATCCATTATCTGAAAAATGGATATGAATTTTCGATATTCAAAACATTTCCAGATACAAATACAGATATGGCACTACACATATCCGAAAAGTATTTGTCGGTTGTATAGAATCAAATATGCATTTTTATTTTTAGATTATACTTAATTCTTAACTTTTAAATAATTATAAATCGGTTTAAATAAACATGGAATCGTTGATTATTTTTATCTATATGAGAATATCATGTTTATCTCGACAACGGATGCAAATATTACTTATGAAATATCCATGGATAGTGGATACGGATTCCAATTTTATTTTTCGGAAGCATTATCCACGGCCGTAAATGTAGCATATAAATTATGCATCGACTTCTAGTGGCTAATATTGAGCTGAAACCGATGACCGGTCTAGTTCTAGAGCTTGTCATTGAAGTGCAGCAATAGAGTAAGAAATTATGTAAATTGCAGGCTGCTTTTTTGTTAAATAAAATTTATGCTAACTCATCTTTGCTGACTTTTGATTTTGTAAAATAAGGTTTTTCATATGTTAATAAGAATCATAGTGGATGTATTCCTATTAACAATAAATTGTTCATTAAAGCAAACAGTTTAGTATAAGAAAAAATATTAAAATAGAACCAGTTGGAGGAAAAACAGTCCCTGATACTTAATGTTACCAGTTTGAAGATAGCACAGAAGAAGCACAATAATCATGATTAATGCATGCCAACTTAAACTGTTCTTTATAATTATTTAACATGGCCATCATCTATAAAGTTGTATTCAACATCATTTCTAATAATTGCATAGGAATTGCTTCAAGAAAAATGTATGCAAAGGTTACTCAACGTCATCTAATAATTGCACGAATGTACTAATATTGTCTAATAGTAGTACTTTTACATTCATTGTTATTGAAAATACAACATCCAATCATGTTTTACAAAGTAGGTTGAAAAGGTAATCAAAGTAGGTTGAAAAGGTAAGCAAGCAGGTTCAATCTACAGACTACAACAAATAATGTATAAGTTTACATCTATTGACATTGTTAATATGTAGCATTAATGTCATTTATATTGAAAGTAAAATCACTATGGATATACTAATTAATTATCAAGAACTTTGGAAGTCATACAATAAAATGCAAGGAAATTAAACAGGAGCAGACACTCCAACAACAAAAAAACATAGAAAATATCATGAACATTGAAAAAGGAAGGAAAAAAAAGATAAGAATAAATAAAAGAACAAACAAAAATCTAAATAAATGATAGCTTTGGTGTTGTATTTGGTACAACGATCGTCAATGGGTTGACATCAAAAATTCAAATTGCATTTGAACAAAAAACTGCACTGTAACACTAGATTAAAATGAACCATCATCGTAACATATCATGTGATAAAACCAAAAACAACCAACAAAATAAAACCAAACACCGCAAATCCACATATCATATGAACATACCTGTAAGATTTGCTCAGGATATAAACTAGCTGGTTGTAGTATGTCAAGACTGTCGGAAGGTGTTGCTCCAGACATGACCGTACAGGCCATTCTTTTTACCATGTATGGGTACTTCAACCCTCTGGTTCTGTAAAAAAGTCAATAGAAGCAAGATTTTTATTTTTTACCCTGTTAGCAACGTATGCATATAATTCGATGGGGATAATCTGGTGGATTACTACCTAGACAATTCAGGGCTGACTATCATGTGAATAGTCTAGCAAGTCGATGTTGAACTCTGCACTGCACTGTAAGAACAATTTTTCCCACTGGTTTTAATTTTATGAAATTCATGCAGTTATAGGGTGCAGTGATCCTGTCTCCCTATTGCTCCTAGATAGTGCCCATGTTCCTATATGCCACAAAACATTTTTCTCTCATTTTTGAAGTTTATTGGTGGAATAATATAATTTTTGATCTAGACATCATAAGAAGGGAAATGAAACTATCAATATTGTCCTTGGTTTTTTATCCACACATTTGGGATTCACATCATTTACACCACCAGAGTAGTGCCACAAGAGGTTTCATTAATTAAAAGTTCTTGGAATTCTTACTCTTAGCTCTTAAACTACTTAATTAACTCATGTTTCATTCATTCACATTGTTAGTAGAATCTGAAGTAACTCCTGTTTCATTCATTTACATTGTTAGTCATGAGTACTCACCCCAAATATCAATTAATCAAACAAGTTATGATATCCCTTGCGCCCTTTTTACCAATTCAAGCATCACCCCCAAATGGTTTCATTAGTTTTCAATTTTCTAATGCGATTCTAAAATCTAAGGTTAACATCCATCACCGATTTCACCATGATACTTCATGATTTCAGACTCAAATAAAAACTAGGGTTAACAAAATAAAAGCTCACCTTGATACTTCGCGATTCTAGAAATAGAGGATGAAGGAATATGTGATTTCTGGAGCAGGACGAATTGAAGTTAAAATGGGGTGAAAGGGAAAATGAAAACGAGGGATGAATTTGACACGGATTGTGGAAAATGAAAAAATAGCGAGAAGGGCAAAAATAGGATGCACAGATCAACTGATCCGAAGCATTATTGATCTACGGTCAGATTTCACGTATTAGGAAGGTGCGGATTGCAAAAGAAAGTTGGCACGCCTAAAAGAAAGTTGGCACGACTATAAACACTATCAAATTTGATATGGCTTAAATCCGTATCAAATATCCGCATCCTGATGTGCCAAATTTGCTGTTTTGGTGTAGTGTATCCAATACTAATTATCTTTGTAAAATATCAACTGTTTCAAACAAATTTATATGCAAATATCATTATATGATGGGACTAAAGTGCAATACTATGAACATTGTACGCTTTAATTTTTGGAATAACTAAAAAATATTTCCCATTACTTAATATATTCATACAAAAATAATATGGTTATTAGTAAAATTCAAATTAAGTTAATCAGTTACTTTTATACAAAATACTTTCGAATACATTTAAAAATACATTGGAATGACATCTTATTAATGATAAAATAAGATCATTTAGTATAAGTAAAACAAAGACAACAATGTTGTTAATAAAAAAATTATGATATGACTAATTATACATGTACTTGTAAATGATACAGGTTAGATCATCTCAGGAGGCGTATCAGAGGGCTCAGGACAAGGAAGTAATCGAACAGCTAAAAGCAGAAATTGCGGAGCTTCGTGAGCGTGAGGATTGGCGTGACCAGCAGATGGAAATGCTTAATCAGAAGCTAGCGGAGTTGATTGCCCAGTACGGTACGCCACCTTCATCTTCTGGTGGGGTGACTTGATCAGGTTAGCGTTTGGACATGGTTGTGTTTGTGTTTTGAGAGTTGGTGAGGCTTGCTACATGTTTGTTGTATATATTGATGGTTTGGACATGTTATTATGCTTTGGTGATGGTACGGTGTGTTGGTTATGATGTTTGGACATGCTTGTGTTGTTTTGGCTACGTTTGGACATGGGTTATGATGTTTTGGCGACATATGTTATGTAAATATTGGTCAGTTAATGTGTTTTGTGTTTGATTTTTATTTTTTATTTGAATTGGTTGTATATATGGTTCAGATTTTGAGTTATATGCTCGGATTGGAGCAGTTTTGATGGTTGTATGTGTAGTGTGTGGCTTGAAGAGGCAAGTCTGAAATCTGTAAAAAAAAACACCCAGGCGAGCAACGGCGAGCAACGGATTACTGGTCGTTGTATATCAACGGTTTTCAACGGCGATAAACGGCTATTTTGCAATGGTTTCCATCCTTTTCCAACGTCCCTTTGATCAGGAATATGGGACACGTGGCCATATCTACCAGTTAGAAGCCGTTGGAAAATGGGCGTTGTTTGCATTCGAAGTTGTTGGAAACCGTTGATCTATATACCAACGGGTTCACCAACGGCCTTCAACGGCGTTTCCAACGGCCCCTGGCCGTTGGAAACTACTATTTCTCTTGTAGTGGCTGTGGCCAACAACAACAACAATTACTGCTGAAAAGGGGTCAGGCCACTAGCCTGGCCACTTCAAATCCAATCATAAGGATTGTTCCCTTCTTTACAAATATATATAGTGAATGGACATGAGGCTACTTCATGGTGGCATCAGTGATTGTCAATGTGTTGGAGTTGTGCAGTGGTGATGTTGATAATGGGTTAGGAAGGGTTGATGTGTTGAATACCACGCATGGCTGCATGAGTTTGATGATGATGTGGTTGGATTGGAGTTTTGGCTTCGTTGGTGATGAAGTCGTTCAGAACTGCGGGTATGGTCAATTGCTAGTTCATCCTTTACCAGTGTGGTGGAGACTGATGAGTTATTTCCTTGTTGTTTGATTGAGTGGTGAAAATGAGAGAACTAGGGTGATGAACGGCGATCTCTTGGTTTGTGGATGATGACCTTGGGTTTGATACTGAGGAAGATAATTATTATGGACTGATGGGTAGTGAAGATGAAGTATGAGGTGGTTTTGGTGGATGTAAGGTGGTTTTGATGGGTGGTGAAGCTATTTTTTAATACATACATATATATATATATAGTAAGGTTATATGGCACCCCATTTTGTTGGCACCCCTTTTGCACCTCTTTAATAGCCTCTCATTTATTATTTATTAAGTTAGTGGGGGGAGATAGAGTTAGTGGGAGGAGAGAGAAAGGAGATTGTGTTGTGGAAATCAGAGGGGCTAAAGGGGTGCTGGACTATTTGGGGTGCTCTTGATCGCTTCTCATATATGTGTATATATATATATATAGAAAGGGAAAGAATTGTAACTAAAAAGAAAAACAAGAATATAAGAACGGGAAATAAGTCAAAACAATAGAAAAAATATTGAAGAACAGGAAATAAGTCAACACGGAAAGAAAACAAAATACTATTTAGCTTATCACATAGATGTGGTTGATAAGTTCATTAGTTAAATGTACCATATCGTCTCCAAATCGTATTAGAAATAAGAATGAGGACAACAAAACTTCCATGATATGCTGTCCAGGTTTATCTGCTTATTTAGTCAAACCCTGTTAGGGGTTAGTTTTAATATCACTTTCACGTATTTGGCTATAATAGAATCCAAAACGCAAGACAAGTATGTTCAAATGACTATAATGTTTTTTTCTAAATGGGAATTAATTCTATGAATATATTTTTATATAACCTTGCAACCATGCAAATTATCCAGACTTGTAATTTCGTTAATTCTCTATAAAAAAAAATCTTACTGGAGATTGATTGTATGAATATAATTTTATACAACCTTGCATTCATGAAAGTTATCCAGTCTTGTAGTTCCATAAAATCTTTTTTCATGCAACGCTTGAGGCTTCTAATTTGAAGAGATAGGGAAATCAACAGTTGGAAGTGGAAAGGTGCTAGCAAAAATTGTTGAATTTACTATCACATTTTAGTAGTTGCTAGCAAATCATTGTTTAGTCGCATTTATGAGTTGATGAAGGCTTCATTGTCACCTAACAACACAATGGACATGCATAGAAACAAAAATTGTAAAAACGAAAAGAGACAGGAACAAATAAAAAACTAATAAAATTCGCCAAATTCAAATATAGCTTTGATATATACATTTTTCTTGAGTGTCTTGCATGCTGCTTTGTTATAAGATTGTAACTTGTACCCGTGAATTGCAGGTTCTAGAAGTTGGAAGAGCTTACGAACTGAACACTAAGTGATTTTTCATGTAATCTTGTTTTCAAACAATGTCTAAACAATATGTTGACTTATTTCTATATTTACAAATAGACTTATTAGCTAAGTCTTTGTAATTGAAATCAAATATGCTTTTGGTTTTAATTTTTTTGCTATTGACAGTTTTGACTTGTGTATTTACTATTTAATTATTTGAACCGTGCACAAATTAAATTAGAGATTTGCTACATTAAAATCATAGCTAAAATGTGTTATATATTAAAAGTATTTATAGTGGAAAAATGCACTTATGGAAATAAAAGGTGAAATGCTATGTAAAAATTAAAAAACGGTGGAAAACCTTTCATATCGTTGAATGTGTGCTACGAAAAGACTAATAGCGCTATATATACTACAAATATTTATAGCGGAAAATTCCACTTACGGAAACAAAACATGAAATGTTATATAAAATTTAAACCATGAGAAAAACTTTTCATATCACTGAATATGAGCTACGAGAACAGTGATAACACTATAAAAAATAAGCGAATATTTAACATTGTAAGGTCTGAATGTTATACAATTATGGAGAAGTTAATAATAGTGGAAAAAAATTAAACCACGATGGAAAACATTTTTCATATCAACAAATATTTGCTACAAAAATATTGATAACGCTATAAAAAATAAGTTGAGATTTTAGTAAGCAAATAAAATGGAAAGGCCTAAACACTATGTAAAACTTTTCATGCTGGTGAACATGCGCTATAAAATGTATGATATAATAGCGTTTAGATTAGAGCTATGAGATATAACAGGGCTATTATAACATGTTGATATATAGCGTCGCCGCTAATGCTATTGTAACCTATTATAGCGTTTTTCACATCCTATTAAAAGGTAAATCTGTTGTACTGTATGTCCAACCTTTGACTTCCGGCAGTCCTTAAACATTTGGCCTTCTTCCTGGTAGTTGAAGCATCTCCCCTTAAACTCCTTCGCCAAGTTAACTTTACAATCTTTGGCCTCATGGCCCTTGCAGTTGCATCTAGCACAAACTTTAACTTCCTTCTTGATCTTTCCACCCTTCTTCATGTTCTTCCGGTATTCTTTCTTCTTATTATTAGCAGAGTTGGAACCACCTTCACCTTTGTCCCCATTTTTATTTTTCTTTCCCCCTTCGATCGTACACAGAATAGCCATTTCCACCAGCATTTCAAATGTTGCTCCAAAAGTGACTTGGGCCAATAGAGTCTCTTTCAGAGGGGAATTCAAACCCTTAACGAACCTTAAAGCCTTATTCATCAGGGTACTTACCAACCCCCTACCAAACTTGGACAATTCCGTAAATTTGGTTATATAATCTCTCAAACTCATGTTTCCCTGCTTTAAGTAGATAAACATGTCCAGTTGTATAGTCATCTCAGCATTTGGCAAGAACTTCATCTCAAAATGGGTCTTAAACTCTTCCAAAGTGAATATTCAGCCCACATCCCCCCCCCCCCCCCCGAAACTACATTCCACCATTCCAGAGCTTGTCCTTTTAAGTGCCAGGCTGCTACCCTCCCTTTGGTTTGATCGTCCCATCCTATGACTTCAAAGATAAATTCGCAGTCCGTCATCCAATCTTGGGCCTCAAGGAAGCTTTAAGTGCCCAAGAACAGTTTTCCTCTTAAATGAATAAAGCTTTTCCAGAGGCAGGGAAAATGGAATGCCTCAGTAGTGGACTAGGATATTGCTGGCGCCGTTAGGGCAGGATTCTCCACAGGGACTTGTTCTGTAGTTCTGAGATACTGGTGGAACTATTCGGGCAAGTATTTAGGCCTTGCCGGGTTTTCTTATTCGTTTGGATTATCAGCCTTTCTATTATCTGAAAAGGAAAAAACCGTTCAGTGGACATTCCTAAGATAATATTCAAGCCAAAAGATAAGGATTTTCCTAGTATAATTGCGTATGTCTTTTGGGGTATAGTAAAGATATATACATAAATATAAAGTATGAAAACCTTTTTCAAATAACAAATATGTCTCTCATACGAATATTTCCCTTAATCGGGTAACCCAGGCTCCGATACCAAATGTAACAACCCAACTAGAGTAGGCCTAAATTTCAACCTAGAAAAGGCCCATCGAAACATAATGTTACTCTAAACGGGTCGTTGATTTCGATAAGGAATTACATTTGCACAGAATAACGGGGCAATATAATAAGATGGAATCTCATACAGCGGAAGGGATAATATATAATAATGATAAAGTAGATGTACCATTTAAATTAAAAACTAATAATGTGGCTTACAACAATTATTCAGACAATTATATCATGTACATAAATTAATATCCCAAGTACAATAGTACTGCCAATAATAAATAGAACATAAGTAGATAAATTTCTCCATCGTCTGGCTCCCACGACTCCATCTCTCAGCGTGAAGTACAACACACTGTCTTGTAAGTATATTAAGAGGAGGAAGGTCAGAACATAAAGTCCTGGTGAATGAAAACCGTATATAATTGAAGGGTAACAACTCATATATTTGGCAGGATAGGATTTTCATGATATGTCTACGTGAAAATGCACACACACAAGGCAATTAATCTAATTAATGAGGTGAACATTCATACAGTCACTTAAGACCTTCATTAACACTTTAGTGCGGATCCGCGATCATTTAAGACCCAACGAGGTGGGCATTCTCGGTCACTTAAGACTATACACTACAAGAAAATGAGGTCTTTACCTACCAATTGTAAGCATAGGTAAAACTAACATAATGGTGGGTAATATATTTTAGCTACTAATATTGAATTGGTAGAGATTGGTAGGCAAAGCTTAATGGAGAAAGAGCTTTTATCTACACTTATTGATACTGGTAGGTATAAGAATCAATGGACCCCACTACGTTATGCCTCAAATGATGAGTCATCAGCTGATGTATTTGATGATATGTCATCCTACATGGTTGATGATGTGTCATCCTACATGGTTGCTGACATGGTTGACGTAGAAGTATACACATGGCATATATTAATGCCGATACTTGGCATTTAATGGTTGGTTCATGTGTCAGACAATAATTTGTCCATATGTCGTCATTTGATTAGTGCATATGACATCATTTTTAGATCATGTGGTATTATTTGATTAGTCCATGTGGAATTATCTGATTTTCCACATGGCATTATGTCATTGGTCTATATTATATAACATTATTTTTTTAAAAACCATTGCTATCTTTAATTTAGCAACGGTTTATGGTCGTTGCGAATTTGCATATTTAAAAAAAAACATTTTACTTGTTGACTCTTTTACAACACCAAGTTCATTTAATTTTCATACTCAATATAAAAACTTGCAAATTTAACATATTATCACAACAAAAAGATCATTTAACCAAAAAAAAAATATAGATACAACACAAAGACCAAATTTAACAAGTTTTGAAATTACAACGGTATGTTACACTTCAAAGTTCAGCAGCAATAACAAAAATAATATTATAAAATACATTACATAGTTCACAAGCATATTAATATATACATAGTACAACAAACATACTAAGTACATAGTACAATGCAAAGATCTATCCTTAATCGGTACATAGTTCATTGCCTCGATGCCTTCCTCAATATTGGCTCTTGCTTTCATCATTTTGTTGTTACATGAGGCAGAAGTACATAGCTGGGCAAACTGAAGGTGATTCATTTCTCCAACTGCTGCAAAGAAAAAATAAATAAAACTTCAGTATTCATGATAACATTATCATATAAAGTCACATACAACAGTTTGTCAGTCCATGCTCAAATTGTTATTTGTCATAGTATATGGTTAATTGTACAACTGGAAAACAACCACTGTCATAGTATATGGTTAATTGCCATACTCTAAGTTTAATTTGAGCGTGTGGATTGTAAATGCTGGAAAGGCTAACATAGCTGAGAGCAATATCATTAAATAACGTACGATAAAAAAAATCATTAAATAATGGATACATGGGAATTAATATTATAATAAATATTTGGCAAAAAAATGGATACATTCTTGGAGTAGGTCTCAAACTTCTGACCTCTACCCTCATCAGGTTGGCAACAAATGCACAAAACTAGTAAACTTACATTTTCTCCGGACATTTTTAATAATCAATCCAAGCTTTGCATATGCTTGCGCTCACCTGGTCAAGCTTTTCTTTTCAATTTTTAATGCTGGACAATGTATCATCATAATTTTTCAGCATTTTTCCGACCCATTTACTTCTTCAAAAGGAACAATCGGATTCCTGCAAATCTAGCACTCCTACGCACAAAAAATATATATTAAACATTTATAGTTAGTAAATAAATTGTATGTTGGTTATATATAAATTGAAATACAAATTTACACTTACATGCAAATCCAACCGTATATACTCTAGAATGTGAGCAAGGATATTTTCCTACTTAGGCCAGCAAGTAATCTTTCTTCTCTAAATGCAGCTTCAGAAATATCAAAAATAACATGAGGGCTCAATTTCAAAGTCCATGTACTAATTATGATATAGACCTTTACTTAATCAAGAATAATATATCATAAACAGGATATTTATGACGATGCAACAAATTCAATACTTGCGCATTCACTTCTCTTTACTTACTAATAATGCATGTGTTAGGTAGAGATATTGTCCTTCAGAACAGTGAAATGGAATGGGAAAGCATAAAACGAGACAAGTTGGTTTCTACAAACCAGGTCATACTCTATATGTTGCTAAGAAAATAATTTATTTGACTTGAAAGGAGAGGTAAAAAGTGATATTTGAAGCTGCTATGAAGAAAAGTATCCATTAGTCTGACTTTAACCTGTAAAAAATAACCACCTCTGCAAATTATCTCTTCACACTAACAGATCTAACATTCTTCTAACATCACCCCTAACCATGCAACAAGGAGAACTTCTACAGTCAGGCATCACTAAACAGAGTTCAAGTGATGTTCTTCACAGAAACAACCACATCAACTAAAACTTCCACTTATCTATTTTGGACGTAACGCAATAAGAAAGAGAATTAATGTTATGGAGAAAATTCCCCAAATGTCTTTGGTATGATTTAGGAAAAGAGAATGAAAAGGATTAGAATTCAGGGAAAAAACGAAAGAGAGAAGAAGTAAAGACGGTGGATTTTCACGATGGATGAATATATGCGTGAATAGAGGCATGATTATTAAAGATTTACGGTAGATTTCACCAAAGATTTACCTTATGTGTGAATATATTATCTAGTATTATTAGGCAATAAATATTTACTTCGAAAGATTTAGTTTGTGTGAATATGTTATCTAACCAATATTATTAGACAATAAATATTTATTTATCAAATATAAGACTGACTATCTGTAATACTTATTAGACAATAAATATTTACATTTTCATTTAAAGAAAACAAATATGCCCTTTAAGTACATATTAGAAAATACACTTATTAGACAATAAATATTTACTCGCTAAATATATAAGACTGGAAGTAAATATTTATTTATTAAATATTTACTTATCATGTTTACTCACTCAATAAATATTTACTTATCATATTAGAAAATACACTTATTTAGAGAATAAATATTTACTTATTAGAAAATAAATATTTATTTACCAATATTATTAGGCAGTAAATATTTACTTATCGTATATGGTATATTCTATTTACACACCGCAAATAACCTTGCATACACCAAAAAAAGAATTAAACATCATATACACCACTTATTACTTAATATACACCATACATTTACCAAAACTATCGTCCTCTAGAATAAAATATGCATTTATTTCTATTTTTACTAATTTTCTCTATCATGCATTAATCATACCAAGAAGCCATAATTTCAAAATTCCCCAAATTTACTTTTGCAGACTTCAAATCATAAACTCTAAATGGATGTTAAAATATTTAATTATCTATGTATATAAATTTGAATTTGTTCTTTTGAATACATTAAAAAGTTAAATTATTTAGATTTTAATGTTAAAGCTAAACATGATTTGATTTAAACAAAGAATTAATGAATTTAGCACTCTTAATAAAAAAACATAGTTAACTTCAAATTTTATTTGATTGAATGAAAACAGTTAAAATCGACTACATATATATATTACTCATGATGATATGAACATAATTCAATGCTTGAAAAAAATTAATTTTAATCTAATTAAATATATACATATGCAACTTTGTGAGTGAAGTTATACTGACTATACATAATGCAAACAGGAAAGAATTGTCTAAGATTTCCATTTTTTAGTTTTTTTTAAAAGGCATTTTGGTCTAAAGTTTTATTTAAAATCTCATGGTGTGAGCAAAGAAATTTACTGTGTTTGAATAGAACTTGCCATCATATATAAGACGGGTAGTCTGTAATACTTACGAGCGTCACGGCACGCGCTCCGCGCGTGGTCGTGGCACACGCTTCGTGCGTGATCATGACACGCGCTTTGCACATGGATTATTATTTTTAAAATATCAAAGTCAATATTTTAAATACTTCTATAGATAATCATAATCCATGGCATATTTCTTTGATTGAAAAAGGCAAAAAATTAAAGAAAAGTGAGTCTTCCCGCTATGTCAATAATTGGTATAATGCAATAAATATGGAAATGCATGAATAGATGGAAGGATTCAATTTTTACCAAGTGGGGCATGTGCTAAAAATAATTAAAAGCAGATTAAAGGAATGGAAATTCGTAGCATTAAAATCAATGAAAATCCATAAACTAAAATAAATAGCAACTATATTAAAGAAATTGTCCTAAACTTAGCACCTAATATTGTAGAAAAAAAAAACTGTCATTGATATAGTGCCGAATTTACTTTCTAACCATATGAGAAATTGCCATATATCACGTCAATATTAATTTCTATATATGGAAAATAAATTTAATCAGTAGATCTATATGCCAAATACAAAGGATCTTAGTTTTAATTTTAAACACAAACATGTTTATACATATAATAGTACCGTGCATAAATATAATAAAGGTTTTAAAGAAAACAGTTCTGGAATGTAAAAAATTTAATTGCATAATAAAAACGTGAATGGATGGAGTAAATTACGCATGGAAATTCGTAGCATTAGAATCAATCAAATGCATAAACTAAAATAAATAGCAACTAAATGAGAAGCGATATTACAGAGGCAATTTGAATTTGTTGAAAAGGTTTATTAGATCCTAATTTAAGTGACATTAAATGCCTAATTTATTGAGGATATTAGGTTAATTAATAATTTTGTATATTTAAAAGGTCATATGTAAGGGCATTTTGGGAAGTACACGGTCGGACCAATACCTTGTGCTCCAAGAGAATTATTAATAAAGATAAATATGGAAATGCATGAATAGATGGAAGGATTCAATTTTTACCAAGTGGGGCATGTGCTAAAAATAATTAAAAGCGGACTAAAGGAGTGGAAATTCGTAGCATTAAAACCAATGAAAATCCATAAACTAAAATAAATAACATATATTAAAGAAATTGTCCTAAACTTAGCACCTAATATTGTAGAAAAAAACTGTCATTGATATAGTGCCGAATTTACTTTCTAAACATATAAGAAATTACCATATATCCACGTCAATATTAATTTCTATATATGGAAAATAAATTGAATCAGTAGATCTATATGCCAAATACAAAGGATCTTAGTTCTAATTTTAAACACAAACATGTTTATATATATAATAGTACCGTGCATAAATATATTAAAGGTTTAAAGCAAACAGTTCTGGAATGTAAAAAAATTAATTGCATAATAAAAACCTGAATGGATGCAGTAAATTACGCATGGAAATTCGTAGCATTAGAATCAATTAAATGCATAAACTAAAATAAATAGCAACTAAAATGAGAAGCGATATTACAGAGGCAATTTGAATTTGTTGAAAAGGTTTATTAGATCCTAATTTAAGTGACATTAAATGCCTAAGTTATTGAGGATATTAGGTTAGTTAATATTTTTGTATATTTAAAAGGTCATACGTAAGGGCATTTTGGGAATCACACGGTCGGACCAAAGCCTTGTGCTCCAAGAGAATTATTAATAAAGATTAGACAATAAATATGCACTTTTAAAGAAAATACATTTTCATGTATTTAAAGTCATGAGTTGAAATCTCAACTCTTTAAAAGAAAAAGAAAAAAAAATCCTATATTTGAAAGAAAAGAAAAATTCATTGTAACAACCCGTAAAATCTGGGCCAGTTTAAAATTTTTATTTTGGCAATTTTAGCGAATTTAGATTATTTAAAATGAATTATTTTAAATAATATCGACGAGAAATTTATTTTGAATATAATTCGAACGTATATATTTATACGCGTCGTCGTTAGAATATAAATATTTATATATAATTATAAATAGAATTGAAAATGGCGCGGTAGTTCGATAATTCGATTTCAAACTTCAATTGAATGTACCGGGTGCAAAACAATCCGGATTTTTGTGAAACCAAAAACATTAGGATCTAATTGATGATATCTTTCCAACGAAGTTGAGAAACTGAGATTTCACTTTATAAATGATGAGATATGTCCAGTTGAAAATTAGAAATAGTCGCTGTGGAATTTATATATATTTTTATATATATAAGGCCCTTAAAAATAGCAATTTTGCAAACGACCTCGGATTTCGACGAAACCAGTTTTGTTGGGTCCGTGATGTTAAGTTATTGCTAGATTCCAAATTTCATAATTTTTCGAATCAATATGTGAGCGTGGCGAAGGAAAACGCGTTTGACCAGTTTCAGTTGATTTTAATCGACTGGAAAATGGCCATTTTTCAAACGATCTCAGAATTCGACGAAACTAGTTTTGTTAGGACCGTATCATCAATACGAAACTAGAAAATATTTTTCTAGAATTTTTCGAGTTAGTATGTGACCCCGGTAATTTAAAATGTACGTTTAAAATTCAATATAGTGATTTAAATGTAAATTCCACGGAAACTGATCGAAATGGTCGAATCATCTTACGATACATATCCCATTGTGTTCGGAATGGGGGTGAAACGCTATGGAGGACAGGCGGTGGGCCTCGTTTCGAGGTAGTATGAAAAAGTTAACTTTAGGGTGAATTTAATAATTAAATAATAATAATAATAATAAAAAAAAAGAAAGTCAACCCCCTCCTCGTATACCCTTTCCCCGATCCCCCTTTTTCTCAGAAATTGAATAAAAAAAAAAAAAGGAAATCGCTCCCCACCCAGAATCCCCGTCGCCCCCTCGCCAGTGGCGATCGTCGCCTCTAACCTCGCCAAACCCCACCCACCCCAGTGCCGCGGCGAGCCACCGAAGCAACCCCCCCTATCGCGATGGCGTGAAACCCCCCCCCCCCCCCCCACACACACAGACTCGAACCCGCAACCGAACCCCCCTGGAGCAGTGACGCCAGGACCCACCAACCCCGACGCCTCCCCGACGCCGCCAAGAGCAGAGCAGCCCCCCTTTTTTCGCGGATCAAGGTTATTTTATTTTAGGTTATTTTATTTTTAATTTTATTCTGCAAAACTGATATTTTTTATAAAGATTTCAAAATTGTATTTTTAAAAGGCAAAAACTGATTTTACAAGTTTTAAAAAAAAAAACTGATTTTAGAAAAGATTAAAAACTGAATTTTATTTTGATGTTAAAACTGAATTTTATTTACTTTAAAAACTGGTTTTTATTTATGTTGCAAAGTTATAAAAATATAATCTTTTATATTGTCGAAAGAAAGTATAATCTTTTATATTGTCGAGATAAAAATATGATTTTTATATAGTGAACTTCGAAATAAAAAATCGATTTTTATATATTGAACTTTGAAATAAAAATTCGATTTTTATATATTGAACTTTGAAATAAAAATTCGATTTTTATATATTGAACTTTGAAATAAAAATTCGATTTTTATATATTGAATAGCAAACTAAAAATATGATTTTTGATATATTGAACTTCGAGATAAAAAATATGATTTTTATATATGGGATAGCGAAGTAAAAATTCGATTTTTACATAGGTAGTGAAAGCGAGCAACGAAGATGCGGTAGCGACGAAGGTTTCTGCAAATGAAGTGCCGTGGAGCTAGGATAGCTATCGGTGAGAATCTCTCACTCTAAATTTCTTTTCTAGTTATATATATATACTAGGATGCAGACGGTGCTTAGTAGCACCCGACACAACCGTCCACAGACCATGGACTTGTTTGTTTGACTGTTTGGTAATTGATTGCGATATTGGTTTGAATGTGGTTTGTGGTGTGAAAAATCGAATCGATAAATTGGTTAGGATTAGACGTGCGCCGTTATAAGGCGTAGGAGTAAGGCTAGGTTAGACCCTTACTCCAAATTTTGTGGTTTGAAAAATGAAATTGATTTGATTGATGAGTGAATGGCGTGGGCCTTCACTAGACCGGGGATAAGGCTAGGCCTTGTCCCGTTTCTAGTATCGTGCCGTTATGCCGCCGAAATTTTCTGAAATAAGTTAGAAAAAATAAAAATATCATTTTATTTAAAGAATGAACTGAATAGAAATTCATATGTTGGAATAAAATGTTATATCGTTAAAAATATAATTTTTAACGTGATGTGAATAAATAAAATATTCATTTACAAACCAGACGGTTTGTTTATGTACACTGATTTGACTGACGTTGATTGGGTCGATAAATTTTACACATCGCCCAACTGCACAAATAAAACATGTGTTTGATTGTTTGAAACCCCACACGGGTGTTGGGATGAAATATGAATTTCACTCATCCTGATTGATTAAATATGTCGATCGATTGATTGACAGGCTGTTATAAGCGTTGAATATCTATATTTGATGCTTATACGGTGTAGTGCACTTTGGTTGATGGTTAATTATTTATCGTTGCTATTATATACATGTGTTGTATGAAAATCCATATAATTAACTTTATATGGTAATTGATTGGGCCTCATTCCAGTTTTAAAATAGAAATATTTGAAATAGAAATATTCAAAATGGAATATTTGAAAATATCAATATATGAAGCCGAGTTGATTAGATTGACGCCATTTTGACGTAAACGATATTTATATCGATTTTAAAACGATTTCGAAATAAATTGAATTGAAAACGATTTCGAAATAAATTGAATTGAAAACGATTTCGAAATGAATTGAATTGAAAACGAATTCAAAGTGAATTGAAAACGATTTCGAAATGAATTGAATTGAAAACGATTTCGAAATGAATTGAATTGAAAACGATTTCGAAATGAATTGAATTGAAACGATTTCGAAATGAATTGAATTGAAAACGATTTCGAAATGAATTGAATTGAAAACGATTTCGAAATGAATTGAATTGAAAACGATTTCGAAATGAATTGAATTGAATATGAATTCAAATTGAATTGAAATTTGAATTGAATAGAAATGAATTTTAAAACGAATTTATAAAGAAGAATTCAATTTTGCTTAGAATTGAAATGGAAGTTGAAATAGATTTTGAAACGAATTTTAAAACCATTCATATAATTCGTTTTAAATAGAAATCGACGAAATATATTATATATATATTATATATATAATATAATGGCCTGAATAGAACGCGCCGCGCCGCGGCAGTTCGCGAATTTCGACCATTTATTTCAAACGGATATTACGGGAGATCCGACCGTCGGATTCTCCTAAAACCGGAACCGTTGGGTTCGTATCGAAAAGAGCTTTCTAACGAATGTTAGAAATTTGAAATCTAACGGTTGGATTTGGAGTTACGTCCAAATCAAATTCGAAAAAGGTCGCTGTAAGTGCAGTTCGATGGCCATTGATGGAAATCGACTGTACGGGCCTTGATAAAATTATTAAAAATAGTAATAATTTGTGTAAAATCATAAGAAATGATTTAGAAAGAATTGGGATGAAAAACTCCATATTTGAAAAGATAAAAATAGATTTTTATCGAAATAGACTAGTTTTGAACTAGAATTATAATTCTATTTATTTTTAAATAAATAAATTGAATTCGAAAAGGGTTTTAAAAGTAACCAGAATTTCCAATGATTGCATTGGAGTGGATTTGAATCGAAATTGTCTTCGGAATATTTCGATGTTGGAATTCGTGATTATACAGGTGTTGTTATGGAAATTTGAAAGATATATTAATATCGTTATTTTCAATACGACATTTGTTAATCGTAGGATTTGATATTGAATATAAGCCGATATATTTTCTATTCAGAGCCTTATATTGAATATCAAATGTGATTTGGGTTTGTCGTGAATGGTGTCTTCACTAACACTGTTCTTGAACCCAGTTGAGAAAAGATTAAATCTTTTTATTTAGATTTAATGAAGTGTACCAATTAAAAATGATATTTAATTGGAATTGAATTAGTATTGATTTTTGGGTTTATCGTGAACAGTGTTTTAAATAACACTTGTTCTTTAACCTGATAATTAATGGAATGATTTTTGGGTTTATCGTGAACAGTGTTTTAAATAACACTTATTCTTTAACCTGATAATTAATGGAATGATTTTTGGGTTTATCGTGGACAGTGTTTTTAAATAACACTCGTTCTTTAACCCGATGATTAATGAATGTGATTTTGGGTTTATCGTGAACCGTGTTTTTTAAATGACACTGATTCTTTAACCCAGTCAAAGATTAAAACTAAGTGGAGTTTTAATGAATCTTTAATTAGATTGAAATAATCGAGAATGGAGTATCACCAGTTTTGCTCCAGGCGATAGTTAAATCTTTAATTAGATTTGAACGTGAAATGGTAATTGAATTTACCGATAACACTGTGGTGTTAGATATGAAGTATTACCAGTTTTACTTCATGGGATGAATAGGTTGGGATTGGGAAATTAAAACAAATGATTACTTCGGTAAGGTTCGTTAATCCCGACTAGTTTGAATTGATATTCAAAAATAGATTAAAGAATAAATTCAAGGAATTTATCTTGGATAAAATTAATGGGAACCTGTCCCTATGAATGTGAAATTTAGAAACTAACTGTCGGTTGACCAAGCAGAATGGTTTTTCTGAATATTGATCTGATGTTGGTTTCGGCCTTCGAGGTTAATATTTAGGGAATTATTCTCTTGATTAATTTACGGTTAGTGACTAATGAATTGGAATGAGGCGTATGTTGTGTTTGTGTAACACTTATTTAAAATATACGCGAGTTATTCGGAAAGACCGGGTTTATCCCATTCTGAATAACTGATACGACGATAAGTCGAAGATGAAGACGATGGTCGAAGACCGGAGGTCTTCACGTCGTTTGGGTAATTACCGATGATCTTGATTGGGCTGTACACCCAAGAAGATGGAAACAGTTAGTGATCGTCCAGACGTACTTGGAGATCGATGGATGTGCGGGGTACTAGGTGCCTCCGGTTTCGTTCAGACCCAGAACGGACTTGTAAATGGACTGTGTGTCTGACATTGGATTTTAGTCCGTGTGATTGATCTCTATTAAATATATATCTGTTTGGCGGCGGAGAATTTATTCTCTTGCTTAACGCCCTTCTCTGAGACGTACGAGCTCAGGGGTTATATATTGATGGATATCAATCGCATGGAGTGAATTGCCTGTGTGGCATGCTAAGATGCAAATGATTAAGGCTTCTGTTGAAAAGCAAAGTCTTGTGGTTGATGATCGAAGCACGGCCTTTGTGGCGTAGCTTTGTGTAACGTTGATTCGCGAGTATCACACCCGGTATGAATCAAAAACGGGAGACGGACCTCAGGGAGGGCATGCGTTTCTTTCTAGTTATGAGTGGCGTCAGTGCTTGAACTGGCTGACGAGTTTGACTCATGTGGATGTTACTTATTATTACTTGCTGAAAAGCGAGGCGCCTCGTGATATCGGTTTCGGCCGATGCTTCTGGTCGGCTGACGGGCCAGATTTACGCCCCAAAGGGCGGAGAAACGTAGTGTTCAGGCATTATAATCCACATCGGTGGACCGGCCCTGACGATCCAAGGGGCAGTTGCGGCTGTTCCGGAGACATGGGCTAGATTGTCTCGAATCGGTTGAGGATCTTGCCCCTAGCCTCGGTTCATACCATAAATGATAACCCAACTTCCAATACGACATTTGCGGTTTTGATTGTAAACTTATATATGGCGACATAGTGTTATGGGCCGTTCATGCCGCCTATGATTGATACTTATGATTTGAAGTGTTTTATACACTATGCACTTATAATAGTATCAAATGATTTGTTTTAAAACGTATCAAGCATTCTTTGGCTGTTATAAGGGAAAACCCTATCCTCGACTGCGTTGCATTGTGTGATGGGACCTGGGTCTTATAACAGCTTCATTTTTCTTTATTTAGCATTGCGCTGTTTGTTTTATGCACTGGTATTCTTGGGAGGAAACCCGTTCCGTGTTATACGGCGTGGTCCCTTGATTTACCTAACTTTGAAAATAAAGATTAATAACTGTTTTTAGTTCTCACACCAGTCACATGACTGACCTGGAGTTTATTGTTTTAACCTAAACTCTGGGTGCCCTTATTTTGACACGGGCAGCTAGTAGTTTTGGTTTTGCAGATTTATATTCACAGGATCCTGGTTTACAGCTGGAACGATATCCGGAAAGCTTTGTATCCGTATATCTCATTCTAGTTGTGTATTGTATTATTTTCCGCTGCTTTGTGTTTAAATGTAATTTGAATCTCTGATATTTCTGTGTGATATTCATTTATACTCTGTATATTCTTGTAATCTGATGCATTGTGGTTATATGCAATGAAATGTTCTTCTGTATGCGTTCTGTTTTGTCCTGTTCTCAAACGATAGGGCGTTTCGAACGGTCTGGGTCGGTTTAGCGACTGGTTCGGGCCGAGCGAAATTCCTTGCCGTCACAGTTGGTATCAGAGCTTTGGTTTACAAAGCTAGAGAACAAGGCACATTAGAACCATACGAAAGAGTTCATCAGATATTGGATTAGTAATATCCAACTAGAATGACTCGTTAGAGATGGGATCAGTAGTATCCTAGAACGGGTGTGAAGAGTAAATTTTTGAAGTGAAAACAATTTTGTTTTGAAAATTTAAATCAACTATTCGTATTTGATTATTTATTTAATATTGATTTGGACAATCCAGTATATATAGATTTTGCGTATACGTCTGATCCGCGTGTATTCGAAGTTTTAATATATTGGATAGATATAGAATCACACTCTAGTCGCCCGGAGAAAGTACTGATGATAGCACGTGCATCATCAGTATTTATGTTCGTGTTTCGAAGGTGTGATTTTCTATATATTTCCATTGGACTGGTGTGAGAACCAAAACTAATATAGTTAGAACACTTTGTTGTGATTTGGCATCAAAAACATGATTTTTGTATATGTATCAAAATTATGAATTTGAAACTCTAATCCACTAATTGATTGATGTTTGTGTTGTTTGTTCATTTGTTTGCTAATTTTGAACCATTATGCCTAATTGAATCAAATATTGAATGATATCGAAAATTGGTTGCATTTGTTTGCATATACATGTATATCATTGAACAGGTCATAGCAAGGAGGCTAGAGCCAGAGAATAAAATTTGTTTGCCCGACAAATAGGTACATGTTTACTACATAATTTCCTGTTTTGTTTGGGTGATGATGATTTTGTGAGCCTATTGGCTAGCCGCTTGGCTTTTTCTTTTTCTTTTTGACATCTGAAGGACCGGGGAAGCTATTTGAAATTCCCCGATGCTCCCGGTGCAGGGGAGGTTATGGCGAAATTTTTCAAAAATTTAGGGTGTTAGCCAAATTTTTGAAATTTTGAAAATTCTCAGAAACTAAAGAGTTGGAGAATGGAAGCCAGGTTGAACGTAGAGCTGAATAATCAAACCACTTTCGACTTTGTTCCTTTTCGGGGACGAAAAGTTTTAAGTGGGGGAGATTGTAACAACCCGTAAAATCTGGGCCAGTTTAAAATTTTTATTTTGGCAATTTTAGCGAATTTAGATTATTTAAAATGAATTATTTTAAATAATATCGACGAGAAATTTATTTTGAATATAATTCGAACGTATATATTTATACGCGTCGTCGTTAGAATATAAATATTTATATATAATTATAAATAGAATTGAAAATGGCGCGGTAGTTCGATAATTCGATTTCAAACTTCAATTGAATGTACCGGGTGCAAAACAATCCGGATTTTTGTGAAACCAAAAACATTAGGATCTAATTGATGATATCTTTCCAACGAAGTTGAGAAACTGAGATTTCACTTTATAAATGATGAGATATGTCCAGTTGAAAATTAGAAATAGTCGCTGTGGAATTTATATATATTTTTATATATATAAGGCCCTTAAAAATAGCAATTTTGCAAACGACCTCGGATTTCGACGAAACCAGTTTTGTTGGGTCCGTGATGTTAAGTTATTGCTAGATTCCAAATTTCATAATTTTTCGAATCAATATGTGAGCGTGGCGAAGGAAAACGCGTTTGACCAGTTTCAGTTGATTTTAATCGACTGGAAAATGGCCATTTTTCAAACGATCTCAGAATTCGACGAAACTAGTTTTGTTAGGACCGTATCATCAATACGAAACTAGAAAATATTTTTCTAGAATTTTTCGAGTTAGTATGTGACCCCGGTAATTTAAAATGTACGTTTAAAATTCAATATAGTGATTTAAATGTAAATTCCATGGAAACTGATCGAAATGGTCGAATCATCTTACGATACATATCCCATTGTGTTCGGAATGGGGGTGAAACGCTATGGAGGACAGGCGGTGGGCCTCGTTTCGAGGTAGTATGAAAAAGTTAACTTTAGGGTGAATTTAATAATTAAATAATAATAATAATAAAAAAAAAAAAGAAAGTCAACCCCCTCCTCGTATACCCTTTCCCCGATCCCCCTTTTTCTCAGAAATTGAATAAAAAAAAAAAGGAAATCGCTCCCCACCCAGAATCCCCGTCGCCCCCTCGCCAGTGGCGATCGTCGCCTCTAACCTCGCCAAACCCCACCCACCCCAGTGCCGCGGCGAGCCACCGAAGCAACCCCCCCTATCGCGATGGCGTGAACCCCCCCCCCCCCCCCCCACACAGACTCGAACCCGCAACCGAACCCCCCTGGAGCAGTGACGCCAGGACCCACCAACCCCGACGCCTCCCCGACGCCGCCAAGAGCAGAGCAGCCCCCCTTTTTTCGCGGATCAAGGTTATTTTATTTTAGGTTATTTTATTTTTAATTTTATTCTGCAAAACTGATATTTTTTATAAAGATTTCAAAATTGTATTTTTAAAAGGCAAAAACTGATTTTACAAGTTTTAAAAAAAAACTGATTTTAGAAAAGATTAAAAACTGAATTTTATTTTGATGTTAAAACTGAATTTTATTTACTTTAAAAACTGGTTTTTATTTATGTTGCAAAGTTATAAAAATATAATCTTTTATATTGTCGAAAGAAAGTATAATCTTTTATATTGTCGAGATAAAAATATGATTTTTATATAGTGAACTTCGAAATAAAAATTCGATTTTTATATATTGAACTTTGAAATAAAAATTCGATTTTTATATATTGAACTTTGAAATAAAAATTCGATTTTTATATATTGAACTTTGAAATAAAAATTCGATTTTTATATATTGAATAGCAAACTAAAAATATGATTTTTGATATATTGAACTTCGAGATAAAAAATATGATTTTTATATATGGGATAGCGAAGTAAAAATTCGATTTTTACATAGGTAGTGAAAGCGAGCAACGAAGATGCGGTAGCGACGAAGGTTTCTGCAAATGAAGTGCCGTGGAGCTAGGATAGCTATCGGTGAGAATCTCTCACTCTAAATTTCTTTTCTAGTTATATATATATACTAGGATGCAGACGGTGCTTAGTAGCACCCGACACAACCGTCCACAGACCATGGACTTGTTTGTTTGACTGTTTGGTAATTGATTGCGATATTGGTTTGAATGTGGTTTGTGGTGTGAAAAATCGAATCGATAAATTGGTTAGGATTAGACGTGCGCCGTTATAAGGCGTAGGAGTAAGGCTAGGTTAGACCCTTACTCCAAATTTTGTGGTTTGAAAAATGAAATTGATTTGATTGATGAGTGAATGGCGTGGGCCTTCACTAGACCGGGGATAAGGCTAGGCCTTGTCCCGTTTCTAGTATCGTGCCGTTATGCCGCCGAAATTTTCTGAAATAAGTTAGAAAAAATAAAAATATCATTTTATTTAAAGAATGAACTGAATAGAAATTCATATGTTGGAATAAAATGTTATATCGTTAAAAATATAATTTTTAACGTGATGTGAATAAATAAAATATTCATTTACAAACCAGACGGTTTGTTTATGTACACTGATTTGACTGACGTTGATTGGGTCGATAAATTTTACACATCGCCCAACTGCACAAATAAAACATGTGTTTGATTGTTTGAAACCCCACACGGGTGTTGGGATGAAATATGAATTTCACTCATCCTGATTGATTAAATATGTCGATCGATTGATTGACAGGCTGTTATAAGCGTTGAATATCTATATTTGATGCTTATACGGTGTAGTGCACTTTGGTTGATGGTTAATTATTTATCGTTGCTATTATATACATGTGTTGTATGAAAATCCATATAATTAACTTTATATGGTAATTGATTGGGCCTCATTCCAGTTTTAAAATAGAAATATTTGAAATAGAAATATTCGAAATGGAATATTTGAAAATATCAATATATGAAGCCGTGTTGATTAGATTGACGCCATTTTGACGTAAACGATATTTATATCGATTTTAAAACGATTTCGAAATAAATTGAATTGAAAACGATTTCGAAATAAATTGAATTGAAAACGATTTCGAAATGAATTGAATTGAAAACGAATTCAAAGTGAATTGAAAACGATTTCGAAATGAATTGAATTGAAAACGATTTCGAAATGAATTGAATTGAAAACGATTTCGAAATGAATTGAAACGATTTCGAAATGAATTGAATTGAAAACGATTTCGAAATGAATTGAATTGAAAACGATTTCGAAATGAATTGAATTGAAAACGATTTCGAAATGAATTGAATTGAATATGAATTCAAATTGAATTGAAATTTGAATTGAATAGAAATGAATTTTAAAACGAATTTATAAAGAAGAATTCAATTTTGCTTAGAATTGAAATGGAAGTTGAAATAGATTTTGAAACGAATTTTAAAACCATTCATATAATTCGTTTTAAATAGAAATCGACGAAATATATTATATATATATTATATATATAATATAATGGCCTGAATAGAACGCACCGCGCCGCGGCAGTTCGCGAATTTCGACCATTTATTTCAAACGGATATTACGGGAGATCCGACCGTCGGATTCTCCTAAAACCGGAACCGTTGGGTTCGTATCGAAAAGAGCTTTCTAACGAATGTTAGAAATTTGAAATCTAACGGTTGGATTTGGAGTTACGTCCAAATCAAATTCGAAAAAGGTCGCTGTAAGTGCAGTTCGATGGCCATTGATGGAAATCGACTGTACGGGCCTTGATAAAATTATTAAAAATAGTAATAATTTGTGTAAAATCATAAGAAATGATTTAGAAAGAATTGGGATGAAAAACTCCATATTTGAAAAGATAAAAATAGATTTTTATCGAAATAGACTAGTTTTGAATTAGAATTATAATTCTATTTATTTTTAAATAAATAAATTGAATTCGAAAAGGGTTTTAAAAGTAACCAGAATTTCCAATGATTGCATTGGAGTGGATTTGAATCGAAATTGTCTTCGGAATATTTCGATGTTGGAATTCGTGATTATACAGGTGTTGTTATGGAAATTTGAAAGATATATTAATATCGTTATTTTCAATACGACATTTGTTAATCGTAGGATTTGATATTGAATATAAGCCGATATATTTTCTATTCAGAGCCTTATATTGAATATCAAATGTGATTTGGGTTTGTCGTGAATGGTGTCTTCACTAACACTGTTCTTGAACCCAGTTGAGAAAAGATTAAATCTTTTTATTTAGATTTAATGAAGTGTACCAATTAAAAATGATATTTAATTGGAATTGAATTAGTATTGATTTTTGGGTTTATCGTGAATAGTGTTTTAAATAACACTTGTTCTTTAACCTGATAATTAATGGAATGATTTTTGGGTTTATCATGAACAGTGTTTTAAATAACACTTATTCTTTAACCTGATAATTAATGGAATGATTTTTGGGTTTATCGTGGACAGTGTTTTTAAATAACACTCGTTCTTTAACCCGATGATTAATGAATGTGATTTTGGGTTTATCGTGAACCGTGTTTTTTAAATGACACTGATTCTTTAACCCAGTCAAAGATTAAAACTAAGTGGAGTTTTAATGAATCTTTAATTAGATTGAAATAATCGAGAATGGAGTATCACCAGTTTTGCTCCAGGCGATAGTTAAATCTTTAATTAGATTTGAACGTGAAATGGTAATTGAATTTACCGATAACACTGTGGTGTTAGATATGAAGTATTACCAGTTTTACTTCATGGGATGAATAGGTTGGGATTGGGAAATTAAAACAAATGATTACTTCGGTAAGGTTCGTTAATCCCGACTAGTTTGAATTGATATTCAAAAATAGATTAAAGAATAAATTCAAGGAATTTATCTTGGATAAAATTAATGGGAACCTGTCCCTATGAATGTGAAATTTAGAAACTAACTGTCGGTTGACCAAGCAGAATGGTTTTTCTGAATATTGATCTGATGTTGGTTTCGGCCTTCGGGGTTAATATTTAGGGAATTATTCTCTTGATTAATTTACGGTTAGTGACTAATGAATTGGAATGAGGCGTATGTTGTGTTTGTGTAACACTTATTTAAAATATACGCGAGTTATTCGGAAAGACCGGGTTTATCCCATTCTGAATAACTGATACGACGATAAGTCGAAGATGAAGACGATGGTCGAAGACCGGAGGTCTTCACGTCGTTTGGGTAATTACTGATGATCTTGATTGGGCTGTACACCCAAGAAGATGGAAACAGTTAGTGATCGCCCAGACGTACTTGGAGATCGATGGATGTGCGGGGTACTAGGTGCCTCCGGTTTCGTTCAGACCCAGAACGGACTTGTAAATGGACTGTGTGTCTGACATTGGATTTTAGTCCGTGTGATTGATCTCTATTAAATATATATCTGTTTGGCGGCGGAGAATTTATTCTCTTGCTTAACGCCCTTCTCTGAGACGTACGAGCTCAGGGGTTATATATTGATGGATATCAATCGCATGGAGTGAATTGCCTGTGTGGCATGCTAAGATGCAAATGATTAAGGCTTCTGTTGAAAAGCAAAGTCTTGTGGTTGATGATCGAAGCACGGCCTTTGTGGCGTAGCTTTGTGTAACGTTGATTCGCGAGTATCACACCCGGTATGAATCAAAAACGGGAGACGGACCTCAGGGAGGGCATGCGTTTCTTTCTAGTTATGAGTGGCGTCAGTGCTTGAACTGGCTGACGAGTTTGACTCATGTGGATGTTACTTATTATTACTTGCTGAAAAGCGAGGCGCCTCGTGATATCGGTTTCGGCCGATGCTTCTGGTCGGCTGACGGGCCAGATTTACGCCCCAAAGGGCGGAGAAACGTAGTGTTCAGGCATTATAATCCACATCGGTGGACCGGCCCTGACGATCCAAGGGGCAGTTGCGGCTGTTCCGGAGACATGGGCTAGATTGTCTCGAATCGGTTGAGGATCTTGCCCCTAGCCTCGGTTCATACCATAAATGATAACCCAACTTCCAATACGACATTTGCGGTTTTGATTGTAAACTTATATATGGCGACATAGTGTTATAGGCCGTTCATGCCGCCTATGATTGATACTTATGATTTGAAGTGTTTTATACACTATGCACTTATAATAGTATCAAATGATTTGTTTTAAAACGTATCAAGCATTCTTTGGCTGTTATAAGGGAAAACCCTATCCTCGACTGCGTTGCATTATGTGATGGGACCTGGGTCTTATAACAGCTTCATTTTTCTTTATTTAGCATTGCGCTGTTTGTTTTATGCACTGGTATTCTTGGGAGGAAACCCGTTCCGTGTTATACGGCGTGGTCCCTTGATTTACCTAACTTTGAAAATAAAGATTAATAACTGTTTTTAGTTCTCACACCAGTCACATGACTGACCTGGAGTTTATTGTTTTAACCTAAACTCTGGGTGCCCTTATTTTGACACGGGCAGCTAGTAGTTTTGGTTTTGCAGATTTATATTCACAGGATCCTGGTTTACAGCTGGAACGATATCCGGAAAGCTTTGTATCCGTATATCTCATTCTAGTTGTGTATTGTATTATTTTCCGCTGCTTTGTGTTTAAATGTAATTTGAATCTCTGATATTTCTGTGTGATATTCATTTATACTCTGTATATTCTTGTAATCTGATGCATTGTGGTTATATGCAATGAAATGTTCTTCTGTATGCGTTCTGTTTTGTCCTGTTCTCAAACGATAGGGCGTTTCGAACGGTCTGGGTCGGTTTAGCGACTGGTTCGGGCCGAGCGAAATTCCTTGCCGTCACATTCTTCGTACCACAAATGACATATAACCTTTAAGTACATATTGTTTATGGTTTTTCTTACAAAATAAGTCTAATATTATCTTATAATTAGTAAAGATTTACTGTAGATTTCACCGAAGATTTACCTTGTTTGTGAATATGTTGTCTAATATTATTAGGCAGTAAATATTTACTTCGAAAGATTTACTTTGTGTGGATATGTTATCTAACCAATATTATTAGGCAATAAATATTTATTTATCATGTATAAGACTGGCAGTCTATAATACTTATTAGACAATAAATTTTACAGTTTCATTAAAAGAAAATAAATATGCCCGTTAAGTACATATTAGAAAATACACTTATTAGACAATAAATATTTACTCACTAAATATATAAGACTGGAAGTAAATATTTATTTATCATATTTACTCACTCAATAAATATTTACTTATCATATTAGAAAATACACTTATTAGACAATAAATATTTATTTATTAGAAAATAAATATTTATTTACCAATATTATTAGGCAATAAATATTTACTTATCATATATAATACTTGTAGTATGTAATACTTATTAGACAATAAATATGCACTTTTAAAGAAAATACATTTTCATTTATTTAAAGTCATGAGTTGAAATCTCGACTCTTTAAAAGAAAAAGAAAAAAAATCTTATATTTGAAAGAAAAGAAAAATTCTTAGTACCACAAAATGACATATACCCTTTAAGTACATATTGTTTATGGTTTTTCTTACAAAAAAAGTCTAATATTATGTTGTCTAACATTCTGTTTTATAAATTGTATTGTCGTTATTAGAAAAAATTGCTAATTAATCATCATTGAGGTAAAAATTCTAAAATTTATTTTAAGCATAAGTTGTCATCAAGATTATTGGTATTTATTTATAGTGGCAGTTTTTGTGGTTTATACAGTGACCAATCAAAAGAGACTACGTGGATTGAGGCCACAAAAGAGATCACGTGGATTGAGAATCGTACCGTTAGATTTGATTTAAAATAAGTTGTTTCGGATGGTATGGATTGCGTCACTGCAATAAACTAGGGAAAATATGTTTTAGTCATTTCAAATGATGACATTTTAGTGTGAAACTGTGAAACATTTTAGAAAAATTTAAAGTTAAAACTTTTGTAGTCAATTGTTTGGAAAAAAATAACAATGTATGATAAGTTATTAACGAATGATTGTTTAATATTAATTATTTACAATTTAATTATTGTTTATCAATTCATTAACTATTAATTATTTCATATTTCAAAATAATTATTAATAATTAATAAAAAGATGATTTTACAAAAAACATTGCTAGGATATGTAAACAAAATCTTAAATTTGCTATAATATACTTTTTTGACATATCATCACACAACTTAGATTATTTTTAACGAAAGTTTAAAATGATATGAAAAAATGTAGGGCCTAATCGCAAAAAAAAAAATCCCCTTTTGTATATGTGTAGATAATACATTTTACCAATCTATAATTATTGGTAGATAATCATCCTTCAACAATTTTATAACATTGACAATATTTACCTGCCAATAAATTTTACCATTAAATATTGGTAAATAAAGGTTCTCTTTACCTACCCATATTTATTGGTAGGTAAAATATTGGTAGGTAAAGGTCAAATTTCTTGTAGTGATATTACATTTAGGGTGGATTCCTATAATCACTTAAGAGCCTATGGCGGACCCTAGCCACTTAAGATATAACATCCTGGAGTTTTAGATATTTAATAATTAATTAATTTAATTATTATTTTAATATAGTGGATTGATAATTTAAATGGTTTGAATTAAATAATTTTGATTATTTAATAAATATAAATAGTGGAATAATATATTTAATTTCCGAAATAGTCGGAAATGGTTAAATTGCAGTATTTTGTGAATTGGATAATATAAGATATTTAATTGAATTTGAATTCGAGTTATAATAACGAATTTATTTAATTAAACGAAGATTGAGCGTATTAATTGTAATATAATTATAATCGAGCTCGTAACATCGCGGTAGTTCGTAATTCAACAGTTTGAACTTTAATTGAATGTACATGATTTGTTATAAGGCGGATTTCTTCGAAACAAGAAATGTTGGAATCTATTGAACTATAATTTTCTATTGGAAGAGAAAAATCAAGATTTCGTCATATAGATTGTGAGTTATGTATTCGGAAAGTTGCTATGGAATTGTTTATAAACCATAACGATTTATTTAATTATAATAAAATATTTGTTTCGAATCTGGATAAGATTTTTAAGACGTATTGTTAATTTAATTTATAGAATTTTTTCGTAATTTTTAATTTGGAAAATAAGCAACTTTTTGTTTGACGTATTTTACACCTTATATCAGCGTTTTTGAAATTTTACAATATAAATTAAATTGTCTATTTTATTATACTTTTGGGATCGTAATGCAATACTCAACATGAATGTATTTTTATTGTTGTCTGTATGTAAGTGGAATTTTACGCAACAGGATATACATCTGAATTAATCAAGCTAGTTCTTCTTGGCACTAAACCAGTATGTATGAAACAATCAAGCTTGATACTTTGCATGCTAAAACAATTTAAATAATTGAAAACAACAAAACAAGAAAGCGTTGATAGGTCATGAATATCATTCATTTTAATCTTGTTCCCATTTGTATCGTTCGTTTATTCATTGGAATATCCTTAACACGTCCATGTAGTACTTCTAGAATAGGTTGTATGGAGACCAACATATTTGCAATACTAACTTCTATTTACTCAAAGCCTGTTTCAGGGATATCCTGAACCATTTGTACTGCTTGCAACTATTCAACTGTATGCATTCAATTAGTTTTTATATAAAAGTTAATCGAATAGTAATAATACATATAAAGCACACACTTACCTTAGCAACCAAGAAAATGGTATAGCCCCTCATATTTTCACGCGGAGGCTACATATGAATTGTCATTGTCCTTGTACTAACAGCAGACCTAGGTTCCTACTCCCTATTACTTCATACCAAAGTAATCAACTATGCAAGCCTACCAAACCTAAGACGTACATACATAGAGATCTACCTGCTTTGAAAATTTAAACTACCTATTTTTTTACAGCCTACATAAGTTAAACTTAAGCTTAAGGCTTAAGCTTTGTGTAACACCCCACATTTTTATGATTTAAAAATAAGAAGTTTATATATATATATATATATACATATTCCGAGATATTAAAATATAATGGTGATACGCGAAAACGAATTAATAAAGAACTATGGTAATAAAAGATACTTAATTTAAATATTGAGAATTAAGTTAAACGGATTTCACCATTACGTTCGTCTTGGAATTCTGCATGGAATCGAGTTCGAGTTTTCTAAAATCGGAGTCCGTATGAGTAAGTCATGACCATACAAAGTTTTAGAATTCAATTAAAACTAAACAGCACAAACAAAGGGGGCCAAATTTGGATTTCAAATACATAGGCAGGCAGGGCGGGAAAATTCCCGCCCAAACCAGGTCGACCATAGGGTCGACTATGTAGTCGACCCCCCCTAACCAGGTCGACACTGTAGTCGACCTGGTCCCTTTTTCCCAGATTTAGTTCTGGGTGCATTTTGATGTATTTGGACGAATTTTTGGGTGAGATTCGTAGTCTGGCACCTATATAAACAACCGTAAGCTCATTGAAAACTCCACAACAATTCGTGGCGAGGCCATGGCTCTCTTCTCCCTCATTTTCTTATTCTTCTCCAAATAGATCTTGGATCTATTCTTCACTCTTTTCTCTACAACATCTATTCTTAAAATTAAAAAGAATGAGACCTAGAATTACTACAATTGTGAATGAAAAAGAAAAGAGATTTTGATCTAAAAGGCTGCACAAAGAAAAGAGAAGGAATTCAGATCCGCAACCTACACTGCATAAGAAATCAAAGATAGATCAAGTTGGACATGAAATCAATTCAAGACTAATCTATTTTGAAGACACCAAACAATGTGAGTGGAGTTATAATACACTTTCTATGTAAAATTATGATTTATTGTTCAAACATTCCCCATGTAAACACGAAATGAAATTATTGTGAAAATTGGATCTGTAATGTTTAATATTGTCATGTGTTCGCTTTTAATTATTATGCCTACGATTATGTTCTCTTTTATTCTCCCTCTTTTATCTTTTTATGACTAGGCTATCACGAGCCTAGCTTTATTATGAAATAAATACGACGAAATGGTTATTGCGAATTAAAAAAGGGAACGCTTGATTTTGGGTCATGATATGAATTGGAAGGTTTAGTAATAAATTACTATGGGTCTTGAGTATAATGTAACCTTAGTAAGATTTGAATGGGTGGACCAAGTTGGAAAACCATAAGCATGAACATGATTTAGGATATGGCATATACTTGACATCACTGAAACGGCTTAAACATGAATTTGCTTATAAATCTGTTTATGGGTACGTGACGCTTGAATAAGACATGAATTGTAACTTGGACATAAACAAGAGCGTGGAATTTACATCTAGAACTTGACATGAAACTTGGCACATAAAACTTGAACATGGACATGACATTTAGATAAACTTGAACGTGGCCAACTCGAGGTTGGGTTGAGTTGGCAGTATAAACCTGCCTGGAACCGCCCGGCAAATCCAGTAACTGCAATAATAGGACCCAATGTGAGTCGTTGGTCATATCGCGCTTTAAACCCGAGGTTAGGCTGAGTCGTGGTGTAATTCTTCCCGGAATAGCCCGGCATATCCAGTGACCACGACAACAGGTCTAATGTGAGAGGTTAAGATGCGTTAATGGTTAATTTATGTCACATAATAGGGTCAAGTTATGAATTTGATCGACAACACTTAAACCAATCTTGACTCATGGTTTTTAGGGTTAAGTCATAGGCTTGGGAGGTAACACTTAACCAATTTGATGCATTTCGTGGGTGGGTTAAGTCAAGAAAATGCTAGAAAATACTTAACCAGTTTGAAATGATTCTTAGATGGTTAAGTCAACATGAACAGCTAGATAAGGCATAGCCAAAACAGAAATAGGGAATGTTAACCACATATTATAAACCAAAGGTGGGTTAATCGAAGGATTAAATGTTGGGTAAACCTGTCCTAGGGACAGGGAAAAGACTAAGACTTTAGATATAATGCAAGGCTCGAAGGGTGGGATGACTTATATAATAAAGTAAGTTAAGCTAAGCAAGAACTGGGGAAAAACACCCGTGTACTATCGCCGAGTAAAAGGAAACTTAAGTCACGTTTGAGTTCATGAGAAAACCTTAGTCAAACAAGTTGAATTATGAAGCGAGAATATGTAATCTGATGATTAAGATAACGATAATTGACTAAGAAAAGTAACGAGAATGATAACTAAGTAACAAGCCTTAGTTAATAGGGACTAAGCAATAAACCATAGTTAAGAAAACGGTTGAGAACGGGAACTAAGTTGTAATCCTTAGTTAAGGGGACTAAGTGGTAAACCTTATTTAACGAGATTAACAGGAAAGGAAACCAAGTGGTAAACCTTAGTTAAGAACAACTAAGTAATAATTCTTAGTCAAGGAAACTGAGCCAGTCCATAAATAGATGAATAACCCGATACGGTAGATCATCGCTTAACGAACACACGAGGAGGAGCGAACGTTATCTTATTTCGAGAAAGGCTCCAGCGGACTGGGTTACGAAGCACGCAGCTTCGGGGAACGTGAGGGTACTCTGGGTATCCCTCTGTGAGGTTGCAGATGATCCGCCTGGGCTCACAGAGGTTAAGATCTACGGTAGGAGAACCAAGAGTATGCCTTGGTTGCAATATAAGGCAACCTAAAGACTAGGATGGACCAGCGTGAGGCGGCGATATCTTGTTTAGCCCTGTGATAGCACTCGTCGTCTACCTACCATCTTCAGTCAATAGTAGTACATATACGGAAAGGCAGAGAACTCCCAACAGACCATATACTTCCTATCTAGTTGTGGGCGAGGCTGGCCAATAGGAAAGTGGGGCATAGAGGGCAGGAGTACAGTTCTCGTGCTTGATTTTCTTGGATTGCCTTTCATTAGTTGAGGGAGGGGTCACGTGGGACCATAACCACTGGTAGAAAAACAGACCTTAGCATCTGCATCGACAGATAACTTAAAGCTCTCGACCGAGTTCCATATTTCTTGATTTAGCCCTGTCACGGGACTCGGGCCGCACATATAGTGTACATGTGCACTTAGACATTGGAAACGATTCGCGATACATACGTGGGAAAAGGGCGTTGTTCGACAGGTAGCATAATCCCTAGTAGTCCTAGGTGGCATAAACCCTAATCGAATCAAGAAAACATTCAATAGGTAGCATAATCCCTAGAGGTCCTAGGTGGCATAAATCCTAGTTGAACACTCGATAGTTCATGATAAGGAAACCTAGCCAGATCAAGGGTGGCAGTCCAAACGATTTCAAGAATGGTGGCACTACGTTGAAGTAGTATAGAATTACGTGATAAAGCTCGTACGATATACGGCAAGAGACTGTACGTATACAGGGAAAGGATTATACGAGTTGGGGGAAAATTACATATACGATGTATTAGGTTAAGTCTACTAGTAAGTGGACGAGAATGACATGGGTTTGGCCTTGGGCGCTAATATTCTGAATAACCTAATAAACAAGAAATTATAACGGAACGGTATATGTAGGGTTACACAAGAGTTTATTATAGTCCAGTCACACAGAACTTGTGTTCTGACCCCCTCCTCACAACATGCGCAGGATAGGTTCATGACAGAGATAGTATTGCTTGACTACCGGCTTGGCAGTATTATTATTAAGGTAATGCTATTTTGAATAAATTATATTTTATTCCTTCCACTGTGAGCTGCTTTCCGAACTCTGACATGTTTCTTTCTCTCTGTCTTTTCTGCAGGATACCAGAGCACCCAACTCAGGTCTCGGCGAACTGGATTTTGAAAAAAATTCGTTCTGTCGAAACCCGGGTTGTTACACTTCGTCACATATAAATAATCGCATGACGACTTCATTCTTTGGCTTTCAACAACTATCTAAACCACAAGTTCAGATCTAAGAAAAACCATTCAAAACCAAATACACGATGGAACACAATAATTTTGGATTCGTTAAGATCGATATAGAAAAGGCTTCGCGATGATACCTCTTTTCACTAACTCGCACCATTTTTTTGAAGTTCGAAATAACCATAACGTGTCTTGGGTTTTAATCGCTGGAAGATTTGAATGTTTAATTGCAAAACTGAGACGATATTTGGATTCATGGGTTGTTTTCGAACTCATATGTTTTTTCCTTTCAGCGATCGATGTGTACTTTTGTCGAGGGTGGCACTGTAGCGGTGCATGCTACCTGGAAATGTGCCAGAGATGATGATTGCCAAGTTAGGTATGAAGAGGGTAGGTGGGTGGAGGTTGCGAAGGGGAGAATATAGGTTGTGGTTTCACAAGTGATGGTGAAGAAAAGAGGGAGTAAAGGGGAGGACAAATTCGGTTGTTATGGTTTTAAGAATACTGGGAGCGAGATGAGTGATATGGAGAAGAAGGGGGATGCTGGTCGATCTAAGAAGTGTGGGCTGGGTTTTAAAAATATGAAGCCCATTTACAAATAAAAAATACGGTAGAAAGAAAAAATGCGTACAGAGGAAGGGAAGCTACAGGGGATGCGGGTTTTGTTTAAGGAGGGAAGAAAGACCTATAGCTTGAAGTGAGTTTTTACGTGCGTGGGTATGGGTTTTTAAGATGTGAAGTTGGGCCGAAAATAAAAGGTAAATCCCAGAAAGAAAAGGAAAATAAAAATAAATATAAATGGGAAAAAATTGAAGAGAAGGTTTTTATTTAAACAAAGGGAAGAAGTGGGAACATGAAGGTGCTTCAACAAGTAGGCCGCGATATTGTTGTGGGGAAGAAAACTGTAGGATGCAGACATGGGTTTTAACGAATGAAGGTGGGCTAATTCTTTTTACGGTGTAGCCCGATTTAAAATGAGTTAACTTAGTTTTAAATTTAACTATATATATAAACTTGTAAATATAATATCTTAGCCATATTTTTTAAGAATTTGACGACTCTAGATCCGTTGGGATCGTATGGACGCAGGCTACAATATGAAATTGGTTTGGAGCCATTTGAAGCACGTTACAATTTAGGCAAAATAGAACGCCTGATTTAATCAACCAACATTAATCGTTATTCAACGATTAACGACTAAGGTGAGTAAACTCACTAACTCTGTCCAGTTTTATAATATTATAAATGTTATATAATATTGATAAATAATGATTGAATGTTGTGTGATGGTTGTTTGACGATTTACAGATAAATTGGTTGATAGTTATATATATATATATATATATATATATATATATGACGTCGTTATTTGAATACTGATTCTATGTATTTTGATATTTCATATTGATATGAAATTAGTGCTATTTATGTTGATTAACATATGTGGATGCAGGGAAACAGATTGGAGGGATCCAACTGGATTCCTCAACAATTTTATTGTTGTTTTTCATATATTGCATTATATGATGTGACTAATAATCTAGTGTTGATTATTCTGTGTTTGGGATGATTGAATAACATTGACCCTGAAATAATTGGTATTTAAATACCGTAAAATATATTCGAATATAATAACTTGTTTAATTATATAAAGCAAGTAGTTGGTTTATAAATGATATTTATAAGCGGAATGAACTAAATTGTTATTAAATAAATTAGAAATATAAATTCAAGAATGAACTATAAATGGAATAGGGAATTGTTTTCGAAAGAAATGATGGAATTATTTCGATGTTCGAAATATAAATAAAATTGAAATAAATCCATAAGGATTTATAATTGGAATTCGATAATGCCTAATGTTTTAAAAGTAACTTATTTTTGGAAATTATATATTATATAATTCGGAATTTGATAAATATTCGGTTTGAAACCGATATTTTATAATCGAATGTAAAATCGAATTAGAATTATAAACTGATTTAAATAGAATAGAACATAAGGTTTCTTTGCAAAAGAGATTTGATAATGAAGTTCTAAAATAACCCGATTAACCTGTAATGGTACTTATAAAAATATATCAAGATTTGATTTGAGAAAAATGAGTTCAATTTTTGTAAAGGAATAAGATTCATGTATTAAAGCGGATAATGATTTAAAAGCAAACGTTTTGCAGATTAAATTGGTTATAAAAGGAAATTGGTAAATATTTGAAATGATAATTTCATAAATGAATTTAGAAATCGAATTAACCTGAAACGGTGAGTTTATTCCGAAGTTCGGAACGTTAATCAAATAAAGATTATTCGGAAGAGAGTTATAAGTTGAAATTTGATTATATCAAATTCGGGAAAGTATTATTTACTTTCCGATTCTAATCAAACTTTATTTATTAATTAATTAATTATTTATTCAAATAAATAAATGAAAGTTATATTTTGAAGTTAATATCTCGGAAGCAGGAATTCTAACATTATCGTTATAATAACTAATTTCAGTTAAAGAAGGGGATTCGTAAAATTGAATCCAAATGTCGCGTAAGGAATGATTAGATAAGAAATTTAGAAATGAAAGAGGAAATCAGAAATTGACTAGAAATTAATTGGGTTGAATGGTTCCTTGAGTGTTGATCTGATGTTGGTTTTGGCCTTCGGGGTTGATACTTAGGGATTTGTACTCTTACTACTCTACGGTTAGGGACTGATGGATGTGAAAGAATAGTAATGCGTGAATAAGATATGGAAATGTTGATTGATGATTGATCGGTAAGATTTCCATTTGGAAATATGACCGTTGTTTGTATATATGTTTTACTTTGATAATTAAATAACCAACTACCAAAGTTTTTAACCAAATTTCCATTATCAATACAGAGAGACCCCCATCATATTTGTTATCTGAAAACCACTTCGCATGGTCATAGCATTGTGTATCAAATATGTTGAAGACGATTGAAGACGAAGTTTATGCAAGGACTGTTCTGGCTATCCTATGTAGAGATTGCCAGAGAAGGATTTACATAATAGTGCCTTCTGTTTGTCCATTCCCAGGACAACTTGTATGGACGAATATCTGATAGAGTATATCTAATAGATCGTGTAAGTTGATCTCTACAAACGTGCTTACGTTGGTGGAAGAGGAATTCATTTCTCTTAACTTATTACTCGTGCTATTTTTAGGGAAATAAATTTGTGATTTGGTAGGTATGACGATGTGGCATTCAAAGTAAATGAAGATGTGATCTGGCATAGGATTAGTTATGACCTCAAGCCTCTTCAATCGGTAAATGGTATAAAATCGGGTAGGTCACATGGCTAAGAGGGTCTCTCCCATATTGGGGTATATTGTCACCATCTAGAGAAATTTCGATATGTTCTTCTTTCGCTTCTGTATCTCCCGGGAACGGTTATTTTGATATACCAACCGTAAGGTGACAATATATTCAGTACTCTCAAGCGAAGTGAGGGACCAGACATGTTTAGCCTGGGTTGCATGATGTTCTTGTTGAATTCTGGTATATTTTCTCTAGAGGTACACTGTCGTAAGGTGGTCTCATACCTTGCCATAGTTGGAAACCCATTCTCCAATAAGATCCCACGGTTTTGATTGTATACTATGTATGTAGAGCGTGAGATGCAAGCGTTCTGCTAAATTGTTATTTACTCGTATTAGACACTATTATAATATCAAAAAAATATTGTTTTAAAAAAACGTTTTGGGTTATCGTAAGGTAAAAACCCTCCGTATTTATGTGTGGATCGGTCTTGTGATTATCTTTTCTTTTGAAAAGGATTTTTAAATGTTAAACCAAATGGTTGGAGTTTACTCACACCAGTCCCATGACTGACCCAGAGTTAATTTTGTTTTTATTTTACCCTAAACTCTTGGGTGCCCAAATTTGTATGGGCAGTCAAGTAGTCGGGATTTTACAGATATACTTGGAGGAGCATGGAGCAAGAGGCTTCAATGTTAGACAAATATAGAGTTTATTTCCGATGTGATGTACTATGATGATGCATGTAATTACAAATACAATTTTGTATTTCAAGTTATGTTATATAATATATTTTATTCGTTCCGCTGTGAGAATTATGTTTACACTAATTTTGTTGTGTTCTTCTTCTTCTACTCTAATTTTCTTTCTTTCTGTTTCTCACCCTCTAACTTCTTTCTATTAATGATATGGTATTTTCGATTTTTGAATAATCAACATGGGGTTTTATGTCAATTTTAAGGGTTGAAAATCCTTGGGTCGTTACAGTGGTATTAGAGATGAAGGTTAAGTGATTACCTTGGCTCTGTGGTGTGACTCAATAGAGATGGGGTTAATAATACCCAAGATAGAGTTTGATTGTATGTATACAAGAGAGCGTATTTGTATATTTTGGTTTTATATTATGGAGATTCATTGGTTGAGTGGCTTATGAATTCTGGTCTTTGGTGGGCATCACATTATCGATAGGGGTTTCTAAATTTTTGAATACGATGAACCGACACAATATGTTTTTGAAACGAGTGAAAAGGAGATAATTTCACCCAAAATGTATTTGATATAAAGAAGTATATATATTGGAATAATTATAATATATATTGGATGTGTCGGTTGTTATTATAATCGAATGAGATTATAATTGGAATGGTTATAAATAACCAATCAGAATTCATATAAGTGTAATCAGATGGATTAATTTTGAATTTAAACCAGAATTGGAATTAAAATTCTAGAAAATTAAAGAAGTGTTTGTAAATGAATTTTGGATTAAATATATGGAAATTTTAAGTTCCTGGGTGAATTTGGAAATGTTTTCCAAGCATGGTAAAGAATACTTTGAAGTAATTTAAAAATGGAAGTGTTTTGAATAATTTTTTAAAGGGATATAGTATTGAACTCACTTTGATCACTGGAAAATAATTCTGATGATGACGGCCGCATCATCAGTGTTTATTTTCGAGTTTCCAAGTGACGGATTACTACCAAAGCTTTTGTTTTCAATTTATTTTGAGGAAATAAATTGTTCAGAAATTCAAATGTTCTGAATTGTTATTATTATATATGATTTCAAACTGATTTGAAATAAAACCCAGGGATTTGAATTCTGAAATTAAAATTTAACTTATAAAGTTAAATAGATTGAAATGGTAAAGGTGAATAAATAAATTTGAATATAACTTGAACTAAGTTAAATAAAATTGGATTGGATTAGAAATAATCTGGAATGGGATCAGATTGTTGAGCAAGAATTTGGAATTGAGATTGGAACTGGAATTTGAAATGGAATTTGGCTTGGGTATAAGTGAATTATTGGATTTGAGGATAAATTAATCGGCGGTCAATTGAGAATGCATGGATATATGCTGAAGTGACAGCAACTGGAAGAGATATAGTTGAATGCCCGACAAAAAGGTACAAATTTATATTTTAATTGGGTATGAGATTTTTATGTGTATTAGGCAAGTTACTTGGCTGTTTGATTTTCTTTTGAACTGGAGAAGGCCTAAAAAGGCGAGTTGTAGTTGTACCAATTAAGCCGTGCAAAGGAGACACAAACGATTTTTTTTTGAAAATTTAAGATGTTAGAAAATTTTCGTTAATAAGAATGAATTAATATTTTAATAGAAATTAATTGGTTCAATTGAAAGTGAAGTTAAAAAGTAGAACAAATGATTTTTAACCTAGTTAACAGGGTTTGTAGCAATTTTCCCACCTTAGAAATTTCGGGGACGATATTCTTTTTAAAGGGGAAGGAATGTAACATACCGGAATTTTAGTGATTTAATAAGTAATTAATATAAATATTTTGATGTAGTGGTTTGATAATTTAAATGGTTTGAATTAAATAATTTTGATTATTTAATAAATATAAATAGTGCAATAACATATTTAATTCCCGAAATGGTTAAATTGCAGTATTGTGTGAATTGGATAATATAAGATATTTAATCGAATTTGAATTCCAGTAATAATAACGAATTTATTTAATTTAACGATGATTGAGCGTATTATTATAATATAATTATAATCGAGCTCGTAACATCGCGGTAGTTTGTAATTCGACGGTTTGAACTGTACAGGATCTGTTATAAGATGGATTTCTTCGGAACAAGAAATGTTGGAACGCATTGAACTATAATTTTCTATTGAAAGAAAAAAATCAAGATTTCGTCGTATAGATTGTGAGTTATGTTCAAATCAAATTTTTAGAAAGTCGCTATGGAATTGTTTGTAAACCATAATGATTTATTTAATTATAATAAAATATTTGTTTCAAATTTGGATAAGATTTTTAAGACGTATTGTTAATTTAATTTATAGAAATTTTCCTAAATTTTTAATTTGGAAAATAAGCAACTTTTCGTTTGACGTATTTTACACCCTATATCAGCGTTTTTGAAATTTTATAATATAAATTAAATTATCTATTTTATTATACTTTTAAGATCGTAACGCATTACTCAACACGAATGTATTTTTATTTCTCTCCATATGTAAGTGGAATTTTACGCAACAGGGTATACACCAGAATTAATCAAGCTAGTTCTTCTTGGCACTAAACCAATATGTATGAAACATCAAGCTTGATACGTTCCATGTTAAAACAATTTAAATAGTTGAAAACAACAAAACAAGAAAGCGTTGATAGGTCATGAATATCATTCATTTTAATTTTGTTACCATTTGTATCGTTCATTTATTCATTGAAATATCCTTAATACGTCCATGTAGTACTTCTAGAATAGGCTGTATGGAGACCAGCATATTTGCAATACTAACTTCTATTTACTCGAAGCCTGTTTCAGGGATATCCTGAACCATTTGTACTACTTGCAACTATTCAACTGTATGCATTCAATTAGTTTTTATATAAAAGCCAGTCAACTAATAATAATAATAATAATAATAATAATAATAATAATAATAATCTTTATTAATAATTCTCTTGGGAGCACAAAGTTTTGGTCCGACCGTGAACTTCCCAAAATGCCCTTACATGTAGAAAATTATTATTTAACCAAATATCCCAATAATTTAGACATTTAATGTCACTTAAATTAGGATCTAATAAACCTTTTCAACAAATTCAAATTGCCTCTTTAATATCGCTTCTCATGTCAGTTGCTATTTATTTTAGTTTATTCATTTCATTTGTTTTAATGCATTCATTCAGGTTTTTATTGTGTAATTAAAATTTTACATTCCAAAACAGTTTGCTTAAAACTAAGATCATTTATATTTGGCATATAGGTCTACTAATTCAATTTATTTTCCGCATATAGAAATTAATATTGACGTGGATATATGGCAATTTCTTATATGGTTAGAAAGCAAATTTGGCTTTATATCAATGAAGATTTATTTTACAATATTTAGGTGCTAAGTTCAGGATAACTTTTCTGTGATATAGTTGCTATTTATTTTAGTTTAGGCATTTTCATTGGTTTTAATGCTATTATATATGTAAACATATATTTGTGTTTAAAATTAGAACTAAGATGCATATCGATCTACTGATTCAATATATATATATATATATATATATATATATATATATCTGTGTGTGTGTGTGTGTGGAGAGAGAGAGAGAGAAATTAATATTGACGTGGATATATGACAATTACTTATATGGTTAGGGAGCAGATTTGGTACTATATCAATGACAGTTTTATTTTACAATATTTAGGTGCTAAGTTTAGGACGATTATCACTATTTTAAAAAAGTTTGATCCTAAAAACTAGCATTTCTATCTTACACCATGGCATATCCGCAATATTTTAAAATCTATCAAAACTAATGCTAAAGAAAAAGTCAACTGGAAGAAAATCTACATCTTTACTAATAATCGGAATAGGTTTGGTGTCACACTTTTTTGGTGTACACCTAAACTGACGAAAATGCCCTTTGCTTCTTTACTAATAATCAGAATAGGTTTGGTGTCACACTTTTTTGGTGTATACTAAACCGACGAAAATGCCCTTTACTGTAAGAATGCATGTCATACCTTTTCAGCACCCTAACCATTTTCAATTAAATCATAAATCATGCGGCGAGAATTATGGTACATGTAAATGCGTTCAATTTTAAACATTTTTTGTTATTAATTAATAGAATTATGGTAGGATTTATTCTTAATTGATATATAATAAATGGATTATTTTTTACAAGATGATTTTAAATTGGTAGGATTGTAAATGGATTCTCATATGGTAGACATAATTGAGTTGTGAACTTTTGATACTATATTTGAAATTCAAAAATAATACGAAATACCAATTCAAATATAGAATAAATGGATTGTTTCATAATTGGTAGAATTAAACCAGTAATACAAATTCTACCAAATATAGTATTATTACAATATAAGATTGTATGATGGTACATATTTGGTAATACAAATTCTACCATATTTGGTATCATAATCCAAATATGCAATTCAAATATTGAGTTGTGCATATATTTAATCAAATTAAATTGAGTTGTAGGTTATTACAGATTTTCAGTATTATGGTAGAATTATGGTGGGATTTATGCATACCAATTCTACCAATTATGATTAATTCATACTATATTTACATGTAAATGCATTCTCACATCCAAAATTGAGTTGTGAACATATAACTACATTTCCAATATACAGATTAAAAATATATTGCTGATTTAATTTGTAAAACGCTGCATTTCTCTTTTTTTTTACTCTAATTGCATTTGATTGTATAATTACTTTATATTCCCTATGTCATTCAAATATAATTGGTAGTATATATAGAATTAAAATCATCATGTATAAAATAATCTAATTTAGATTTTTGTACTTTAATTCGATAATTTAATAGTGCACATATTTTATCGCATTCCTAAAATGCACTATGTTATCTTGCTGATATGAACACTTTCTTAGTTATAAATATGACACTGTATCTTTCTTCCCCACCTCACAAAATCAATTACCCTCTTCATTCTTCCTTTTTCCTCTACAATCATCTAAATTGTTTACTACTCTCAAGATCTCCAGCTTTTGATTGCAGTGGGAAAGCTTCTGATTTCAAGACAGAACTGTATATTATTCTATGCATCTATCTACTTTCGTTTGCATCAGTATTCAGTTGTGTCTTTTCGGATTTATCTGCTTGGTTTGCATCAGTATTTGGTTTTCAATAGTTTGCACCGAACCTATATGATACTGTAAACGCTCATGCGATCTGCAGCACCATGCAACTGCGCAGCAATCAAAAGAACCTGTTAGTAGATGAGTACGATTGAGATGCGAGTTTCACGTTTAAGTTGGTAAGCTGCATACAATTATTTACTTTATAAAATAAAAAAATATCCATTATTCAGTTGTATTATCTAATCTCGTATTAGACACTATTATAATATCAAAAAAATATTGTTTTAAAAGAACGTTTTGGGTTATCGTAAGGTAAAAACCATTCATATTTACGTGTGGATCGGTCTTATGATTTTCTTTTCCTTTGAAAAGGATTTTTAAAATTTAAACCAAATGGTTGGAGTTTACTCACACCAGTTCCATGACTGACCCAAAGTTTTTTATTTTTATTTTACCCTAAACTCTTGGGTGCTCAAATTTGTACGGGCAGCCAAGTAGTTGGGATTTTACAGATATACTTGGAGGAGCTTGGAGAAAAAGGCTTCAATATTAGACAAATGTAGAGTTTATTTTCGTTGTGATATATATATATATATATATGTATATATATATATGTGTGTGATGTACTCTGATGATGCATGTAAGTACAAACACTGTTTTGTATTTCAAGTAATGTTATATAATATATTTTATTCGTTCCGTTGTGTGATTCGTGTTTACTTTGATTCTGTTGCGTTCTTCTTCTTCTACTCTAATTTTCTTTCTTTATATTTCTCACCCTCTAACTTCTTTCTATTAATGATATGGTACTTTCGATGGTTGAATAGTTGACATGGTGTTTTATGTCGATTTTTGGGGTTGAAAATCCTTGGGTCGTTACATAAGACCCCGTCCTATCATGTCAACGTTATGTATACTCTCAATAGTAATATGAGAAGTAGTAATTCTCCACTTAATACCGGTTCAGGATAGACCCAGTTTGCCATTTAAGACCCCTCCGGCGGACTCCCATGTTATTACTCAACTGATATCACGGGTGAACTCCTATGCCACTTAAGGCTTCCCATAGACAGGCGGTTAATTATAGTTGCATGCAGTGTAGGGTACCTATCTTTTCCCTAGGTTAGCCCTCACATAGCTCCTAGAAGAAGTGGACATCTTTCGAAGAACTACCCCACTCAATGTTACCGTTATATTTAGTCCATTTTAGAGAAGAAGGACCGAACAACCACTTAGAACCTACTAAGGTAGGGTCCCATGACTTTGGCCCAAACCAAGGAGTGAACCTTAGGAACAGGCCTAGTCCTAACCACTTAAGACCCAAATTAGGTAGGTCATCCAATTAAGACCTTCCAAAGGCAGGCACGCCTACTCATACACACACCCACCCACACGCGCGCGCGCGCACACACACACACACACACATATATATATATATATATAATATACTCACACACTAGGCCTCTCACATTAAACCGTCTACTTGTAGATGTTGGATTTACCGGGCGGTTCCGGGAAGGCTTCTACTACAAGTGGGCTTAACTTCGTGCCTTAGTGTAATAATTATAATGGCCCATGACACCTTGACCTCTAACATTAACTAGGCCTACTTGTAGATGCTAGATATGCCGGTCGGTTCCGGGCAGACTTCTACTACAAGTAATGGTCAACCTCATGACTTTGTGTCATTAATTATTATTTATAAAGCCATTAACGCACACACATACGAACAAATTCCTAAGCAGACATTTGAAATTCAAATTACTACTTTCCTAAATTAATCGTATTTAGTACGCATATATTATATGTTAATTATGTTATTTAAATATATATGGAAATAATAAATATCCTAAGTTAAATGTATACTAAACGTTCGAATTTAACATTTCTAAATCGTTGAAATGTCAATCTTTAACCAAAGAAAGGCATACAAATCGATTTCCCACATTTCACCAATCAAGTACAGACATGTATATAAATATATATCTAAATGGGAAACAAACAATAATAACATATAAAACTTGTATCCTAGGTTTGACTTATTACTACAACAACAAAAGATAACAATTGTGAAATGCATCCAAACACACACACACACACACACACACACACATATATATATATATATATATAGTTATTATTTTATGGTTCAAACCCACTTTTGAATACATTTATGTGTAAAACATTAAATATTTGAACATTGTATAAATAAATACGTTCAAATAATTTATTTATAAAAATAGAAATTTAAACCTATTTTGATTCATACAAAAATCCAAATCCTTAATGTTTGACAATGGACAGTACATGAAAATCACAACATGTGAAATATGAACTTGACCACAATAATAATTATACAACACAACTTTGTCATCTTCTTCATTGCTTTAACAACCACAAAGCACAAATTTACACAGATTATACATTTCCGCTAATAAATATAAAAGAGAGGAATTTGGGTGGTTTGCTATTTTTAATGTTTTCGTAGAAATCCCAAATCCTCTTAGGCATACAGATCCAAATCAATACTACTAATAAAAAAAAGCAGACATAGGTAATTTCCACTAACAGTGATTTAACTATATGGAAATGACACAGGTTTGATGATGTTTGCCCTATTATATTTGAAAACCTTGCAAGAATCACGAACACGAATAGGAACTCCAATTCTTTATTAATCTATATATAAGAATTAAATAACTAGAATTCTTATATATAAATCTAGAATTCCATATTCAAATCTATACTAAACCCTAAAAGAAAAGAGATTAGATAGAATATAGATTAAAAGGTTTGTAAAAGAAAACCTGATTTTTTATTTTTGGAATTCAATGGCAGAATTGAGGCTATGGGATGGAGAATATTAGGTTTAGGTAAGGAGGAATGGAGTGTTATTTATAGGTGTGTGCACAAATAAGAGCTGTATGATTAATCAAATTTAATCTTGGTTTTTTTTATATAACACTCCAAAACCTAGCCTAGACCAACCTCACCACGTCCTGGCCGAGCCAAGCGGTCGACCACCAGCTATGAAGGACGATCGACCAACGGTCGACCCCTAACGTTGACCTCTTGGTACTGGAAACGACCAATGAATTTATTTGATGGCTGAAAAGGTTTAATTATTAATAACATTTTTATTTATTACTTATTACCTTCGATTTACTATATACTCTTGTCCCTTCTTATATGCATATATATACAAACATATTTGAATTTGATGGAATATTACAATCAGTCATTAATTATACGTTTATATTCCATATGTTTATATTTTTAATTGAAATTTGAAGCATTGTGTATATTTTATTTATGCATAATGTAATTAAAGGTGAATTCTTCATACAGACTCTATTTTTGACATATTATATATGAAAAAAGATTAGAATCTCATCATAAATACAACCATGATATTTTCGTGGCCTAATTCCTAATTTTACCAAATTCCATTTTTCAACATGGCAATGTTTTGGTGTTTAATTTAACTTATTATTATTTATTAATTATCTTATCTAATTAATTGATTTTTACGGGGTCTTATGCCATGCTTCATACCATATAGATGTAGATGCACCCTTTTGTCAACACTTTGTTATAAGAAAACTATCTTTTACATGTTAGTTATCCAAGAATATACTTCCTTGTACATGATGCATTGTCATTAATAGGCATTGTTAAGAAATGTTTGTTTGTCTCTACAATATTTTCTCTTTGTCCATGCACTCTATAAATTGTTTCTAACAAGTAAATTCCATATTAAATTTAAACAAGTGTCGCCTTTAAATAAGGAAATTTTTTAAGGCCCGTGTCCTTAAGCTTGTAGAGGATGGATCAAATAATTCTCTCTATAAAAGTCTTTACGTAATTAATTGGGTTCATTGTATGTTCGGGTATTTGATAGCAAAAAATCCAATGAACTACAGTAGCGGTGATAATTAAATTCAGTAGTTATGCTCTTCTTACAAAGGGAAAATATTCAGTTTCCCAGTAGCATGAGTGTGACATGTAGCATGAGCATGCTTCCATTTTCATCGAGGATAAAACCAAAAATATTTAATTTTGCTCTTCCTTGAAAGCCGTTACCCATGTAGAAAGAGCATGATTCCATTTCAGCTTCTGGTTGAGCAGTATTAGCTTCGAATTCAATTTCAACCACTGCACTCACATTTTCAATGATTTTTGAACACTCTCCTCAACCTTGTGTTTCCTCTACAACATCGCTCAGTGGGGTCGATACACAACCAACAATATTAGTTTGCACATTAAGCATGTTAAATTTTTTTGGCACCCTCTTTAGTGTCTTCATGTGCGCGCACTTCGTCCAACGTAAAGGAACTACAAACCGTTTAACGAAGCTCTCTTGGTGCCAACGTCATGATTAGATATCCCTACATCCACTAGGGCACATAAATGTTCAAGGCAACATTTAATTGTAACAAAAGAAATCCCTTGTTATTACATGCCACCAAACCCATATATATACCCACTTTTCTTTAAGATACCTTGCAATGTGGGACTAATTGCAACTCCAATCTACGCACCACTCTCATAAAATGCGAGCCGCACCTAATAGATCTTCACCTTGGCGAGCATTTTTCAGTTGAAATTGAAGTTATACAGAGTCCTCAAACACTTGGAAAAGTCGTTAACACTTCCAGCAGTTCATCTTGGGTTGCCACCACCTTTAAGTAGTTTCACCAAGTTATTTTTTTTTACAAAGAGTCTATTTTCTACGGTTGGACCAGACCATGATAAAAATATAACTTCGCCTTAATGAGAACCTATAGCTCAAGCTACATATTGAAACAAACTTAGGCCAAAGCAACATCATGTTGGTCCCCTCAAACCATCAGCACTGGTACCACATTTAAATTTTTTGACACCCCCTGGAGTCTTCACGTGCGCACACTTCGTCGAGTGTAAAGTCACACGAAACCGCTGAACGAAGCCAATATGGTGCTAGCGTCATGATTGAATATCCTTATATCCCTTATAGCACACACATGTTCATGGTAGCTTTTAGTTGTGACAAAAAGAATTACTTGTTAATACATGCCACCAATCCCATATATAATCCATCTACTTTAAGATATCCTACGATGTGGAACTAATTGCAAATCCAATCTACGCACTCATGCTCATACAATGCAAGCCACACCTAATAGATATTCACCTTGGGGAGCATTTCTCAACTGAATTTGAAGGTATAGAGAGTTCTAAAACACTTGAAAGGTTGTTAACACCTCTAGCAGTTCATCTTAGGTCGCTTCCACTTCTATGCAGTTTTGCTAAGTTGTTTTCTACAAAGAGTGACCTCTTTTCTACAGTTGGGTCAGGCCGCGATCTAACATATAACTCCACCTTTATTAGAATCTAGAGCTCAAGTAACATATTAAAGCAAACTTAGGCCAATGTTGCATCATATTGTTCCACTCTAACCATCAGCTCTGATACCACGTTGAAAATTTTTCAACACCCCTTTAGCATCTTCATGTGCGCACACTTCATTCAGCGTAAAGGCATTATAAACCGCTGAACGATGCTCTTTTGGAGTCAGCGTCATGATTGGATATCACTACATCCCCTAGGGCACATATATGTTTAAGGTAACATTTAATTGTAATAAAAGAAATTTCTTGTTGTTACATGCTATCAAACCCATACATATACCCATTTTTTTAAGATACTTTGCGATGTGGGACTAATTGCAACTCTAGTCCACACACTCACTCTTATGCAATGCGAGACACGCCTAATAAAGCACAAACTAATTTTCAGAAATTGAAGTACCTGCAGATAATATGTGAGAGAAATGCATCAGGTGACAATTCTTCCATACTGTTCCAGGTACAAACTAAGGTACATTTGGATGCATACAACGTTTCCAAGAATATTAGGTAGGGTGTAACATATTGGTGCTCATAGCACAAGTTCTTCTTGGCATTACTTCTTGAGGTTGTGTATATAGTGGGTGCACAAATCTTGGTAAAGAATGAACAATATTAGGGTGACGAGACAAAGAAGGATAAGTGTGATAAGGTTAACCATATATATGGGTGGGACTAGAAAAACGCATGTAGGCTCAAGATGAAGTATTAGAATATTAGTGTATGTGAATTATGCTTACTGATATATTATCTTGAACTTTGTCCAAAAGTTGTATCTAAATCGAGGGCAATAAAAACTTAAAACTTTCATATAGGTGATTACATGACTATATATTACAATCACAAGAGACACGACACACTGCCTTTTATTTGAATCGTTATGAAATGTTTGATGACATAAAACACATCCCAGGAAAAGCATAATGAGATTCTCAAATTGAATACCGAGGAGGCATGAGAAAACACACATTGGACGATTATAAGAAAATGGAATTTACAAAATGTGTAAGTTTAACAAATGAACCTTTGAGATCATAAATGTTTCTTTTTATGTGGATGTTCTTGTAATTATAAGTTATCAACGAAACAATACGGCTTGGTAACATTGCCAGGTTTATTAGGAGGAAGGTGGTAGGGAATGCCAAACTTGATGGTATAAATAACTATTTAAAACATTTTGGCATGATTGGTTATTATATCTAATCCTCATTTTTCCATTTGAATAATTGAGAGTGTTGATTTGAGTAGTTTTTTTAATGTTCATTTTAACGATTAGTCGGAGATTCCTTGCTAAAATTTTATCTCTCATTTCTTTACTTTTCTGATGACTTGAAACTGACGCTACCTATTTAACCTTTTAGACTGTTTGACTTAAAAAGTTGTCATGTCATAATCCATATTGGTGCCATGGATTTAGATCCTTTTCTCTGTGAAGATCCTACATAGTTCAATCCATGAAGGTGGTTGGTATGTTATTGAAATACATCTAATATTAGTAATAATATGAGCTCACATCTGCAAATATATTTACTACCAAACCTCATCATTAAATCAAATGTAAGTTCAAACCATAGGATCAATTAATTAACAGTTCAGATCCACATGTCTATTTTAGCGACTATATTATTTGTTTATATAATACAATAAAGTATATAGCATGATCTTTATCAACAAAAGTCTGATCAAATGGTGAAAACATAATGTGAACTTATTCCCATGGCGAATGACCCTTTACATTATAGCTAAAGAATCTTGTTTTAGAATAAATTAATCCTTCTTTTTGTCTTTTATCAGTCATCATCAAGAGCAAAGAATTTTGACAATTTCATGTCATTCAGTAAAATGGCATGCATGTGTCCTAGGGCAGACCCTGCAAAAATGTAGTACGATTGGGAATTAGTAGAGCTCGATATACACAATAAGTGCAAATTGTTAATATCAACTAATTTATATTAATTTTTTGTGTGATGGTTATAGTCTAGTGCTTTTTATTCCATCTTAAAGTGCAACTTGTTAATATATATAATGTCTTGATTGTAGTGTAAAAGAATACAGGTTATAACTTAGCTGCAAATCAGTGTTATAACTGAGCTTTGCAAGTCAATGTTATAACTTAGTTGCAAATCACAATTTTGGTTGTACAGCCTATTTGCAGCTGCACCTCAATTTTAACTTAAAATCAAAAGTATTATAAAACTAAGTTATAATTCATATAATAATACTATTTATAGTGAGATAAAAACAAGTTCAATAAGAAATGAAGTGCATAGAAAACCGTGTACACACTACAAAAATAAAGTGCACCAAAATCATTTACTGTTGCTTGTAGTGAGTGGTTGATTGCTACTAGAGTAAGGGACCACGGGGATAAGATTGAGGTTACCCGAGAGCAGCAAAAATAAATTCTTCATGTTTTGAGCTGATTAAATGCAAAGGGACATGCACTCCTGTAGCAACTATCAGATGATGGAAGTAGTTTTATAAATTATCATTTTCTTAGTACAATAAAAGAATTCCTCTAGCAACAAAAATAAAATTTTCATGTTTTGTAAATAACTATTTTCTTGGTAGCAATATATACAAATTAACACACAATTCACTTAAGAATCACAAGAAACTAATATACTGGTCATCATATAAAATTTTCATGTTTTGTAAATAACTGTTTTCTTGGTAGCAATATATACAAATTAACACACAATTCACTTAAGAATCACAAGAAACTAATATACTGGTCATCATATAATTTTTTTATGTTTTGTAAATAAATGTTTTCACAATTCACTTAAGAATCAAAAGAAACTAATATATTGGTCATCATATAAAACAATAAAAGAATGGTTGAACTGTACATATGATGATCACAAATAAAAGGAAATTTCAACTGTACTTCCAAAGAAAAATAGAATGCAGTATGACATATGTTGGTGAACATATATTATTTACAATTATTAGTGAACATAAATCAGGAGCAGTGTGTTGTTTGAGACGATTCCTTACTAATTGATGGTCTTGTTTGGAAGTACAAATTGCACAAATGGATAAGTTAGTATAACAATGAAACTAAATTAATCACCAAATGGTAAGAGAACTTAAATAGAAAACAACGCACAAATGCACAAAACAAATAAAATTTGATGGCTTGATTGTTTATGTGCTTGCTTGAGTAATTATCAATTAATATCATTTGGATGTTACTTGATAATTCATGACAAATTCTTATTGTTGATTATCAACCTTGTTCACAGGTAATTAGCTTTCTCGGAGTGAAGACCATCTACAACAATAGACATGACTTCAATTGTTATATGTATTATGATATTTGTTAGGTTTGGTTGCGTAAACTTGTTTATGAATGCTTGTGGTATGTGAATTTGCTTATTTTATTAAAAAAATATTATCTAAATGGTTATGGTTATTATACTTGTGTGATTAACTTGTTCTCGATTATTTGAATATGATGATTATATGATTGATTGTTGGTTTGAGTATGATAATTATACACTTGTTGCTGAATTTAATATGACTATTATATAACTGGATGTTGGAAATAATATAAGCCATCAACAATATATAGTAGCATTTAAGATATGCTGTAGAATAATCAATAACTTTTAGTAGCGTTTTAAAAATGCTACAAAACAGATGTAAAATACCAACTGAATTTATATTGGCATAAATAAATGCAAAAAAAAAAAAAAAAAAAAAAATAGTTGCACAAAATAAATGCTATTAAAAATCAAAGAATGACCCAAGTACAAACATAACTAAAAATATTAGTTTTGGTTTTTAAACGTTGCAGAAGAATTTTCAGCAGTGTTTAAAAAAGCGATTACATAGAAACATTTTGTAGTACTTATTAAAATGCAACCAAAAACATCATGTGTGACCTGTAATAGTGTTCTTTATAACGCTACCAAAAGTTTTAGTAGCGTTTTTTCAATGCTACCAAAGGTATTTTCTGGTGTAGTGTAAATGAATAATAAGTTAATTTTGTTGGTGTTATTCATGTATATTACTTATGATATCTAAATTATATACATTTACATTTAAGTGGATAATCTATTTGACTACCTTTTTGAATATGAATATGATATATGTATTGAAAGTGTCACATTTAAGGATTTATTAGATAAATTAATGAATATTTATTAATTAAATTTATTCAAATAAATTAAAACCTATATTACATTTATAATGAAAAATATATTGATGTAAATGTACAAAATTATGTCATATTGAGGTGAGTTTTGTAAGCACCCACAAAGATTTTAAAATACAGACACATCAGTTAAAAAAATAAAATTATAGTGTAATGCAATAATGTATCGATATAGATGAATCATATACTAAATTTGCAATTATTGCTTTGGTATACAATTATGTTACATGTCAGATTAGATGTATTTGAATATCCAAATGAATTTATAATCTTTTTGTTAATATGAATATCGTACAAATATTGAAATTTTCATATTTTCATGATTTATTTAACACATCAACAACTAATAGTTTACTAATTTAATTATAGTTTAAGATTCATGATTAATTCTAATATGTGAAGTCAAATATAAAATACAAGGAGGGAACCGAGATATTTCAGTAAAAAGTTGTAGAGATTCGAAATTAAGGTTTTTTGTTGTTGTGAAAACATAATTTTGCAATGCATGACAAATTTATTGACACTTTTTTAATATTTTTTTGCTATTAATTTTGTTTTTTTTTTCAAAAATTAAATTTGTACTTAATCTCACTTTTCTATAAAAAAAAATTAATTTTTCTTCGCATACATGCATTTCTTTTACAAGAGCAAAAATATTCTTCGTTTTTACTGCAATTATTTACATATTGGCTAGAACTAAAAGTAATATTGTTTGGCCTTGCCAAAAAAGTTATAATGCTTTTTATACATGTTTTTGAAAAAGTACATCTATGTATTCCAAAATATAAAGAGCGTATTTTCCAAAAGTTCCTAATTTTTTATGTAACCGTATGTTGTGTGACTTGCGTATTCTAGTTTAATAAAAATGCAAATTTATCATATTTGACTAATATGAGTATGACATATATTATTGAAATTTTCATATTGTCATTAGTGACCGAACTAATGAACATCGCTTAATTACGGTTATCTTATTATATAAATTTAAAATTACATAATCAATTTAAACATATAACTAAAATGTAAACACGTGAGAAAGTGTGGTGAGTTTTGTAAATAATTATGGCAGTTTTAAATACGAGTGTTTTAAGTTAAACGTACAATTTTATAATGCAATGCATGATAAATACATTTTACCATTTTAAATACAGATCTTTTAAGTTAAATGATAAATAAAGAAAACTTGTTATTGTTGTTTTATGCAATTTATATATCGTAATTGAATAAAAATAAAATTTACCATCTTTATTGCGACGATAGTCATATACATATTAAATTACATTTATTAAATATCTATTGGAAATATTAAATGAGTATTAGTTGATTAAATTTATTCAAATAATTATATTTTTATTATGTAATTAATATAAATATGTAGACCTGAATATAAAATATTAAATGCTAGTCAGTGAATTATTTGTAGATAATTTTACGAGTTTTAATTATATATAACATACTGTAATTTAATGAAATATTTAGCTAAATAATTGGATTGATAAATCAAAAAATTCAAATATTAAATATCAAGAGATATTAAACAAAAGAGGGAGAACTCCTGGAATTCAGAAAAAGAAAACAAGAAATTCTTTTGTTTTAGCATTATTTAATAGAACAGATAGATTAATAGGTAAATGGTGAAGAAGTCCTTTCACGTGTCAATCAATCTGTCAGCTCCAACGAAGGACTCTGGAACCTAAAGAGACTGATAGGGCTAGCACAGTCTGCTTTGCACCAAAAGAACAGAAAAAAGACTTAAAAGGTCTGCCGCAGAAAACCCTTAGCCCCTCTTTCTTACGAAATCAATAAATTTACAAATTAAGATCAATGGACAACCCCACAGGAAGAAAGAGAAGACGACCCAGGAAATGCACATTGGTATTGGTTTCCTTTGTTCTATTATCTTCTTATTTATTGCATAGTGATTGCTAATGGGTTGCTGGCATAATAGTTAATATGGAATTAATGTGATTTAACAATCTAGTGCATGCAAATAAACGACGAGTTATTCATGAATTTGACTATATACTGTATCAGTATCTCCATGGTTTTTTTCTTTTCAGAATATTCGAGTTGTTAATGATATCATGGTAGGATGTAAGTTCCTTTGTATATCTGACCCGATATAACAGGGGTTAAAATCAATCTATACTCTGTAACTAACAGTAATAAAAGATTTAAAAGATGCAATATACTCAACGCTTGGTTATGTACAAACCTATCTTGATTCAAGTAAAGATATTTAACTAATCGAACACACAAGCAGAAAGAGTGAGGAGCTTGAGCTATACTATTCAATGAAAACCAACCTGAACTTTAGCTACTAGAGCTTGTAAAAGTAACATGGAATCGGCTGGCTTTATAATTTAAAATTTGGTCTCTTCTACGACATAGTATGTGGGAAAAATTCAATTTTTGGTAATTGGATTTGATACTGTTTGTTATGCCATTGGCCATTAGATGCTTTCAGTACAACTATATAATCAGTTGATCGTTGGAGTTATAAGCATGTATGAAAGCCTTTTATTTGAACCAATGGATTTCTTTTTTGCTTAAGAAGTTAAAAAGCAACTGTATTACACAACATTTATTATATTATTTTTAATAGTGTTTTTTATTATAATATATATCCGTGTTAATAGTGTTTTCCAAAAATTATAAAGCGACTGTATTACACAAAATTTACATAAACAAAGTTCTTCCATTATAATATATCCGTTATGTCTCTGTTATAATTTCTCAAATTTGAATGCTGTTGATCTTGTCCTTGTTATTAGCTATTGCTTGTGTTTTTTTAATCATGGGTTCGTCTGCTAGTTTTTAACATATGAAATATGATGCTAGTGCTATAACATGTGCAAATATGTTAGAGGGTTTGCCTATATAATATTTTAAAAATGATTAACATGGTATATAAAACAATTTTGAATGGTCAACAACAACAAATTAAAAAGAAGTCGTGGTCAAGATGATAATAAGCGAACATTACATAGCACGTGTACGTGTAGTTAATTTAACGGTGATCATATGCTTTAATGTCTAATCTATTAATTCATATTTACAAGTGAAATTCACAAATTCATTTCACAAACAACTGCATAAATTCCAATACATTTTGTTTCATAATTGAGGTGGAGCCTTGGTGCAATGGTAAAGTCATCTGGCTAGTGGCTTAGGTGTCCAGGTTCGAATCTAGAAACAGCCTCTTCACAGTGCAAGGGAATGTCGTGCATGACACCCATAATTTCACATATGTTATGGTTGTTGATTAGAAATTGAAATTTCAATCATCAAGGCTTGACTTTTTTCATAAAGTCACACCTACGAACATGAGTATAGTCACATTTAATCACCATTTTCCGTGCTTCTATTTTGATTAATTCAGGGACTTGTAAATTTGTTGTTTAACGAGAGGGAGGTTTTAATGAGTATTTTTTTTTTTGGAAATAAGGATGTATGCTATATTTTCACTTTATATATGTTGTCATTTTTTTTCTAAAATGAAAAACCAATAAATTTGTTTAAATAACTCACCCATTCAAATATTTCTTTCGACTTGAGTTTGATCTAGTTTTCAATTATAAATGTGCCACAATTTTTGCATCTACACGTTTCTCTTTCAAATTAGTGCAAACAACGCAAACATCAATAAGTGACTATCGATGGTATACTGTTGTGATCTGACACACAAGAGCTTGCTTGCTGAATGGAACCTAATCGATCTTTTGACAGGTAGCTTCTACGTTAGTATATTTCAGCACTATGAGTACATATATTATCCATGGAGTTATATCCCATGAAAAATTCGACTCTTTGAAGAAAGGGATATCAATGGAAGTGGAATTCATTATATCAAGACAAGTTGCCCTACTTATGCCAATGATCGGTCGCCATTCATGCTCTTTTTTCTTTTCATTTCATGTGTACATCTTTTGTTTAGGCGCTGCAGGGTGCTTGGTCATGTTATTTCATTTATAAATACATAGGTGCACAACCTTGTATGAGTGCAACTAATATTCCCATTTTATTATTACGTGAACCTTTGATTTTGTTCTATGTTTAGCACAATATGATAGCTTCCTGAATTTTAGGGTAGTTATACCGAGTCGACAAAGCACCATATTGTAAGGTATTTATGCGCTGATAGAGAGCAGTACATAACACAATCGTCCCCTAAAATATACATAGTTGTCTTTCTGTTCATTTCTAGTTTTTATGTTGAGAAATTATTATTATTATTGCAAAAGGAGAGTTTAAATAATTTTTATGTTAACAGGTTTTATTTTGTTATTATCGTTGTTAGGATGACAATGCTGGTGAAGTTATTGGTGACACGCTTCTAGCGCATAGAAATAAAAATAGACAAAAACAAAGTAAGGTTGGAATTAAGAAACAAAAATCATTTAAGACTCAGGTAATATTTATATTTATACATAACACCGGATAATCATTTTCTTTATTTGAGGATATAGAATCGTGTATTTGGTTCAATTTTTTTTTTGAAATAGATAGTGCACGATGGAAGGCCTGGTGAGTTTAATTGCCACCAATGTAAGAGAAATGATAAAGGAAGAGTGGTCTTGTGTACATCTTGTCAAAAAAAGAGATATTGCATTAACTGCCTCGTTAGATGGTTCGTGTTTTTGCCTTGTTATACATCGATTCATATATAATATCACCTGGTCAATGTTTTCATTTAGATTCTAGTGTTGGTTGTGGAAACTGCCTTTTGCAGTTACATCAAAACTTAAGCTGTCTTTTGTTAGCTGGGACCTAAATGATCAAGTTACACTTACATAAGTTCTCTACTTTTGGATGCCAGTTTATGGACCTTTTTGGATAGTAACATTATTACTTGAACTTACAACCCCCCCCCCCCCCCCCAAAACCCCATTTTTGGATAGTAACATTGTTACTTTGAGTACATAGAATAAGCTAGTTGTCTTTTTTTTACAAACTGCATCTCAGAAAATAGAGAGAAGTTGTGAATTTGTCTACTTTTATTCTGTTCAAACACTTAAATTCAAAGATAATACAAGGCTGTGATTTCAATCTTTTAGTAGTGATTCACAATTTATTCCTTTTCCGACATAAAATGGTGTCAGCTTTGGACAGTAGTGTGTGCGTGTCTAAAGACATAAGCTAAAATTCTAGTACTTATTGGACGATGCTTTAAGCCACTCATTAAGCTTAAAAAAAGAAAAATAAAGAGGGGGTGGTGGGGGGGGGGGTCTCTTTCATGAACTTGAATGACGGTTTTAAGGAACTATCCAATATACTGTACCTTATTGAATAGATACTCCTTTTCCTCTTAGGACACAGTTGAAGGCTCACAGTAATACATAAATGTTATCATTCCTTCAACTTCTGTATTTGAACATGCACACACACACACACACACACACACACACACACACACACACAATGTTAGTTTATTTTGTAGCTATTACCTTGTCAAAGATCACCAGCAAAGTGGTAAGCCATTTTAACTGCTAATGTAGACGTCCTGGAGTCTGAAACCCTAGACACCAATTGCCAGTTTTCAAAGAACATTATATGTCAATGCTGCTGCGAACCAAAATTTTACTTCCTTTGAGTGAGACTTGATGCACATTCGATTCTTACTTTATTTTGATATTTATAGGTACCCTCATTTAACTGAGGAAGATATTGTAAAAAGGTGCCCTGTATGCTGCAATAATTGCAACTGTAAGGCATGCCTTCGCAACAGTAGGATTTTAAAGGTTTGCTTACATTTTCGATTGATACTTCTTGTTGCATTTTAATTGCCTTAATCGCTTGCTGACTTTATTTGTTCTTATACTTCAGCCAAAGGAAACAGAGCTTAGCATAAATGAAAAACTCTTCAATTGTCATTATATATTAGCAAACCTTCTTCCTTGGTTAAGAGATTTCTATGAGGAGCAAGTGTCAGAAAAAAAAATTGAGGCGAAAATTTTAGGTATTAAATTTTGAATGCATCAAAAATTTATTAAATCGGTTTCTTCAGATACATTGCAATAATTTTTGTTCAATTCACATGTAGGAGTTGACTTATCTAAGTTTGAAGTTCAGCAAGCCATATGTAGTTCTGGTGAACGAGCGTATTGGTAAAACATATTTCCTTTGTTGCTTTTGGTTTCCCACGTTCTGTGTTTCATCTTGAAATTGGTACGAACTACTTGTCAATGTCTGTTCGAATCACGATACACAAGTCTTGAACCTGTGACCTCATGCATTAATGTCGGAGTGCCTAACCACTTGAACAATGATGCTTGTGTCTTCATAACATGTTTCTAATATGTAACAAAAGATGCTGTGTTTATAGGCTATTTGTTTTGTGTTTTGACTCAAAAGATAGTAGGTTCTAGTAAGCAACCTAAAAAAGGGAGCATATGCCAGTTGATTTGAAAAGTAAAAAGGATTGAGAAAAAAAACCATTTCAATATAAACAAATGTGTTGATAAAAACTATACACTGTCCTTCAGTTTGAATTTCGAAACTGTATAATATATATTACTCTTATACCTTGTTTTGATTTTCATTTGATACCTATAAATTTTGGCATGAAATGAACCAATGTATTACCTATTCTCTAAAAATTACGTCTTTTATCATTGGAGTTGCCTAAGCAATAAACACCCTTCCATTGTTTGCTTTTCATATTTTGAGGTGAAAAAATGAACTGGCATTCTATTGCACTCAACATCAGTCAGTGGCATCTTACTTCTTCTACGACATAGATCAAGCAATGTGAATGACAGGTCACAGGGTCAGGTTTTTATATGTTACATTTATGCCCATTCTAAATGTATTTGAGAAAAAGGAAAAATAATAAAGTGTGATTTGCTTTGTCATATCTGAGTACAATATTTAACTCCATTACCATGATTTTGTCTCCCGATTAAACTTTGAATCTTAGAATATGGAGTATGTTCTCATGAATTTGTGATATTTTGTATTCTATATTGTTATGTTTCTTAATATTTTATTGATGAACAAATTTTAGGATCAAAGATCTAAAGACCAAAAATTTGCAATTATGAATTTAAAATGTAAGTGTATTTTTCTCAGTGTATTTCAGGCTAAAAGTTAAGTATCACTTAAACCACACTTGTGCTGTTTGACCTAGCGGACATACTAGTTGTTTGACCTTGGTGAGGTAACTTCGACTGTCATACCATACCCTATATAATATAGATGCGCAATAAATTAATCAATTCAAAATACTGAATATTAGATTTACCATTAAATTTTACTGTTTTTGTGTAACATTTTAAACATTATTGAGTGCGCGCACGCACACATACGTTCTATTTTGTTACAGAATATTGTCAAAAACTTGTGCCAAGATATCTTGTTGGGACAAATGTCTTAACCTGCTTCTATGTCCTTTTGGAACGAAGGAAAATACTATTTTCTAGATCTCTCTCCTTTTCTGCATCTTTATTAACTGCTATGTAAATAAGTCAATGTTGGGTAAGGCTTGCTAAAATATAATTTAAATCAAGTAACTTGCAATATTTTATCTACTTCTCCCAGCGACAACTGCAGCACTTCTATACTTGATTTTCACCGAACTTGCCCTGGCTGTTCATACGATTTATGTCTTCATTGTTGCCGTGAAATTCGTGAAGGCATTTTACCTGGTGGTTGTGGAAAGCGGTTACCTGAATATGTTTCCCGTGGCTTCGATTATTTACATGGAGGTGATCCAATTTCAGTCCCCTCTGATATTAATCTTGAAAACCCTAACAATCTTCCTGAAATGAATGAAAAATGGAAAGCTAATTCAGATGGTAGCATTCCTTGCATATCAGAGAATTGCAAAAATACATTGCTGGAATTGAGGTGCATGTTTAAAGAAGAAGTTATTCTAGGCTTGCTTGCAAAGGCAAATGAAATTATGGCACGTGAAATTGTGTTATTGCCCGACTTAACCTCTAGTTGCACTTGTGATAGTAGTACGTTGCTTAAGGCAGCTAATAGGGATGGATCTAGTGACAATCATTTATTCTATCCAAATGCTAAAGACGTTAAAGTCGGGGAGTTGGAACATTTTCAGAAGCATTGGAGCATAGGCAATCCTGTAATTGTTCGTAATGTGCTTGAGTTCACCTCCGGTTTGAGTTGGGAACCAATGGTTATGTGGCGGGCTTTACGAGAAAAATTGTCTACTGCTAAAACGGAGAATCTTGAAGTCCATGTTATAAATTGCTTGGATTGGTGTGAGGTTAGAAATTTCATCTGATGATGTATGTAGTATGTTCTCTATTGTGTGTGTGTGTGTGTGGGGGGGGGGGGGGGGGGGGTCAAAAGCTCGTATTTTAATTTGTCATTGGTTCATGTTTTTTGTTTGTGACATGCATATTGCCACATCAGACTAATTTCTATTGACAATTCTCTTAAACAAGGTTTGTCCTATTACTTTCAGAATAAAAAAGGACCACATACATTATTTTGTGCTTTCCTAAAAAAACTAAGGTGTTATATTATTGTTGTGGTTTAGACCGTTGAAAAATTATACTTTGTGAAACATGGAGTTCCAATGACACTTTTTTACTATTCATATCATTTTTATTTATATAATAAAAAGTGATCTCTGAAATTTTATGTTGCAACATGGATCTAGCATGTTGTTTCCGTGTACTAATTTAATTTCTGATACATAGACATCTGTCCAAACCTATATATTTAAATCCATGACCTTATGTTTGCGTGCGAGCAAAATACACACGCATGCATGCTGTGTGTGTGTAATAAATAAACAGTACTTTTGTGAAACGTGTTTACCGATACGGAGGCGAGTTCTCATCGTTATATGTGCATAAATAATAAACTCTTATTGTTCCTAAAGGTTACACAAAGAGTCATGCAACACTTCAGTAGGCCCTAGATGTTGTACACATATTCACAGCCTTACATTTCCCCTGGTGTGGTAATTTCAGTTAATAATGGGAGTATGCTTGAAGAGCATATTTGGTTTGGAAATCACAATTAACTGTGCTTGCAAAATTTTATGGAAGATTTCGATTTGCGTTGCGTATTCTGTACTAAATTCCACCTTCGTTTTCTTGTTTTTTGTTTTGTAGGGTGATATAAACATTCACCAGTTTTTCACAAGATACGCATGCATTCATTTTGACGATCATGGTTGGCCAGAAATGCTCAAACTTAAGGACTGGCCTTCCGCTACTGCTTTTGAGGATCGTCTGCCAAGGCATGGTGCAGAGTTTATTGCTGCATTACCCTTTCATGAATATACACATCCTCGATTTGGGTTTCTTAATTTAGTGACTAAGTTACCTGCTGATGTTATAAAGCCTGACATGGGTCCAAAATCATACATTGCATATGGATTTCACAAAGAACTAGGCCGAGGAGACTCTGTCACTAAACTTCATTGTGATATGTCTGATGCGGTATGTTAGATCTTTCACAATTTGTTGAACTGTTGAAAATATTTTGCCTTTTCATGTCTCTCTAGGAAGAAATATAGCACAAATTGAAAACAGCAAATCTATATAATTATAAATCATGTTTTACTTATACTTTCCACTATGTGTAAAACGTGAAAAACTTAAGCCAAATTGGTATTTAACAAAAATGATACCTGGTGTATAGTTGCATTATTCTATTTAATAAATTGCTGTTACATCTTGCAGGTGAATATCTTGATGCACACCGCAGAAGTAATGCCTTCTTCAGGGCAACTTAGAAAAATAAAACGAAAAAAGAAGCAGCACATGCAGCAAGATGTCAAGGAGAAATGTGGTAATGGAAGTATATATATGAATAATAATTTGATTCAGTTAAATGGCGACAGAACTCAAGAAGGTGAAAAAATGGGTGTGTCTGTTACTAAGTCTGATGTAATTAGTTCTGAGGACCCTAGTATTCAATCTGAAGACCATGGTCAAACAAATAATGTCATTGCAAAGAACGAGAAAAGCAACCTTGCTAGTTCTACGAATTACTCAGGAGGTGCCCTTTGGGACATATTCAGAAAAGAAGACGTCCCAAAGCTTGAAGATTATTTAATGAAACACTGTAGACAGTTCAGACACATATATTGCTGTCCAGTGGAGCAAGTATATTCTTTTTGTTTCATTATTTCTTCAGTACTTCAACACTTATTTAATATTTGTGAGAATCATGTTAACTTTTTTTTATAGGTAGCACATCCTGTTCATGACCAATCTTTTTACTTAACTAAGAAACACAAGAGAAAGTTAAAAGAAGAATACGGTCAGTATTTTCTTGGTCTATAGCAGTTAATTATATGCATTACAGATCACTCTCCTTATTTTTATATATTCTAGGTATTGAACCTTGGACATTCGAACAAAAGATTGGCGAAGCTGTATTCATCCCAGCAGGTTGCCCGCATCAAGTTAGAAACCTGAAGGTAATGTTAGTATGTGGTTTTGTCAATCGGTATGTTTGTTAAAATTTGTTTTATGATTTTGCTCTCTCATGAACATCCTTCTTTGGTAGGAATCTTCATATTAAGTGGACGTTTGTTTTGTTTGTTTACAATTTCCATACTCTGTAGCTTGAAGATGCAATAATGCATGCAAAGTTTTACCTCTTCAAAGTTCACACCTTCCTGTGTTATACTGCTCATGTTGATATTTTTCATTTCCGTTCTACTGAAGGAATCAACTGTAATTGTCCATGATGTGTTTTTGGTGGATAAATTTACGCACTTGTCATCAATTAATTTTTCATCCTAAAGCTTTTAGAATCATGTTACAGTCTTGCATAAAGGTTGCTTCAGACTTCGTCTCACCAGAGAGTATTCCGGAATGCATGCGATTGACCAAAGAATTTCGTCTTCTTCCTCCTTATCACAGAGCCAAAGAGGACAAGCTGGAGGTGATTACTCCTATTCTTTATTGCAGTATTTTTTATGTGCAGCAGACCTGTTAATTGTATACTGAACATCTGTAATTTTATTTCTATGGAGCAGGTGAAGAAAATTGCTCTGCATGCCCTGATGAGAGTTGTGAATGATGCTGAAGAGTGCATATTAAATGATAAGTAAGCAGTCCATTTTATTATCGTGGTTGTTTATTGAAACAAATCAGTGTTTGAAAGCTGGGGTATTTGTTTTTGTTGTTGTTGTCTGGGGTGTTTGCAAAAGAAAAAAGCAAGAAAATGGTAGGTCACCGTGAAGACTAATTTGTCAGAGTTGCTCACAAACAAAGTCATTAGTGAATTGTCAACAGCAACTGCTTGATGGTGTATCATAGTTTGAAAACGTTGCATGATATCTTCATTGCTAATGGACTAAAGGACCTTTTTCTTGAATGAAAAAAAAGAAAGAAAGAAAAAAAAAAAATGTAATCAACCAAGCATTACAACAAGAAGAAGTAGATGGTAGGTTAGTAGGTTGTTATGAAAAAAGAAGAAGAAGCCCATAGAAGTTAATTACAGACGAAGTCATTCGCAAATTATTAACGTCCTGCTGATGTTTCATATTTGGGAAATGTTGCATGAATTTCATTCCCAACAATTTGAAGATTTGTATTTAATACATGTCTGCACACTCGATCTTAGACGTTTTCTCTACACTTATGCTCTTGCAGCAGATGCGGTAGCCGTGGGTAGAGTCTGAAAAATCAGGAAGCTTGTAAAAAAGTGGATAAATCACATTTCTTGTTTCCACCTTTTTTTTTTTTTTTTTTTTTTTTTTTTTTTTTTTTTACGAGAGCATAATCCTTGAAAACTAATCTTCATTGATCCACATATCTATACCATAAGTTTCAAGCTGATTTTCAGGTAGCAAATGATCATAGACGCTATTGGCTTTAAATTAAGCACGTTGTGTTGTAAGCATAAAATGACGTAAATGGACTAGGACAACTCATGATATTTTTTTTCTCACCATTTCTGTCTGGAAGTAATGTCTAGCTCCAAAAGTTGCAAGTTGATAACAGTTTTGCAAACCTTAACTCGAAGATGATTTAAGTGTTAAAGTTTTGACAAAGTTTGAGGTCGTGGTTTCGATCATTTGAATTTTTTGTAGTTTCAGTCTATTTCACAAATTTTGGAAGTTTCGCTTTTTGGTTTTGGTTCAGTTTCAATACTGCAAAACAATTAGGTAATTTTTAATGAAAACGAGTTGATAAACTAAAGTTGTAACTAAACCTTAATTAATTTATAACCCTCAAATTCCTAATCATCTGTTCAAATCCCAATCAAATTACTTAATGCTTTTTAATTACAAAGTGCTTTGATATACCAACTTTTAATTCATTGAGCCCAAATAGACCCCATCCAGAAAGCTTCTCCCAAATTAATAAAACTTAGTGGGCCAGTCAACTAAAATATGTTGGTTCTCAGTTCTCGTTACCACCTCCTCTCATTTCCTGCCAGCTCAAGTACGTTGGGTCTTATATTTAGTAAACGAAAAAAATTAGGAGAAAATAAAATAAAACAATGAGCGCATCGACAAAGTAAATGAAAATCAACCTCATTTCACAGCCTTAGTTCAGGCAAACATCGATTCAAGTACTCGAGGCTGCAAAAGACTCTTGATTTCAACTGAAATAAGTGTTTTTGAAGATGAGAAAGACCTTCAAGCTAAGGGAACTATATTCGAAAGAGAACAAAGGACTTTGATAAGTTCATCCAAAAATGGAAGAACATGCTTGATAACTCCCATATATCAACTCGAGATTCTTCAAAGAGAAAATGGGTGATGGAGGCAAGTGTGTCCATCCTATACAGAAGAAACAAGTGGAAAACAAAGGAACCATACCCAAGAAACTCATGGCCTTCTAAGGTGCAATCCCTTCAACTTTTGATAAGAATATTCCTCTCCTAACTAATGAAGAGTTGAACTATTGGCCTGCTGAGAAGAAATAGCCTAACTGTGAAAGGATCATTGAAGGCACTTATTGCCAGTATCATCAAACAAATGGACATAAAACTAATCAATGTCATGTCTTGAATGGGACAATCAAATAATTTTTAAAAGAGGAAAGCTTAAAGAGTTTGTAGGCAAGGATTGAGCTGATTAATAATAAAGTGAAATTTTTAGTGGAAATAATCCATAAAAATAAAGGAAAAAGTTTTTGATCCCACCGAGATGGCTGGATCAAAGCACCTCTTAGAGGGTAGTCAGAGTAAGCCTTCAATTCTGCATATTAGGCTTGGCAAGAGCACTGCATGATATAAGCCATTGTTCCCGCCTACGCGGCCTGCAGCCAGATTGGAGCACGAGCCTGCTTAAATGGAATATCCAAGGAAGCTCCTAAATGAAGGTCAGAGTATTCCTTTGGTCCCGCGTAAGACGAGCTGACCAAAGCACTGCTAATTTTTGATCCCATCCATGTAGCTTGGTCAAAACACCATCTAGAGGGAGGATGCATGACGGTATAAGCCTTTGGTCCTACCTAGGATGGTCTGGCCAAAGCATCGAACCAGCCTTCAGTTCTACCTGTAAGGCCTAAATGGCGCGGGTTCTAGAGGGAGGTTGGTAAGTCTTTGATCTGCCGAAAGATGACTAACCAAACTCGTCGACCAATCAAAACGTAAATTATCACCAAAGAGAATGATAAGGGGTAAAGCCTAGAGGGCCTCAATTGAAAATGAAATCATCTTATAAGATAGCGAGAAAGAGTAATAAAGTTTGTTCTTCTAGAGGGAGAGCATTCAAATACGGACTAGTTCGTTCCGAAAACAAAGTCACAGTCTATGAAGGAACGGTTAAGAGTTACTTATTTCTGATAAACAAAAGTTTAACTTCAAATGAGGACATGTAGAAAGTTCTAGAAATTCCATTGGTTCTCAATCTTTTATTTGAATCAAAGCTTTCATTATTTTTTGGTGAATAAGAGGATACAATTATTCTGTCATAATAAAGTTACTAGATGAATTTCCAGTCTATTATATCATCATTAGATGAGTTTCTCGCCTTTTATATTATTGCTAGATGGATTTCTGGCCTTCTTGTCAGATGAGTTTCAAATTGCCAGATGGTTTTATGGACTTCTATTCAAGTGATATTATCACAAGATTGTTTTTTGGGAAAGATTTTCAATTTACTTAATAAGAAGTCTATCTTGGAAAGATAAATTTATTCTCAATCAAATATCGCAAATCATGTTAAGTCAAAAGCTGAGAAACAAGCTACATTTTTTTCTTCTTCTGAAATTGGACATTTATATACAAATTTGGATGTTATGAACCACACTATCATAACAAAGTCACAGTCTATGAAAGAACGGTTAAGAGTTACTTATTTCTGATAAACAAAAGTTTAACTTCAAATGAGGACATGTAGAAAGTTCTAGAAATTCCATTGGTTCTCAATCTTTTATTTGAATCAAAGCTTTCATTATTTTTTGGTGAATAAGAGGATACAATTATTCTGTCATAATAAAATTACTAGATGAATTTCCAGTCTATTATATCATCATTAGATGAGTTTCTGGCCTTTTATACTGTTGCTAGATGGATTTCTGGCCTTCTTGTCAGATGAGTTTCAAATTGCCAGATGGTTTTATGGACTTCTATTCAAGTGATATTATCACAAGATTGTTTTTTGGGAAAGATTTTCAATTTACTTAATAAGAAGTCTGTGTTGGAAAGATAAATTTATTCTCAATCAAATATCGCAAATCATGTTAAGTCAAAAGCTGAGAAACAAGCTATAAACTTTTCTTTTTTCTTCTGAAATTGGACATTTATATACAAATTTGGATGATATGAACCACACTATCATGACAAGGGGGTCCAACAGCGTCGAACCCATGTCCTCTTGCATCCTGCTCATGTGCTCTTACCAGCTAAGACAAGGATGCTTGTCAAAAAGCTTCAAATCTTAGATGAAAGCAAAAAAGAGCATCAATTTTATTTAGGTATTAGTCATTTAAGTACAACTTTACACGAATTATTCTATGCTATATGTACAAGAGTTGCAGGTACAAAAGAGCTGGACTACAAGGGAGTCTAACCAAAAGCATATAAGTAATTCTATACTAAGAGACAAGGATTTGTGCCATTCCATTCCTCTCAATCAGTAATGCGATGAATCATTATTGTATTTAGGATTTGTATAAGCTTCTTCTCCTTCTTTTGGATAGTACTTGCATCATTGATCAAATCAATCTAAATGTTTAATGCACGATCGAGCGCCTTATTGGCTTCCTTTTAAAATTTGAATCTTGCTCTTTATTTTTTTCAACCTTCCGTTCAAAAGTGTATTTCTCTCGCGCAAGTCCCTTAAACCTGGCCCCATAAGTTTTGAGATATGTAGAAATCTTATCATTCTACTTCTTGTTCAAAAATTGGATGCATTCATTCTCGGCTTTTTTACTCTATCTGGAAATTTCATCATTATCTAAACTCTTAGGCGGATTCAATAAGGTAGAAAATCGTTCTTTGCTAATCAAAGAGTGAAGTAAGAAGGTCGGATTCGCCCCCACCCGCAGTGAATTCTAAAGATTGACAGGTTACTTGGTTTTTCATTGATTCCACTTCAAGATCCATTGCTTTTTGATGCGGTCGAGCATTTTCTGCAATTCTAGCTCTTGAATTTCTTTATCATTCTCTTTAATCTTTTCCTCTAAGCTAGAAGACAATTCTTTCATACTACTCTATATGAATCGCATGCTATAATACTTGGTGTACCATTTCTAAGCATCTGAGTTGTTCGGAAACTTTGAGGTTGACCCATCTTGAGAAAATCGTTTTTTCCTCAATGTTCGCTGCTAGTTTGATCACGATGATGTCTAGTCGAGAATAAAAGTCTGAAAATTTGGACGCAAGCATTAGTTGTTTTTCCTAGAAGTAAGGTACAAAAAGAAATTAATGCGCAAAAAGACGTATTCTTCTATTAACAAGTTTTACAAACTCAAGGAAACTCAGATTACATCAGTGCAACTTATGTGCATTTAGCAATTTTCAAAATTTAGAAATAGCAGATTGATCTTTGTTAATCAAACCCACGGACATAGGGCGATAGAATCAAAAGGAGTATTAAACCCTTGAGGAGTATTTACTAAGAGAAATCGATGACAATTCCATTGATTAATAGGACTTGTGTATCTGCATAATAATCGAGCATAAATGGGTACGTGCCTCGTTAAGCAATGTGTCCTTTTTCCTTTTGTCACCCAAGAAATGAACACGAAAATAGGGAACCGTGTGTAAACTTCTTGGAAATCCCTAAGAAAAATATATTTTGCTAACCGATATGTTTTAAAGACCAACTGTTTCTCTTTAAAGTCTTTTTTTAATCAAATTTGCCTAGGAGTTTCGTAGAAACATGACTCCTTGGTGATCCTCTTATCTTGTGTATTTCGAGAAAAACGAACTAGGCTGAAAGACATGAGATACGAAAATCCATGAGATTACTTTAACTGCATATTACAATAATAAAGTCATTTGGGTTCATTTAAAATTTAAATTGAACCTTTATAAAACTCAAAAATGAATCTTTCCTTATTAAATTTAACTTCCTTTGGAGGAAGAGTATTAGAAGAGAATGGAATGGGCTCAACTAAATATTTTTTTATGGAGGAAGAGTATTAGGAGAGAATGGAATGGTCTCAACCGTAGAAGGGTTCCTGTATTCCCTAAGGTGAGGATCAAACCCATGCCTAACTAAATATTTTTTATGGAGGCGTCTAATTAATCTTTCACTTTTATTTCCTGTGAAAAAACAACGAGGAGAATCTTACATTAAACTTTGTAAGGAAACTCTACTAAAGTTTCTCTGTTATCGATCAACATACAAAAGATTGGCTAACTCTGCATTTTGTTTTAGAATTATTTCTCTGTGAAGACGAGACATTTTTAAGAGTCGAGCAACTTGATTTTCCTTGAAATCCCTTAGTTGTTTAGTGCGATAACAAAGGCGCTTGTACTTAATGGATAACTTATTGTGCTCTTTAACTAACCTTTCAATTTATCTGTTCAAGCGACACTTCATGCTCGTCATACAGAGTCTCATAATGGTATTTGGTTCTTTTCTTTGGCTAAAGTAATAATCTTATTAACTAAAGGATGCTAAGCAAATTCCATAACTGTATAGCTAGGACTTGAGAAACATTAGTTTGAGTTTTTTACTTTCGGCTAATGGATGGAAGAAGCAACATCTTTTAGGGGAATATTCTCCTTTGGAGCATTTCGGGGATCAGGCAAATCAAGGAATTCTGATTCATGAGCATACAAATCCAAGTTGGGCTGCTTGATCCGTTTTCTCTATTCCTTGGTCCTTTAGGACCGTCGCTACCACCATCTCGAGCATGATTATTGTCATTGGTATCATCATCATTGTTATTGTCATTATCGTCCTCCTTAACGTAACTCCTGTCCATCTCAAGAAGGGGTTGTTAAAAGATAGCAGCTTTTTAGGGTCAACAACTCCTTTGGGGAATTCATCTTGCAGAGATCCCGGAGCTCTCTTCAATATAAGATCCCTGAGCCTTGTTAAAGCATATCGAACTGATGTTTACTCTTCTGTATTGCTAAAGTTGTATGATCTCACGTGTTGCCTTGAGCCGCATTTTTATTGTTTTATTTCAAAGTCCAATTGTATTACTGTGGCCGTTATCTCCTGCATACCTTTTGCCTATACAAGCTTTGTATCATACACACAGTCTGTATTATCATCAAAACTCATTTTTTGTTCAGAATCAAATAAAGAGAACATGTGTTCATTTCTTTCTCGTCAATACTCTTACATTCTTAATCATAATTTGTTCAAGAATTGAACATGGTATTAGAGCAAGTTATTGCCTAACATCATCCTTACTTTCGATCTAGCCGTGTTGTTTGGTGATACTCTTCAGAGAAGTGTCATCATTTGAGTATCTTTTTTCTCATCAGTGGATATCCTCTTCATATGAGAATTGAGGGGTAATCAAATTGTGAATGTGTCTCGTCAGAACCTTGTCTGAATCTGGCTGCATCATTCAAAAAGTCAATCAATTTCTGTTGTAAGAAATCCAGGAAAGAAAAACCAAGAAGTCAAGAAATTCAACAAGAAAACAATTAAGAGCCATACCAGAAGCCACCTCAGTTCAGAAAACCTTGTCTCTACATCATCACTGGATTCACTGGTCGCTACATACCTGCTTTCTTGGATCCCTATCTCACTGTTTTTTTTTTCTTTTGATTCTTCGCTGCAACCTGTTCTCCCCTCTTCTTGATCATTTGACTTATCTTAAATCATCATGAGAGATGCAACTCTATCCTCTACATCTAATAATGGACCTGACAACAATTCTCAAGCCCTTCCCTCTATTCATCAACTTGTGAAGACTGTGATGAGTCATCAAAGTCAACTCATAACCATTCATCTAGAGGAAGACAATTTTCTCCTCTGGAAATTTCAGGTTGAAACTCCAATTTGTAGGTATGGATTAGAAGGCTTTGTTCTTGGCAGTCTTCCTATACCATCAAAGTTTACCACTGACAAAGACAATAAAACTGTCACAGATGAGGAATATATCAAATACAACAGAGAAGATAAACTGATCTGTTCATGGTTATTATCCTCTATCAGTGCTAATCTGTTGCCACAAGTATTGGGATGTAAAACTTCTAATGAGATATGGTTAACTGTTTAAAAAAACATTAACAATCAATCTACAACAAAAGTTCTATATTTCAAAAGGCATTTGCAGAATATCAGAATGGATAATATGCCTGTCAGAGAGTATATTGCAAAAGTTAAAAGTATTTGTGATTCTCTTGCTTCCACTGACAACAACATTCAAGAATCTGAGCCATTGTTAATTCTAATGAATGGTCTCAATGATGAGTTTAAATCTATTGTTGTCGCCATCACAACTCAAAGGACAGTGCCACGTCTTGATGAAGTTCATGCAATCTTATTGTCTCATAAATTAAGGTTAAGTAGCAAGAAAGTGCATGAACCAGACTATTCTGTCAATCTTTCTATTGGATATAAGAATAAAAGTCAAAACATCAATAAAAGTGATCAACAATTTCAGAGAGGTGGAAATTCTAACAGAGGAAGAGGAAGATGCAGATGGACCAACAATAAACCAAAACGCCAAATTTGTGAAAAAGTCGGGCACACCGCCATGAAATGTTATTTCAGGTTTAATTCCAATTATGTGCCCAATCAAGGTCAAAGAAACAACAAACCCACCGCCAACTTAGCCAACATTCAAAATGAAAACAACTCTCAATCAGAAATGAATAAAGGCAATGAAATTACAAGAATTGATCATATACAAGATGATGGATGGTACTCTGATACAGGTGCAACAAATCACCTGACCAACAATCTCGAAAATCTAAATTTGGACAGCAAGGAATACAAATATAATCAGTCCATTTCTATAGGCAATAGTAAGTGTATTAACATTACTCACATTGGTAATACTTGCATTGATGGCAAGAAACAATTATACTTGCATGATATGCTTATGGAACCAAAAAAAAAAAAAAAAAGATTTGATTAGTGTCTCAGTTTGCCAGAGACAATGATGTCTACTTCGAATTTTATCCCAAACATTGCCTTGTTAGAGATGTTCTAACTAAAAATGTTATTTTACAAGGTGATGTCAACAAGGGATTATACAAGTTAAACTCTATTAATTGCCACAAAGGTGTAAAAGCCGAGAAAAGCTGTAATTTGACTTAGATAAATAATGATGATCCCAACAAAAATGTATTTGATTTATGACATTGTAAGCTTGGACATCCTAGTGTAAAAATTGCGGAGCAAGTGTTATCTGAAATCAATGTTAATTCCATTACTTTTAATTTTATTACTCTGCCATATATATATATATATATATATATATATATTTGTGATTATCGTCAACTAGGTAAGTGCCATAACTTACCTTTTAATGACTTCTACTATATACACTGAAACCCTACAACTAATTGTCGTTGATCTATGGGGCCCAGCCCATCTATTTTGATTTTCGTTACAGATATTATGTATCTCTTGTTGATGATTATACCAGATTAACATGAATTTATTTTCTGAAATGTAAATCTGATACTTATCATGCCATCACAATGATTGAAAAACAAACTGATTCATCTGTCAAAGTTATACAAACCGATGGGGGTAGTGAATTCAAATCTTTTAAGTACCTATTTTAAAGATAAGATATCATTCATAGAATTACATGCCGCTACACTTCTTAACAAAATGGGTTGGTTGAGAGAAAACATAGACACATAGTTGAATCTGGCTTATCACTCCTTGCTCATGCAAATCTGCCACTTGAATTCTAGTCAAAGGCTTTTAGTACTGCTGTTTATTTGATCGATAGACAACCTACTAAAATACTTAACCATATAACTCCTCTTGAAAAACTACAGGGTGTTAAACCAGATTACAAAAGCATGAGGATATTTGGCTGCCTATGCTACCCTTGCCTAAGGCTTTATAATAACAATAAACTGAATTTCAGATCCAAACCGTGTACTTGTTTTGGCTATACTACTAATCAAAAAGGATATAAGTGTCTCTATGATACATGTAAGATTTTCATAAGCAGACATGTTCAATGAGGAAGTATTTCCATTCAGTTCAAAAAATATCAGTACTACAATTTTTTTTTACAATGCCTAGAACTCCATACCTTCTATTCCACAGTGGTCTGATGCCTGGAATCACTCAAGGAGCAGTGTGGGTGCTGATGATCATAGTTCACCACCATTTAACTTAGATGACCATGAGCCGCTGAAACCATTCGACCTTGCCTTCACTAGCCCTACTCGATCAACAAGTCAAACTCAGATTAGTAATGACGCTACAAGCTACTGGAAATGAATGCACTTCAAGTTCTTCTTATCAGGACCACAAACCCACTGATGATCTACAAGCCCAAACAAGGCATCATATGACCACAAGTTCCAAAAGTGAAACATTCAAACCAAAAGTGTTCATTGCCACATCAGATTTAACATAATCAGAGTCATTTAATCAAGCAGTGAGTAACAAAAGCTGGAAAAATGCCATGGATAATAACTACAATGCCCTCATTAAAAACGAAACATGGAATTTTGTGTACCAGCCAACAAAAATATTATGGGTTGAAAGTGGACACATAGATCAAAAAAGAATCCAGATGGAACAATAAACATGTACAAGGTAAGGCTAGTAGCAAAGGGATTTACACAGGAGTATGACTTTGATTTCAATCAAACATTTTCTCCTGTAGTTAATCCCACAACTATTGGACTTGTCCTTGGTATTGCTTTAAGCAAAAACAGGCAAATAAAGCATTTGGATGTCAATAATGTCTTCCTAAATGACATTTTAAGAGAAGAAATCTATATGCAACAATCGTAAGGGTATATTCAAAACTCAAATTGCACGCAAACTAAATAAAGTCGTTCATGGGCTTAAACAAACACCTAGAGTCTGGTTTGATAAACTGAAAAGTGCATTAATTAAACTTGGGTATCTGTCTACCAAGTCAGACAGTTCTTTGTTCATAAAAACAACCAACTTATCTACAACATATATATACTGATTTATGTTGATGATCTAATTGTTACAGGTAGCGGCAGTGCAAACTTGGATCAGTTGACTCATTATCTTAACCCGTAATTTTCAATTAAAGATCTAGGGGATTTGACAGACTTTCCGGGCATAGAAATGAAAAGAAAATCAAGTTCAGAACTCTATCTATGTCATAAAAAGTACATTTTAGACTTGCTTGTTAAAACTAAAATTAACAGTGCTAATCCTCAACCTACACCTATGATCAACAATCGGCACTACTCCAAATACTGGGGGAAGCTATATTTAATATCAAACAATATAGAAGTGCTGTAAGTGCATTACAATATGCATCTATAACACGTTTTGATATCACTTATAGTGTTAATAAAGTTTCACAATTTATGCAGAACTCCTAAATGAGCACCGTAAAGCTGTGAAGAGAATCTTAAGATATCTCAAAGGCACTATCAATTATAGTCTTACTCTTAGAGCTTGCAAGTAACTAAATCTAACTGGCTATGCTGATACTGACTGGGCCTCTGACCTAGATGACAGAAGATCTACTACTTGTTACTGCATATATAGTGGAAGCAATTTATTCTCATAGTGTTCAAAAAAACAACCAACTATATCGAGATCCAGCACTGAAGCTGAATATTGGAGTGTTTTCTATTGCCACTGCTGAAATTAAATGAATACAATCTCGTCTAAATGAATTAAAGAATCAATGACGCTAGATCTGCTCTATGGCGTGATAACAAAAGCACAGTTTACATTTTAGAAGATCCTGTGCAACATGCAAGAACTAAACACATACAGATAGATCTGTACTTCGTACGTGAACTTGTTTAGAGAGGAGAATTACAGGTTAGTCACATACTTGGTATTTATATTTATCAACGTGCCGATATTCTTATTAAGGTTATCTCTGACACCAACTTCAAAACATTCGGATCAGATCTAAGTGTCGAAGAGTATGACAATTCATCTGCCTCGTCGAGCAACAAAAAGGCCTTCCTTTTTGTTGTTGTGCTCTCACTCCTTGCCGATTGCTTTCTCTCTTCAATTCGCGATGATCGCATTTCATCTTTCATGGATTTGCTGAAGATCACAAATCTGGGTTTTAGTAACCCTTGATTTGAGAGGGTATGTTGGAGCATATTGAACCGATGCTTACACTTCTGTCTTGCTAAAGTTATATGGTGGTCTCGTGCTTCTCACGTGTTACCTTGGGCTGCAATTCTATTGTTTTATTTCAAAGCCCAAATGTATTATTGTGGCCGGTTATCTCCTGCATACCTTTTGCCTATAAAAGCTTTGTATCGTACAGAGTATAAAGTATGTGTTATCATCAAAACTCATTTTTTGTCCAGAATCAAATAAAGAGAACTTGTGTTCATTTCTTTCTCCTCAATAGTACATTCTCAATTAAAATTTGTTCAAGATTTCAACAAGCTTAGCTTAAAATAAGCTTCCATAATCATAAATTGCCGTTTTATAGCATATAGCACATTAAGAATAGCTATTTCTGTTCAGAAGGACATGAAAGCGCAAGTTAGCATTACAGCAGTAAACTAGTATGAAAACGAGAAATATTGCTTCAATGCTTTAGCACAAATTTTATTTTGTACGTAAATTATCATTGAAACCACTTTTTTTAATACATTTTTTGTTTCTTGCTTCAAGGTGCCAGCCTAATGGTGAAAACAGGAAAGAAACTGTCATACAAAAGAAGCAAGGTGGCTCAGTCGAATCCGATCAAGCTTAAGCAAAAACAGGAAAGAATTTGTCATACATTGCTTTTAGGCTTTGCTAATGTTCTTGCATCTAACAATTTTTGTTAAATGAAATTTAGTCATCTACGTTTTAGCAGGGATGTTTGTTTAGATTGTTAAACTGGTTGTGTAACGTTAGTTTGTCACACGAGCTTGACTTCTGTTATGTTCTTTGTGCCAAACGCTTTAAAGTCATTTGGACCTTCAAGCTTCATTAGTTTTATTGTTAGTTTACTTCCTATTGTATGTATGCAGTTAATTCATTTTATCACAGTAAATTTGTCTCATTTATCGGTTTCTCACTCTATTTAACCTTATTTATCGGTTCTTCTATTTATCTTTTTACAATATCATTTTTAATAAAGTACTGCAGAGTTCGTAACTGCTTGCTTTGCAATACCAAATTATTAGGGTCACTGGATAAAGTTTTGCACTACTTATTGTCTTTAATCCTTATGGTCTTTAATCACCACGGTGTGGTTGATGATTCATCTGCAGTTCATTTCTATGTTAATGTCTTGTTGAACTACGGTATTATGACTGGACTAAGTAAATAAAAAGTATGGATTTGGTAGAACGAAAATTAATTCAATTTTTGTTGACTTTTTAGTGGTATTAGGAAGAGTATTAAAGGTGCTGCTGGAATACCTCCTTTTCTGAAGCGCTACACTTGTGCTTGTTGGATATTCTGGTTTGATTTTGCTTTGCACTCAAAAGAAGTGAGCTAATGTTGATTAAGCTTGGATATTGAAGTCTTTTTTCGGTTTTTAATGCTGAAGTAAGATAAGTATGAGTTTATTGCCCTATATCTAAATATCGGTGCTCTTATAATTTATAATCTCACTATATGAGGTAAAATCTTGTTTTTGATGTGTATATGGAATTTTTTTTAACAATCTAAAAGGAATTGTGCTATTACTATCCAAAAAAAGCTTCTGGATTCCAAAACTAAATGCTACCTCATCAATTTTGGTTTTTTACTTCTTTACACCAACCATTGTCAAATTTTAAGCAAGCATACCCAGATATTTCAAAACATCAAACTTATCACTTTCAAAATTTCAATTTGATTTGGATAGAGAAAGTCGGTATAAAGAAATGAGAAATTTCGTACTAACTTTAAATAACTGCAACAGACACGTATAATAAATATCTTCATTTTTCCTAGTTGACAAAATTCGTGTAATGGAAAGATTTTCATTTTATTTTTTCAGAAATTCATTCATCTTGACTTTTCGTTAAGAATAAGTAAAAAGATGTAGATCTGTTGAATTTCAAGTATTCAGTTTCATTGATTGTTTCCTAAACCAAATTCATCTTTATTCAAAATAGAACAACAATTATATCACTTACTGTTAGATCCATAAATGGTTCTAATGCCCAAATTAACGATAATCTGAAGAAATTGAAATAGAAAAATGAAGAGAAACATATGATTTATAGTGGTTCGACGTTAAAGAGCATACGTCCACTTTAAACTTTGTTGATTGATGATTGGAGTACAAATACAATGATTGTTTTCACTCAAACTTAATTATACAATGAATAATTTCACTCAATGCTTGTAGAAATATTCCTCAAAGGTTGATGATGGTCTGAATAAAGTGATGAAATTCGGATGTAGTGAGAGTTAAAGCCAAGAATTTGCCAAAAGATCCCTTCAAATGAAGCTTGGTGGTGTATTTATGGGCAGAAAATTCATCTGGAGGGCCCTTGGTTCGGGTACACGTGGTAGCGATCCCGTTCGGTTCGGGATGAAGAGCCCTGAGATGTTGCCAGCGCATAGCCTTCGTGGGTGAACGTGGGATGATGGGTGCATAACCGCTCCGATTCTTAAGGATATCGTGCATTGTAACCGCTCCAGCTTCAGATCAGATAACATAATGGGGTGGGGGGGGGGGGGTGGGGGGGGGGGGGGGGTCCGGATAGAGGGAGCCCGAACCAATCCGGTTATGTTTTCTATTTATCATTTTCTGGTTTGATTGCTTTAGAGCAGGCGGGTTCGGTTCGGGAGTCTCCGAACCGATCCAGACTTGCTTAAAGTTCTTGCTTCACATCTATTCGTCGAGTAACCTTCTAACTTTCTGTAGCTCGATCACAAAGTGGGCTAACATTTTGCCCCCTCGAAGTACATGCTTATTGGAGATAGGGTGTGCTTCGAAATGATGTATCTGTTCGCTTCTGAATTCAAATTATTGAATAGTTGCTTCCATCCGTTCGTGAAGCTGTGACACTTTACGAAGCCGTATCTCTCGGAAGCTTATAAATATAACCTTGGATGCACTAATCATTCCTGTCATTTTTTAGTAGCTTTGAGGATCCATTCAGCATTTGGGCAATATTCTCAAGTAAAACTCCAATGACATATATTTATAAATTCTTCGTTCCTTTTTGGACTTATCTTATGCACTGAATTAATATTGGTGACCATCCCTTGGTTCGGATCGGTCTCATCTGATCCAGTCCATGGTCCAACCGTTACTGCGCTAATGAGCTGAAAGGCTTCATGTTAGTGAGGGCTATCCGTTTATTTGATCGGGCTAAGGCATCTAATCCACCAGAATACAAAGGGACACCCACTTCCTTCATATATATTCACGCTTTTCTCCATAATTTCTCACTTTCTACCGCTACCCATCTCATTTCCAAAACCCTAACTTCTGAATCTCGAAGAAACTTCTTCAATTTTCGAAATAAAATCATAGGTGGGGTTTTAATCTTTGGTTATCTTGGTTTTAATTGATTTAAATTCCAAGTTTAGAAGAAATTTGAGTGATTTTACTCGACATCACATTAAATCGTGTCGCTGTGGCTCCGCTCCACCGCCGCCGTTGCTGGTGGCTTCGTCGCCGCCTCGAAGCGATCGCGGAGGGGGTTTGAACTGGTGTTGAATTCGTTGATTTGCAAATACTTCGCTGCCAACGAGCTTGTTCGGGTCGATTGTATGTGGAAGAAGCTAGAGTTTGTCCAAAGGCATATGCAGGAAGGGAAAGTTGGTTGTGCAGGGTCGGATCAGTGCCAATCAATCCGAGTCAATTTGGGTTTGTCAACCCCGATCCGATCCGGGTCCGCCTTGCTTCCTTCACCGAACCGGTCCAATGAGCTCATTCGTGAATCCTTTATTTCATTGTGATGCTTTTCATTGTAAAATTCCGAACCAATCTATGTGAAGAGAAATTCCGAACCGATCCGAACATGAAGAGAAATTATGAACCGATCCGAATTTATGCATCATGCAATATAACCATATTATAAATAACTTGGTAAATACTAAGTATGGCTTGTGACTTGAGGGACAGTTAGGATAGAGCCTTCTTGACTGAACTTTTGGACTGTTGACGAATACATAACTGCGTTGTTTATTTCTGTATTGCATCCTTGTATACACACATGCACATTTTAGTAACACATGCACAGGGGGACACAAGCAACTTAACTCTAATTTCTGCTAGTGTTTCTTCAATAGTATAGCAGTCATGACTGAGAGACGCTCAGCTAGGTTAACAGAAAGGAGAGAAGCTGTCGGGTCATCCGAGAATCCAACCATTGAAGATGTATCTTCCGCTTCAGATTCAGGTAGGAATAGCACAGGTTCAGACCATGAAATGGGAACTCATGAAAGTGACGTATCATCCGGGGGTGATGTCTCTCTAGGCGTGGAAGAAGAAGGAGGGGTAGGAGATAGTCGTGCCTCAAATGAGTTTGGGAATGTTAGTATCTTGGAACCGCCTAAGGATTCAGTCGAATCAACGATCGACAATGACAGACTTGCACGGATATGCCTAAAGCATGGGATTCTTCGAAGAGATACTGAGTTGCCCTCGAAAACAGATCGTCCTCATAATCCACCGAAAGGGTATATGGCTATCACCAGATTAATGTGCCTTGTTGGGGAAATACCTCCATTTCCGCCATTCGTCATCGATTTTCTGAGACAACTGCGGATTGCAACCATGCAACTTCATCCCAACTCCTACGCTTATCAGTATACTCTGTACATAACATATAAAGAAACTCTAGGTGTAGAGCTTACTTTTGAGGACGTTTATTTCTTTTACAATTTCAAGCATCGGACCAATGATACCCCGTCTTTTGTATACTTTGAATCGGTGCCAAAAAGGAAAATCATCATTGTTCCGTTTAGTAGCAAAGCTGGGGACTCGAAACCTGAATGGTTTTATATTAAGCAGCTACCGGGGTATGCCAGAAGATGACTTAAGTCAAGTAAGGACATCAATTTTTTGAGTTTTCGATCCGATCTTTATCATTAATACATTAAGCATTGTTTGTTTTTACTTGCAGTTCTTAATCCGCCGCAAGAGAAGCATCCGGTGCAATTTGATCGCTTGAATCGGTTACTTAATGGTGATAAAAAATTCTTGACCATCAAGGACTGCTTAGTGGATGAATATCTTCATCGGCATCGTCCGATTGCTATAACTCGTAGCATAGGTCATGGGGAAGGCCCTTATGTGTACATACCCCTAGTTGAAGGGCCAATTGACACTCCACTCGAGAGGGGGGAAAGTTCGAAAGATCTAACAGTACCCCTTAGGGATCCTCCTTCTCCCTCTTCGAATCAAGATAATATATATTAGCAAATATAGCAGAAAAAGATAGAGATAAATACATCACTCCCGAGGATGCTGCCACTCCTGAAAAATCAGTTTCTCCAAAAGAGTTGCCGTCAGACGCTCCTCAAGGAGACGCCCCCACTGCGGATGAATCTATATTTCGGGGTTTGGGAAACCTTCCCTTGCCCGAGACCCTTTATACTTCAGAAGATTTCAGAACGAACCCTCTTACCTTTACTTCTGGAGAAGAAGTCACTCCTATGAAGACTAAGGAAACTGCACATACTAGCCTAACTTCAGGCTCTGGTTGGTTGGGGGGGGGGGAGGGGATATCACTTAGGATATGCACAACACACTAGCACTGCACGTCACAGTACCTGTGCTTTACATAAACATCGGTTCTGAACTTTACGTACCTTATTTTGCAGGAACGATGACACGCCCCCGCTATGATGTCAGGAAAGTCTGCACCAATATGCCTAGATTTGATTCCAATGCTGAACATGATCGCTACGAGAGCCGCGGCAGGGATGACAGGAGGCATTATGATTCCAATCGTCCTCATTCTTCGCGCTCTCGTTCTCCCCGTCGGTCTGACCCGGACAAGTACAAGAGCTACCAAGATCGTCGCGAAGGGGACAAACCACATTCCAAAAATCCGATTCCTCCTAAAGAAAAGCATCCTCAAGAGAAACCGCCGTCGAAGCGTTTTGATTCACAGGAAAAACATAAAATTTCCGAAAAAAGATCGGGCAAAGATGAAATATCCATTTTACCCGCTAAGCGAAGAAATGTACAAACCCGTGTCGCTCGATTCTGAGCACAAAGCGAAACTGACATATTTGAAGAAACAATTCCCGAATCATTATTTTGAGCATTTGTAGTTTGTTCCTTCACTTGAGCCTATTTCTTCGAAATGGACGGATCATGCTAACGCAAAGATAGACTTAGTGGACAGGCAATACACGGAGATGTATAAATATTCGCGCAACCTTTCCAAGATTATTCAAGACTTAATCACTAATATCGGTCACATGAAGGAAATGGCCGATTATGACGAAAGCATCTTGAAAAATTCAGAGAAGGCCTTAAAATATTCACAGGCTCAGCTTGCTCTTGCTCAACGGGATGCTGACAACTACAAAAAGCAACATGAGGAGTTACAAAAGCGCTATCACACTTTATTGGAATCCCATAGCCAAGAGCGCTTAGATCTAAAGAAGCAAGTTAAGGATGCTAAATCTGAAAGTGTTAAAGCACAATTGACTCGCACTACCCTTGAACAAGAGAAGACTGAATTAGAGAAGAAAATACTGATTTGGCAAAACGGAATGTTGAATTGGAAGCCAAACTAATGGAGGCTGAATCTAGAGCAGTCTTGGTCGAGGGGAATACGAGCATCGCCATTAAATCTGCCGAAGAAGTCCAAGCTCAGCTTTCTGCAGCCCAGAAGGAATTGGATGGTTACGGTGAGTTGATGATAGAGTTCTTTGCCCAAGTGATCCATCGTCGGGACATTGCTTGGATTAAAGATTACCCGACAACTCTGTTTTATGTGTGGGATCAAATCATTTAATGGGAGAAGAAAGAGCTCAAGGTAGACTCCATCGATGAAAACAAACTTATGGAGAAATTCCTAAGGGATGAAGAACCGATGCGCTTGGCTGAAAGACGCAGGCTCATTGCTGCAGTTATGGAAGAAGAGACACGTCAAGCTAAAGGAAAAAACGTCCTTGAAACTGGCACTTCCTCTGCTGCCCTTGGGGATACCAGAACAAAGGGATATGATCTAGAGAATCTGGGAATCCCTAAGACATCTATTTTATCCCCTATTCCTGAAGCAACACCAAAGGCTCTAGCTACCCTAATTGAGTAATCATCCGAAGGTATCTCTACCTTTTCACCCCAATTTTTTAGGGCTATTTCAACCTTTCGCTACATTATTGGACAGTCAACCGAAGACCCTACTGTTTCTCCTAAGCTAATACCGGTTAATTCTCATTCTATAGGTGCACAGCCAGTTGAAAAGGCCGATGAGCAGCGGAAAGAAATCACTGATCCGGGGTCTACTAAAGAGATCCAAGAGAAGCATGCTGAAATCACTGGCTCAAAACCTGTGGAAGAGGTCAAGGATAAGAACGAGATTGCCGAGAAGACCCCTATACCATCTATCACTGACAACCCCGAGACGAAGATGTGATAGATGCCCTAAAAGACGACGGTGGCAATGATGGCATGAGGAAGAGGACGATGTTGTTGTGACTAGGGATTTGGTGAAGTTGACGACTTGACTTTGGTTGATATGAAAGCCAAACAGGACAAGCTCTTAAAAGCCAAGGCTGAGAAGGAAAATATCGAGGCTGTTAAACCTCTCGCGGAAATCCCTCCTGGATCCAGGTTAGTTGTAAAACTTTCAACCAGGTCGATCACTGAAGAGCTTACTAAAAAATCTTCTACTAATCCCAGCGCTCCAGTTCTAGGGAAGAAGAAGCCAAAGCGAATCCAGACCGAGGCTGAAAAAGAGGAGAAGGAAAAACTTAAAGCTGCCAAGAAAGCGAAGTCCACTCCGAAGTCCAATTGAGAGGCAGTTCCATTCTTCATTTTGCCTGTTCCTCGGTCCGCTGTTGTTGTAGCGAGTGCGGCCCTCGCCTTTGTTTATTTAGTTCTTTGTATAAACCTACACCTGTGTAAATAAAGTAGTTCATTTCCCACTATGTCAAATACTTGCGAGTTCGTCATTTTTTCTATTAATGTCGAGAAATTAATAAGCATAAGTGGTAAATAATAATTTAAGTCACAATCACGTTCCCCTGCAAATGTATAGACATAGAAAATATCATTCACAGAAATTGCTGCAAATGTATAGACAGAGAAAATATCATTCACAGAAATTATCGTTTAAATAAATAAAATAAATGATTGATGGCATGGTGGGTGATATTTATGCCCCAATCAATCTTGAATGTAGCACTTGGCTAAGGCTTGTTCGAGATTGATTGAACTACCTCCAGCTCTTTTGGCAGGGCTAAAATTTTTCTTTATTGGTACCCATTCTTTGTACCTTTATACTCTTCTATCGTAAGGTCAGGTTTAAATGGATTCGAGGCGATCTTTTTTCATGGTGCACCTTCACGCCTCAAGGACATCGTCTTCCCGTCCTTTATACTCTCTCTCGACTCGTGAGAGTTAGAGTTTGGGACCTCGGCTTCCCTCCCTTTTTATGTCGTTGTGCAAATGGTTATTTCATTTGCTCTTGTATCGATTCTAATGTCTAGTGTTTTTGACGTATGTTATGATAACCACAGAAAATACATAAAATAAAATTCGAACGGGTAAAGTAAACCACACATACTATTTTATAGTAGTTCGGCCAAGTCGTGACCTACGTCCACTTTATAATTTTTTGTTTATATCAACCAGACTTTTCTAGGCAAGTCGTGCCTTTTTACATGGCCTATAAAACAAAAGAAAATGATACAATGTCAAGTCAAGTATCGTCACAAATGTTGGGCATTCCAAGCTCTAGGAATTTCTACACCATCCACGGTCGTTAACTTGAAAGCTGCCGTGTCAAGTTTCTGTTGGATGATGTATGGTCCTTACCACTTTGGACCTAGATGAACCGGAGGTGGGAAGGCTCGCTCCAGTACCAAGTCTCCAGGTTCGAAGGTCCTAAGGTGAACCTTTCTGTCGTAATAGCGTGCCACTTGACGTCGGTGTCTTGAAGCACGCAAGTCCGCTTCGTCCCTCTTCTCTTCAATCATGTCCAGGGACTCTAGGAGGAGCGCTTTTTGTAACAACCCGTATTTTTGAATAACATGTTATAACATAAATGGAGGCAGAATTAAATTGTAAAATCTGAATCAAGGGAAACGGGCTATGCCATTGCGTTCGTCTCGGAAAAATACGCAAAATATAGTCCGAGTTTTCGAAAATCGGAGTCCGTATGACCAAGATATGGCCTCGCAAAGTTTCACGAAAAATTCCCAAATTAAAGTATACTTAATTAAGTGAAATGGGTTGCGCAGAGAAATATATATATATTGATATATATATATATAATTGAAAATTAAATAAATAAATATGCAAAAATGTTCAAAACAACGAATTGGGAGAGGGGAATAACCGAACCGGCCGATTTTTGAGGTCGACCCGAGCCCGCTGGGTCGACTAGGGGTTAATCCAGGGTGTTTGGCTGTCAACCCGTGGGCCGATTCGCTCAAATGCAGATTTTGCATTTGAATGGTTCTCATGGTTCATCTTTAATCTAAAGGCCCTAGATGGTTCCTACACTTGACTTCTTCCCCAAGACATGCTTTGATGGCTTGGATTGAATCTAGGTTTAATCCTATGGCCTAAAACACTTGCCTAATCTATAAATAAGACCCTAACCTACCCTAAATCATCATTATTCATTCATACAACTAAACTATGGCAAAATCATTCCTCTCATGGCCTCCACTCTCTTCATAAAATTCCTAAATAAATTCCTAAGTGATTTTCCATGCATACAAGTGTTTTCAAACTTGTATGAGCATCATTAGCTTGCATTCAAGTCAAGTTTATATATTTGCATCATAAAGAAAGAGTCTTGATCATTTTGGCTCAAGGGTTTTGCTTGCATTTTGGGTTTAATTGATTTCATAAGGGCTTTGTCATATTTTTGTTACTTCTTAAGCATTGTAAGCCCTATTCTACTTTCATACTTAAACTCTAAAGTTAAATGTATGATATGCAAGTTTATCATGTTGTGATATGCAAGTTTATATGCAAGTTTATCATGTTGTGATATGCAAGTTTATATGCAAGTATGCCAAGTTATGTTATGCAAGTTTGGGTTGAACATTTTGTTCATGCTATCATGTTATGCAAGCTTATCTTGGGTTTATGAACATAAAGCTTCAAGCTTTATGCTAAAGGTTGCATTTTGGCAACATGTAAGTTATCATATCCCTTATGATAACTTGCATGTGAGGCTAAATGCGAACTTATGGCCATCTCTACATGTCATTTAGCACCATGTATCACCAATATTTCATATGCCACCATGTTAAGCTTGTGGCTTCAATACCTTTATGTCATGATTATGCCAAGTTCCCTCTTTCTATCCTTTATGCGCTATTGCGATATGTAAGCGATGAGATTGCGTTTGGGGTTGGGTAAACTTAAAAGACATAAAACATAAGCTTGGGAATTTACCTATTAAGTTAGGTCTACCCATTGGGAATTTACCTATTAAGTTAGGTCTACCCAATTGCTTGAAAACTTGTAACATGTTTTGGAAACATGATGGACATGACACTTAGAAAAGATAAGTGTGGCCAACTCGAGGTTGGGTTGAGTTTGTAGCGTAAACCTACCCGGAACCGACCGGCTTAACTAGTTGCTACAAACAATAGGACCCAATGTGAGAAGTTGGTCATGTTGTACCTTGAACCCGAGGTTAGACCAAGTTGTGGTGTAAAGCTACCCGGACCCGCCCGGCTTAACTAGTAACCACAACAAGGTCTAATGTGAGAGGTTAAGGCGCATTAAATTAATTAATGCCTCGTGATTAGGGTTAAGTCATGGTCCACTTAATACTTAACCAATTTGGGCTTGGTAGATTAATCGGGGTTAAGTCGTGAACTCATCGTTACACTTAACCAAGTTAATCCAGGATTAGCAAGAGGGTTAAACCGTACTTAACCCACTAGAAAAATCCTAGCAATGGGGGCCCACTCCAGCAGTAATCCCAAGTTAGTATCATCATGACCCTAGGGACTAGGCTAGGGTGGGGGCACGATTACTGGACTGGAGGTAAGTGACCAAAAGCGACGGCAGAGGGTACGCTGATGTAGTTCCGGGCGGACTCTGGTCGTGCACATAGTCCGTAGCCGGAGAAAACATGCACGGGTACCAGTAGATCGGGACTGTGCACTCATGTTCATGGTGTCCAGGGGTTGACACCCTAGGGCTTGATACACCCGAAGGGTGGACCCGGCACAGTTCGACTACAATTATGATTGGGCCGTATTGACACCAACACGTGACGAGTTAGGCTTAGGGAGCCGATCGACTAGACCGTTTGGTTGGACCTTGTATTAGGGTCATTTCATGTTATTGGGCCAAAGCTTGGGCCAAGGGATCAATACTTGTTTATTCAAGTCATGTTAGTTTGCTAGTACACCTGTGGTGCAAAACCTTAATCCTGATTATGCGATGACACCTTTATCTACCTTGTTAGTTAATCATCATGCTAGTATATTGTTATCCTTATGTTCATCCCTGCTGCTCATGCCAGTTAACTTTATCAGTTTACATTGATTGTAGTAGGGCTTACTCAGTCTTTTTGACTGACCTGTTTTCTTTCGCCTCTTTTCTTCCGTTTCCCCCCCCCCCAAGGTTCTCAGGGAGGGAATACTGGAGCTTAGCTTGGATTTCGGATTGCTTGCTTGTGGGATTTCAGCTCATGTACGGTTTCGACATGAAGCTAGCTATGGTTACCACTTAATTGGGGATAGCACTTATTTATTTCAGTTTTTCAGTTGATGTTGTTTTATCTAGACTTGTTTGTTTGGAAAGCTATGTTGTACCAGACTTGTTTTGAAATGTTTTGAAATCTTCCGCTGTTTTATCTATGTTATTTACTCCGTTTACATATATACATATGTTCTTGTTCTGCCTTGATATATCATTATGCATGTTTACCTGATTCAAACGCCCCTCCAAAGTCAGAGTGCTTGCAAGAGCCACCCTGGTGGAGGTGGGGTGTTACATTTGGTATCAGAGCATATGGTACGAGAAGGAACAAAAAGGCTTTTAGAAAACTTTTGGAAAACTATTTTCAAAACCAAGTATAAAGTATTTTCCAAAGAAAAGTCTAGTTTATTTTAAAGGCTATTCCCCAAAAAGCCATTAGCAAAATTCCTTCGTTTTTCTCCATTCTGAATCTGTCTTTTTCTTCGTTTTCAGTATGGCCGATATCTTTGCTATTCCGGAGGGAGTACACGTACCTGTTTGGTATAGGAGACTTTTGGAGGCTAGGGCAACCGAAGCCGGCCCCGCAGATGTTCCTCCTCCTCCTCCGGTAGTTAATGTTCCTCCTCCTCCTCCTCCGGTGGTTAATGTTCCTCCTCCTCCTGTCGCCGAGGTTCCTCTTCCTCCTCCCCCTCAGCATCCTCAAGTGGACTTCGCAAAGACTTGCAAAGATTTCAAAGCAATGGGTGGCAAGAACTTTCAAGGCACCGAGACTTTTGTAGAGGCCAGAAATTGGTTGAAAGAGACCGAGGATTTTTTTGCTATCTTTGGGTTAGACGATCAGAGGAAGCTCTTGTTGGCGGTTTGGCTTATGAAGGATGAAGCCGCTTATTGGTGGGAAGTCACCAATGGTACTAGGCCTGTTGAGACTTGGGCCGATTTCAGGGCAAGGTTCATGCTTAAGTTTCTATCTTCTGCTGAGGAGAATCTGCAAATGGAGAGGTTCATAACTTTGAAACAAGGAGATATGTCTGTCAAAGAATATGTGAACAAGTTCAATCAGTTAGCTCGTTTTGGCTTGGATATGGTGAATACTCCTCAGAAGAAGGCTCTTCCTTTTGCTAGAGGATTGAATGAGCTGTTGCAGGGATTGGCTATGTCACATATTCCCCATGGGGCCACGTTTGAGAGTTTGGTTGATATGGCGTTACTTCAGGGAGATGTCAAGAAAGAAACCAAGATGAATGATACTCAAGCCAAGAAGACTGATTCCCAGGGAAAAGGAAATCAGGGTAATCCAAGTGGTCAGAGCAGTCAAGGCAATCAGAACAAGAACAAGAGTCAAGGCAACAAGGGGGAACAACAACAAGGGCAATAACAACAAGGGCAAGAACAACAAGGGGAAGTGCCATTATTGCGGTTCAGTTGGGCATCTTATTAAGGATTGTAAGAAGAGGAAAAGGAAGAATGGTGAATGCTTTTTCTGCGGTGAGACTGGACATTTCAGTAAGGATTGCCCGAGGAAGCAAGGGCAAGGCCAGGGTCAGACTCAGCGTGCTGGACCTTCAGGAGGGCAAGTTCATGCTCTCAATGTCGCTCCAGTTCCCGATCGAGGTAGTATTTTTGTTGAGAGCCTTGTATATATTTCTGATTTTCCAGTTCGTACCTTGTTTGATTCTGGTGCATCGCATAGCTTTATCTCATCTGATCTTGTTGATAGTTTGCACCTTAGTACTAGCTTGGTAGATGATCCCGTCTGTGTCTCAAATCCTATTGGGGGTTCCGCCCATTTGTCTATGATATGTGGGGATTTGAGGATCTCTATACTGAGTGTAGAGTTCTTGTGCAGTGCTTATGTTCTTGGTTTTAGGGGATACAGATTGATATTGGGCATGGATTGGCTGTCCAGATATGGAGCCATTCTTGATTGTGAGCATAGGGTTGTGAGGCTCGTGACTCGCCTCGGAAACACCCTAGAGATTTCTTGTGATCCGAGAGGTCCCGTCATGTTGTGCTATCTGGAATCACTCGACTGTCAATGGAAACTCTTCAGTCTGTGAGAGTGGTTCGAGAGTATCCGGATGTTTTCGATGAAGTTAGGGGGTTGCCCCCTAAGCGAGAGATTGATTTCCGCATTTATCTGGTGGATAATGCAAAGCCTGTTTCTTTGCCCGTTCGGCACATAGCTCCGCGTGAAAGGCGGGAGCTAAGTAAGCAAGTGAAAGAGTTGCTTGAGAAGAACTTCATTAGACGAAGTATATCTGAATGGGGAGCGCCTGTGGTATTTGCTACCAAGGCGGATGGTTCTCTCCGACTTTGCGTTGACTATCGAGAGTTGAATAAGCTGACTAAGAAGAACAGACACCCGTTACCGAGGATTGATGATCTCTTTGACCAGCTTGTCGGTGCTTCTGTTTTCTCTCAGCTTGATCTTGCTACGGGGTTCCATCAGCTCAGGGTAGCTGAAGATAGTATAGACAAGACTGCGTTCAGAACTCCAGATGGATTCTTCGAATGGCTTGTCATGCCGTTCGGCTTGACTAATGCACCCGCATATTTCGTGGACTTGATGAGTAGGGTGTTCAGGGAGTTCTTGAACAAGTTTGTCGTGGTCTTCGTAGATGATATTCTGATTTTCTATAAAGATGAGGAAGAGCACGCAAGGCATCCCATGGAGGTGATGGATACGCTTAGAGCGCATCAGTTGAAGGCCAAGTTCTCCAAGTGTCACTTTTGGAGAAGGGAAGTTAGATTCCTTGGACATATATTATCTAAGCAAGGCTTAGCGGTGGATCCCGCTAAGGTAGTGGCAGTTCAGGATTGGAAGACTCCAAAGAATGCAACCGAAGTGAGAAGTATTCTAGGTCTTGCGGGTTTTTACCGGAAGTTCATCAAGGACTTCGCAAAGATATCCGCTCCTCTCACTAAATTGACGAAGAAGAATTTAGTTTTTGCTTGGAGCATAGAATGCGAGCTTGCTTTTCAGAAGCTCAAGAGAGCCCTCACATCAGCACCTGTTCTAGCTTTGCCCGATGGAGGGAAGTTATTTACCGTATACACCGATGCATGTGGCACGGGGTTAGGAGCTGTTCTTATGCAAGAAGGAAGAGTGATATGCTTTGGCGGTAGACAACTCAAAGTGCATGAGAAGAATTATCCCACTCATGACTTAGATTTGGCAGCAATAGTATATGCACTCAAGGCTTGGCGCCATTATCTTCTGGGAGAAAGATTTGAGCTTTATACCGATCACAAGTCATTGAAGTATCTTTTTTCTCAGAAGGATCTGAATCTGAGGCAACAAAGATGGATGGAATTCTTGGCGTCCTACGATTTTGAGATAGCTTATACCCCTGGCAAGGGGAATGTGGTAGCAGATGCATTGAGTAGAAGAAGGTTGACCCTAAGTCCTCTATTCCTTGAGATGAAGAATTTAGAGTATGTGGCAACCTTTGATTTCTCTTTGGCGATTGAGTCGATGACCGGTTCTTTAGCATCTCTGGAACTCAGACCTACCCTTCTTGATCAAGTTGGGGCTTCGCAGAGAGAAGACCCTCAGATAGTTGAGATTATGGATAAGCTAATTCGAGGAGAGACGTCTAGTCATCTCGCTCGATATTCTATTGATGACAAGGGTTGGTTGAGGAGAGACGGAAGGTTATGTGTTCCAATGGTAGAAGATCTAGTAAGAAGAGTTCTTGAGGAAGCGCATCGCTCTAAGTTGACTATACATTCGGGCGGAGATAAGATGTATAAAGATATGAAGCGCATTTTCTTTTGGCCTGGGATGAAGAAGGATGTGACAGAATTTGTCTCTAGATGTATCATTTGCCAGCAAGTTAAGGCCGAGTCGAAGAAGCCCGGTGGGTTATTGCATCCTCTAGACGTTCCACTATGGAAGTGGGAGAGTATTTCCATGGATTTTATCGATGGGCTACCAAGGTCAAGGAAAGGGAATACGAGCATTTGGGTTATTGTGGATAGACTTACGAAGAGTGCTCATTTCATTCCGGTGAAGAGCAAGAGGACCGCATCTTGGCTAGCGTCTGTATATCTTCGTGAGATTATGAAACTACATGGAGTCCCTTCTAGTATAGTCAGTGACCGTGACCCAATCTTTACAAGTCAATTCTGGAATAGCTTGCAAGAAGCTATGGGCACAAGGTTGAATCTAAGTACGGCTTATCACCCACAGACGGACGGTCAAACCGAAAGGGTGAATAGGGTACTCGAGGATCTGTATTCTGGATTTTGGTGGTACTTGGGAAGACCATCTTCCTCTTGTTGAGTTTGCATATAATAACAGTTATCAGGCAAGCATAGGGATGGCACCATTTGAAGCTTTATATGGGAGGCCGTGCAAGTCGCCTACATGTTGGTGGGAGACTACAGATGAGCTTATACTTGGGCCTGATATGATCAGAGATACATCCGAGAAGATCGAGTTGATTCGGAGACGGATGAAAGCGGCCCAAGACCGATAGAAATCCTATGCTGATAAGCGAAGAACGGATTTGGAGTTTGATGTTGGGGATATGGTTTTCGTGAAGGTTTCTCCTTTGCGGAATGTGGTCCAATTTGGAGCTGTTGGGAAGTTGGCACCAAGGTTTGTTGGACCATTCCCTATTATAGAGAGGATCGGGCAGATGGCTTATAGAGTGAAGTTGCCCGAGAAGCTTGCTGGAGTACACGATGTTTTTCATGTCTCGCATCTCCGGAAGTGTTTACATGAATCAGCAGAGGTTGTTGAGCCAAGTGTTCTAAAAGATGTAGAAGTGGAGAAAGAGGCTACCTTGAGGAGAGCTCCGATTCGTATCTTGGGGACGGAGACCAAGAAGCTAAGGAGTCGAGAGGTCAAATTGGTGAAGGTTCAATGGGGTGAAGCCGAAGAAGACGCAACTTGGGAAACCGAGGAGAAGATGCGTGGGCTTTATCCATTCCTTTTTGAGGGTACACTCTCAATCTCTTTTCTTTGTTAGCATATCTTTCTCTTTGCTATCCATGTTTATCTAGTCATGAGAACCTTAGGTAGAAACCCTTTGGATGAAACATGTGTTTGAAACATGTTATGCTTGATGGTTGCAAGTGGTTGCAAGTGTTTGCAAGTGGATACTCGTGGATGCATAATACACGTTAGGCACTAAGATCGGCTCACACACTTTCATACCGCATATGCATGAGTGTTTATGCTTATTCATGGATGAAAACTTGTTATGCTATCACGTGGATGTTGCATATGGATGAATGTTATGTGCACTCATGAAGAGATTATAAATTATGTTAGGAATTTGCATACATATGGACTCATTTCACTAAAATATTTTGCATTAAGGGGGTTTACTGAATCAGTAACCTCCTGATTTTGCATTAGATAAGTACATATACACACACCTTTGCATATGATCATACAGCATTTAGAACCTTTTAAGGACAATGATTGCTCGTGGATGATGTTTTGAGTAGATGGATGATGGATGGTAGGATACGTTCTTCCTAACTTGGAGATTTCGGGGACGAAATCCTTTAAGGAGGGAAGAATGTAACAACCCGTATTTTTGAATAACATGTTATAACATAAATGGAGGCAGAATTAAACTGTAAAATCTGAATCAAGGGAAACGGGCTATGCCATTGCGTTCGTCTCGGAAAAATACGCGAAATAGAGTCCGAGTTTTCGAAAATCGGAGTCCGTATGACCAAGATATGGCCTCGCGAAGTTTCACGAAAAATTCCCAAATTAAAGTATACTTAATTAAGTGAAATGGGTTGCGCAGAGAAATATATATATATTGATATATATATATATATATATAATTGAAAATTAAATAAATAAATATGCAAAAATGTTCAAAACAGCGAATTGGTAGAGGGGAATAACCGAACCGGCCGATTTTTGAGGTCGACCCAAGCCCGCTGGGTCGACTAGGGGTTAATCCAGGGTGTTTGGCTGTCAACCCGTGGGCCGATTCGCTCAAATGCAGATTTTGCATTTGAATGGTTCTCATGGTTCATCTTTAATCTAAAGGCCCTAGATGGTTCCTACACTTGACTTCTTCCCCAAGACATGCTTTGATGGCTTGGATTGAATCTAGGTTTAATCCTATGGCCTAAAACACTTGCCTAATCTATAAATAAGACCCTAACCTATCCTAAATCATCATTATTCATTCATACAACTAAACTATGGCAAAATCAATCCTCTCATGGCCTCCACTCTCTTCATAAAATTCCTAAATAAATTCCTAAGTGATTTTCCATGCATACAAGTGTTTTCAAACTTGTATGAGCATCATTAGCTTGCATTCAAGTCAAGTTTATATATTTGCATCATAAAGAAAGAGTCTTGATCATTTTGGCTCAAGGGTTTTGCTTGCATTTTGGGTTTAATTGATTTCATAAGGGCTTTGTCATATTTTTGTGAATTCTTAAGCATTATAAGCCCTATTCTACTTTCATACTTAAACTCTAAAGTTAAATGTATGATATGCAAGTTTATATGCAAGTTTATCATGTTGTGATATGCAAGTTTATATGCAAGTTTATCATGTTGTGATATGCAAGTTTATATGCAAGTATGCCAAGTTATGTTATGCAAGTTTGGGTTGAACATTTTGTTCATGCTATCATGTTATGCAAGCTTATTTTGGGTTTATGAACATAAAGCTTTAAGCTTTATGCCAAAGGTTGCATTTTAGCAACATGTATGTTATCATATCTCTTATGATAACTTGCATGTGAGGCTAAATGCGAACTTATGGCCATCTCTACATGTCATTTAGCACCATGTATCACCAATATGTTAAGTTTGGTTTTATGCATGCTTTTGAGGCCTAAAAATGTAATATGCAAGTGTATGAACATATGAACATTTCATATGCCACCATGTTAAGCTTGTGGCTTCAATACCTTTATGTCATGATTATGCCAAGTTCCCTCTTTCTATCCTTTATGCGCTATTGCGATATGTAAGCGATGGGATTGCGTTTGGGGTTGGGTAAACTTAAAAGACATAAAACATAAGCTTGGGAATTTACCTATTAAGTTAGGTCTACCCATTGGGAATTTACCTATTAAGTTAGGTCTACCCAATTGCTTGAAAACTTGTAACATGTTTTGGAAACATGATGGACATGACACTTAGAAAAGATAAGTGTGGCCAACTCGAGGTTGGGTTGAGTTTGTAGCGTAAACCTACCCGGAACCGACCGGCTTAACTAGTTGCTACAAACAATAGGACCCAATGTGAGAAGTTGGTCATGTTGTACCTTGAACCCGAGGTTAGACCAAGTTGTGGTGTAAAGCTACCCGGACCCGCCCGCCTTAACTAGTAACCACAACAAGGTCTAATGTGAGAGGTTAAGGCGCATTAAATTAATTAATGCCTCATGATTAGGGTTAAGTCATGGTCCACTTAATACTTAACCAATTTGGGCTTGGTAGATTAATCGGGGTTAAGTCGTGAACTCATCGTTACACTTAACCAAGTTAATCCAGGATTAGCAAGAGGGTTAAACCGTACTTAACCCACTAGAAAAATCCTAGCAATGTGGGCCCACTCCAGCAGTAATCCCAAGTTAGTATCATCATGACCCTAGGGACTAGGCTAGGGTGGGGGCACGATTACTGGACTGGAGGTAAGTGACCAAAAGCGACGGCAGAGGGTACGCCGGTGTAGTTCCGGGCGGACTCTGGTCGTGCACATAGTCCGTAGCCGGAGAAAACATGCACGGGTACCAGTAGATCGGGACTGTGCACTCATGTTTATGGTGTCCAGGGGTTGACACCCTAGGGCTTGATACACCCGAAGGGTGGGCCCGGCACAGTTCGACTACAATTATGATTGGGCCGTATTGACACCAACACGTGACGAGTTAGGCTTAGGGAGCCGATCGACTAGACCGTTTGGTTGGACCTTGTATTAGGGTCATTTCATGTTATTGGGCCAAAGCTTGGACCAAGGGATCAATACTTGTTTATTCATGTCATGTTAGTTTGCTAGTACACCTGTGGTGCAAAACCTTAATCCTGATTATGCGATGACACCTTTATCTACCTTGTTAGTTAATCATCATGCTAGTATATTGTTATCCTTATGTTCATCCCTGCTGCTCATGCCAGTTAACTTTATCAGTTTACATTGATTGTAGTAGGGCTTACTCAGTCTTTTTGACTGATCTGTTTTCTTTCGCCTCTTTTCTTCCATTCCCCCCCCCAGGTTCTCAGGGAGGGAATACTGGAGCTTAGCTTGGATTTCGGATTGCTTGTGTGACGGCCCGCCCCGCACCAACCGACACTTCCTCCAAGTGTACGCTGTACACATGTCCAACTGGCACGAACGGTCGTCATAAGAAAAGAAAGAAGAGAATGAACTAATCAAGGAACCTGTAGAATGTCTCACAGCGCATGGAATAAAATATAATAATAACATACTTGACATAAAACAGGTGAGACAGTGCATAAGCTGATAACTAATAATAAATGTCAACATCAGAGCAGCGGAAATCCAAATACAGCTTATTACAACTTTTCAAAATCTACTGTCTCTAAACAAAAGAAAGCTAAAGTGGAAGATGCACCACCAATGCCCAAGCAGTGATCTTCGACAACACAGGGAGAATACTATATATATATATATATTACGTGGAAGCCTCCTGCTCGTCTCCGGATCATCTACCTGTGCATCACCAGCTAACCTGTCTCTAGTCTGCTCGTGTGAGCACCCAGAGTAATAAGAAGAGACATAAAACTCTGGGTCAGACAAAAAGTCTGGTATGAGCGATAAGCAGCTAAACAGAACAATAACAGGTATACTAAACCATACCTGAACCTGGACCTGCAACTAAAGAGTTAGCACTACATACTGTACAATACTCTAAGGTGCCATCAACATATGGTGTAAAGAAATACGGGGGTGGGGGTGTGCATGTCATAGGGATAGCAAACAATTCAATCATGGCAACCATCCTCACATCTCTCACTCAGTGCATAAAGCATACGATGTATACCGCTTTCAACCACTAGACCCATCGAAGTAGTGACGGAGTTCGGCTTGTACAACTACTGCTACCACCAAGCTTACCCCATGGAGTCATGACTAAACCTTTACAAATGACCCCACTTCATTGGTCTATAGCTCTTTTAGTCGTACCTAGACCACTGTGGCCCTGAATCCGTTCACGTACCCCCTATACATAGTGATCCAAAGTTACAGACATCGACAGCCCCTTAGCACACGTCCCGCAGCAAAGCCCAATCATGAAGTTAACTCGTTGATTCCCATCTGAATCCTTGGTACAAACTTCCCATTTGGACTACCTTTGCATCTCGGGTTATGGTCTTCTTCGGTTCGGTTCGGGTCTCTTCCTCCTATTCGGTTCGGTTCGGGCATCCTCCTCCTATCCGGTTCGGTTCGGGTCTCCTCCTCTATCCGGTTCGGTTCGGATCTCCTCCTCCTATCCGGTTCGGTTCGGGTGTCTCCTCCTATCCGGTTCGGTTCGGATCTCCTCCTTCTATTCGGTTCGGATCGGATCTACTCCTCCTATCCGGTTCGGATCGGATCTCCTCCTCCTATCCGGTTCGGATCGGATCTCCTCCTCCTATCCGGTTCGGATCGGGTGTTCTTCCTAACCGGTTCTGAAAATCTGCAACTTTTTCCAGCAAGCTATTTTCGCCGAACGACGGCGTTTTCAACCATTCTAAACTTCCTATGACATTACAAAACATTCCAAACAGCAGTAACAACATATAGTATCAATCACAAACATTAAAACATCATTTACATGAAATACTTTAGATCAAACATACCCAGAAACCCATGTTTTCCCCTTAATCCTTCTTAACCGTGATTATGCATACAATTAGCAAAACTTATCCAAATTAGCCCAAATTTTTATCAGAGCCATAAAACATCATTATAGAATTTTAGGAATTTTTCCAGAATTTATTAATGTATAAATTCGCTAATCTTCACTAATTACCCATAATTAACCGTAATTAGTGTAAAAGCAAGCTAATCACCCACCTTTGCCACCACTAAAACCCCAAAACTGAAATATTCTCTGATTTGGCACTGTTCCCAATCTTACACAGCAGCTCTACCTCGGTTCTCGTGCTAATACTCCTTGATTTGATGTTTGCTAAGCCTAATCTTCAATTAGAAAGTGATTAAGAGGTGTTTTGAAGAGATTTAGAGGGTGGATGCCATGGCTAGGTTAAGAGGAATGAATAGTGACGGCTGAAAAATGAGAAAAAGGTATTCTCCAAACCCTAACGGCCCTTTTAAACTCCTAATCCCGAAATTCCCCTTTGGGCCTAGCTGTTAATCACCCGGTTAAGCCCAATTAAGCTGTTTTTCACCATCTGAAACTTGTTTCAGCCATATCTCCCAAACGGTGAGTCTGTTTGGCTAATATGACCACTCTACGGAATTGTAAACCATCATTCGGATCCAATGGAAGTGGTTTCAGATCAAAATTCTTTTCCAGTCAAAAGTTATGGTCAAAACAAGTTCAACTAGGGGCAAAACGGTCATTTAAAAATCGACAAAAATCATGAACATGGGAAATGACACTACTAGTCGTTTCCCAAAAGTACACGACCATACGACTTACTAAGAAAAAGAAATAAACATTCTACGATCTTCCGATGCGTAGAATGTAGGTCGTTACAGCTTGCTTGTGGGATTTCAGCTCATGTACGGTTTCGACATGAAGCTAGCTATGGTTACCACTTAATTGGGGATAACACTTATTTATTTCAGTTTTTCAGTTGATGTTGTTTTATCTAGACTTGTTTATTTGGAAAGCTATGTTGTACTAGACTTGTTTTGAAATGTTTTGAAATCTTCCGCTATTTTATCTATGTTATTTACTCTGTTTACATATATACATATGTTCTTGTTCTGCCTTGATATATCATTATGCATGTTTACTTGATTCAAACGCCCCTCCAAAGTCAGAGTGCTTGCAAGAGCCACCCTGGTGGAGGTGGGGTGTTACACTTTTATTCGTCATTGGGTCATAATATGTCACTCTATGAGAAGGAACCTTAAGCTCCACCGGAATTATCGCTTCTGATCCAAAGGAGAGTGAAAATGGGGTATGACTAGTAGCCGTCTTGAAGATTGTTCGATAGGCCCACAAAGCTAGCAGCAATTCATCCACCCAAATGGCTTTTGTTCGTTCCAACCGCTTTTTAAGAATAGACTTAATAACTTTGTTTATTACTTCAACCTATCCATTCGACCGTGGGTGAGCTACGGCGGTATACCTCTTTTCATTCTTATACTTCTGGCAGAAGTTTCTAAATTCCGCGCTATCGAAATGGGTTCCATTATCAGTTATAATGGTTTTTGGTATCCCAAATCGACAAATGATATTCCTAACCACAAAGATTATCACTTTTTTTGTCGTGATCATGGCTAAGGGTTCGGCCTCCACCCATTTTGTGAAATAATCCACAGCCACGATCGCATATTTAGCTCCTCCTTTGGCGATTGGCAGGGTCCCGATGATGTCTAATCCCCACATTGCGAACGACCATGGATTGACCATTGATTTGAGATGCCTTGGGGGTGCTCTTGAAACTTTAGTGAATCTCTGGCATTTGTCGCAGCGTCGTGAATAATCAGCTGCATCTTTGTTCCCGATAGGCCAAAAATAGCCATATCGTAATACTTTCTTTGCTAAAGTTTGACCTCCGGTATGATCTCCACACTCACCTTCATGTACTTCTCTCAGTACACGCTTGATATCGTCGTGTGCTATACACCGTAGCTGAGGCATAGAAAATCCTTGGCGATAAAGGACGTCGTCCTGTAAAACGTATCTTACGGCTTTACATATTACAGCTCATCTCTCACTCTTTTTTGATGCGAGAGTTTCACTTTTAAGGAAGATCTTAATCGGTGTCATCCATGACTCCCTTTCTGGCTCAGCTTCCAGGGCTAATTCGATTTCCATTTGGTCAAATTTTGGTGATTCTAATATCTCTATTGGAACCATTTCGGTTTCTTCTAGGTAGTCAGAACTTGCTAGCTTAGCCAGTCGATCTGCCTTCTGGTTTTCCATTCTCGGAATGCGAGTTATACTGTAATGCTCCAGGTTGCCTAGTGACTCCTCTACTTTTTCAAGATAAGTAACAAGTCGAGGTCCACTGGTGACGAATTCCTTTCGAACTTGGCAGACAACTATCTTGGAGTCACAGAATATGTCCAACGTTCTTACCCCTAATTCCTTAGCAAGTTTTGGCCTGGAAATCAGGGCCTCGTATTCAGAATCATTATTGGTGGCAGAGAATTCCAGTCGTAAGGCATAGTAAATAGATCGTCCTTCAGGAGTAGTCAAAATAAACTCCGGCGCCGGACCTTCGATCATTCTTAGCCCCATCCGTATGTAATTTCCACGGACTAAGTTCTAATTTATGCTCTGAAGCGACAGTCTTGTCATCCACTTCTTCTTCCTCGGGAATCATGAATTCTGCTATGAAGTCAGCTAGGGCCCGCCCCCCTTATTGATCTTCTTGGTTGAAAATTTAAATCAAATTGGCTCAATTCGATATTCCACTTAAGTAATCGTCCCGATGCTTCGGGTCTTTGTAACACTTGTCTTAGTGGCTGGACAGTATATATGACTATCGGATGAGCTTGAAAATAATGGTGGAGCTTTCGGGATGCAATTAATAGACTATAAGCAAGTTTTTCTATTTTCGGATAATTGCGTTCTACAGCCGCTAACTTCTTGCTTACATAGTATACTGACCTCTGGACCATGTCTTCTTCACGTACCAAAGCTGTGCTGATAGCATGAGATGACACTGCCAAATAGACAAACAGATCTTCATGATCCACCGGCTTTGACAATATCAGGGGCTTCTCCAACAAGTTCAACAGATTTTGGAAGGCCTCTACACAGTCAGGGGTCTATTCAAAATTATGTTTCCCTTGTTTGATTAATTAAATCAAAGAATGGGACACACTTGTCCGTGGCTTTGGAAATGAATCTGCTCAACGCTGCAACCTTCCCAGCTAGACTTTGAACATCTCTAATCTTCCAGGCTCTTCTATATTCCTGATTGCTGCTATTTGGTTAGGGTTAATCTCAATTCCTCTAGAACTTACGATGAAATCGAGAAATTTTCCTGATGCAACCCCAAATGAGCACTTTAAGGGGTTCAACTTCATCCCGTACCTCCGTAGGATGTCAAACATCTCTGCCAGATCTTGTGTATGACTAAAAGATTGCCTGGATTTTACGAGCATGTCATCTATGTAAACTTCCATAGTTTTTCCGATCTGATTATAGAACATTTGGCTCACCAGGCGTTGATACGTGGCTCCGACATTCTTTATTCCGAATGACATCACCACATAGCAGTATAATCCCAAATTTGTAATAAAACCTGTGTGTTCTTGATCCGGCACATCTATGGGGATCTGGTTGTATCTTGAGTACGCGTTCATGAAGGAGAGAAGTTCGTGTCCAGCTGTTGAATCCACCAGCTGGTCGATCCTAGGAAGTAGGAAGCTATCTTTTGGACAAGCCTTATTCAAATCCGAAAAATCAATGCATGTTCTCCATTTCCCATTTGATTTCTTGACCAAGACAGGATTCGATATCTAGTCGGGATACGTCGAATCTCTAATGAACCCATTATCTTTCAACTTCTCCACTTCTTCCTTTAAGGCTGCTGATCTCTCCGGGCCCAACATAAGTCTCTTCTGTTTAACGGGAGGATGCTTTGGGTTGATACTCAATGAGTGACTTATAACGGAGGGAGATATTCCACACATATCAGCATGGGTCCAGGCAAACACATCCAAATTTTCCTTTAAAAAGTCAGTCAATTCCTTTGTTCGGAACGGATCCAGCTGGGGTCCAATCTTTAAAACCTTTGTCGGATCAACATCGTCAATGGAGATGTCCACAGTCGTTTCATTGGGGGTCGCCTTTCTGTCCCAAGGCTCTTCATCCTCTCTGGGATCTATGTCCTCGGACAGTTCTCTCTGGGCGATTCCCTCGGGGCTGGTCTCTTTAATTGCTATGTTGAACCCTCCTTTGTAGGGGAGGAGGCGCATTTAGTTTCGTTGCTTAATCCCTTTAGCAACATCTTCAGTTCTGCCATGTAGCAGGCTCGTCCGGTGGCTTGATCGCCTCTCAGTACTCCCACTCCTGCTTCGGTTGGGAATTTCAACAATATGCACCAGGACGCAATGCAGGCCCTGAATTCTGCGAGGGCTGGTCGGCCCAAGAAGGCTTTATAGGGTGAGTCGATGTCCAGAACTACAAATGGAAGAATTCTCACTCTCCGACAGTCTTCTTGTCCCAATGTCACTGACAATTATCCCATTGGAGCTGTCGATGCCCCGTTGAAGCCGTGTATTCATCCCTCACAAGGCTTCAAGTCTTTTGCTTCGAGTTTCATCTGATCGAATGCTTTTTTAAAGAGAACATTAACCGAACTCCCATTATCCACTAATACCTTATGAACTAGAGCTGGACCAATAGTGGTAGTGATCACCAATGGGTCTTCGGTGGGCGATTGAACTCCAATATCGTCTTTATCACGAAATATTACATCATCTGACATCGTTTTCTATTGCTTCATTGGAGCAGTGTCCTCGAAGTTACTACATTCCCCAACTTCAAGGTGTTTGGCTGCGTTCACATACTGGTCCATTGCCCTGTAGCTATGGCCAGCTGGATGTTCCCCTACTATAGTGTTGATGACAATTCCTTTACCTTTTTGTTGAGCTGTGGGTTTAGGAGCAGGTTGATTTTGATTCGGGGCTTGGCCCCCTTGCCTTTTGTCTCTCAGTGCAACTTTATACTCGTCTAGCTTTCCTTCCCAAAGTAATTTCTCAATAATGTCCCTTAAATGATGACACTCATTCGTGGTATGACCATGAGTTCTGTGAAACTAGTAGAATTTCCCAGTTGTGACCCCTTTCTCAGTAGAGTCCCTGGGTGGTGGTTTCTTATATTGAAGGACATTATATGTATTCAGGTAGATGTTTTCCAATGTGTCATTCAACGACAAGTAGTTTTCAAAGGTTTGGAATCGAGGTCTTTTACCGAAGTTGTTTCCTCGATTCCTATTCCTCCTATTTCCGTTTCCACTCCTGTTGTTACTTCCTTCGTTTTTGTTGCCAACATTTACCTCGACCTTCCCCGAACTTTCACCGGACTGTTTCACAGTAAAATTACTTTGAATATCTTCCTTTGAAGCTCCATTATATTTCCTTTTTCGACTAGCGTATATCTCTTCTTGCTGTAGACGAATATTTGCTTTTTCATAGAATGCCTCCCTAGTCAATGGTGGCTTTCCAGCTAGATATCCTCCGAATTCAATATCTGGATCGACCCCATCTATTAAGGCCATCAAAATGGTCGTTTCGTGGGGATCGCTTACTTCGGTAACCGTTAAGTTGAAGCGGTCCAAATACGACTTTAGAGATTCTCCAGGGGCTTGTTTGATTCTGGACAGTTCAATAACACTTTTAGCTTTCCGGGCATGGGTCGGAACTGATTCATAAAACGCTCGCTTAGTTCTTGAAAGCTCGACACCGATCATGGAGGAAGTCGAGTAAATCACATTAATGCAGCATCTTCTAGATATATCGGGAAGGATTTACATTTTATAGCGTCAGGCGCGGCTGCGGCGTTCATATACCACGCATGTCTCATCAGGTGTTGTTTCGGATTTGTTCTCCCAGCTTATCGGTCCATTTGTGGCAGATTGAACCGTCAAGGGAATTAGAAATTCAGGATGTCATCAGTGAATGGAGTGTGACTGCGCTCAATACCCCAATCTTCATTGGTATATCGGCGACTATCAGCCATGATTTGACGCACCATCATTTTCACTTCCACGTTGGTTAGAGTCGGTTCATGGTCCATACTTCTGTCTCTTCTAACACGTCCAGCGTCTACTTCGGGTGATGCCCTTTGGTTTCGATTAGTAGCTGAACCTCCTCGCCTCCTGCGGTCCCGGTCATTCATAGGACGAACAGGTTGAAGGAGTTACCTCTGAGTGTGATTGGTGATATTTGGATCTCTAGGGAGAACATGTGATCCTCACATCGGTAACTGCATTGGTTCCCTCAACTGGTCCAAATTCATGGGCCTTTCGTATGGCCTCCTTTCACGCGGGCGCTCCTCATCTGAAGATGATGAATGATCCATGGTAGGACGACGAATTGGAGAGGACACTCTTTGTCTGCGAAGTTCGCTTATTTCTTCGTTCATAACTCTCATGTTCTCCCTCATGAGAACACTATCACGTTTGTGATCCTCCAAAGCATCCCTAGTTCTCTCAAGCATATTAAGCAAGCGCGAAAATTCTCTATGGGTTATGAGTGCAGAAGGCGTAGGCTGATCATCAGTTGCCACGGCTAGTATCGGAGCATTTGTATCGGCTCGAGTAGAGTTTCCAGCCTCTTCTGCATTCGATTCGGATCGGCCCAAAGTTTTCCTGTGGTTCGGATCGAAGGGGAGCGAGCAGCAGCGTTCAGGGAACCAGATCGGATCGGGGTTGCATTGGCGGATCGGTTCGGGGCTTGGTGAGCAGATTGGTTTGGAGATGTCCTGCTAGATCGGTTAGCTCCTGAACTTTGTCCCCTTGATCTTGTAACGATCATAGCTTGCTGATCCTCACCCGTTTCACTTTCCCGCGCATTTTGCACTTCATTTTCTTTTCCTTTGGTCATAGTATCCAATTTGTCGAGACCTTTTTTGAAGAGAATTTCAGAGATATTGATTGTATGGACTATCTTTTTCGGATATACACACCCAAATAGTAGAATGGTAGCCCAAGATGTAGAGAATTTGAAACGTTCTCAGTGAAAGCACCAAAATGTTAGATCCAAAAATGGTTCTAACACTCAAATTAACGACAATCTAAAGAAATTGAAATAAAAAAACGAAGAGAAACACACGATTTATAGTGGTTCGACATTAAAGAGCCTACGTCCACTTTAAACTTTGTTGATTGATGATTGGAGTACAAATACAATGATTGTTTTCACTCAAACTTACTTATACAATCAACAATTTCACTCAATGCTTGTAGAAATATTTCTCAAAGGTTGATGATGATCTGAATAAATCGGATGTAGTGAGAGTTAGAGCCAAGAATTTTCCAAAAGGTCCCTTCAAATGAAGCTTGGTGGTGTATTTATAGGCAGAAAATTCCTCTGGAGGGACCTCGGTTCGGGTGCACATGGCAGCGATCCCGTTCGGTTCGAGATGAAGAGCCCTGAGATGTTGCCAGCGCATAGCCTTCGTGGGTGAACGTGGGATGATGGGTGCATAACCACTCCGATTCTTCAGGATATCGTGCGTTGTAACCACTCCAGCTTCTGGTTATCGGATCAGATAGCATAATGGGGGGTCCGAATCGGGGGTGCCCGAACCGATCCGGTTATGTTTTCTATTTATCATTTTCTGGTTTGATTGCTTCAGAGCAGGCGAGTTCGGTTCGGGAGTCTCCGAACCGATTCAGACTCTTGCTTAAAGTTATCGCTTAACATCTATTCATCAAGTAACTTTCTAACTTTGTGTAGCGCGATCACAAAGTGGGCTAACACTTACTATGCTATTAGGGTATCACTTTGGTGTCATTGCATATTGTATAGGCATTATTTTGCAATATGACGTATTTTTCTTTCGTGTATTTATTCTGTCTTTTTTGGAGGCGTCATATGAACGTTGAGTTTTTCTTGAAGCGCAAAAAATCAGCATTTTTCTATATAATTTCAGCTAACTAATGTTTCTAAAAGATCAATTGTTTTGTTTATTTATTAAAGCTTGTCATCTTCAAATACAATTTTAAAATTTACACACATGTCGAAATATATAGGATATTGTTTGATATACTTTTGTACTTCAAATCGAACGTGTAATTTCATGTTTTCCAAGTTCACTTATTGATATTTTAGCTAATAAATAAATAAATATATAATAATTACTCATTAACTTTTCACTTCTTTGAAATATAATTTTAACGGTTCTTTCTTTTGCTTTGTTAGCCAGTCTACTGTTAAAATTTCATTTTAACTATTTTGGAATATAACATGGAGTTATTCTATTGTAATTAAAAACTTTAATTTACAATTATTTCGTTTTTTATGAAGTCGTGATCACAAAATACAAATATTTAGTTATAGTCATAGCATAAGCTTCATTATGTATAATCTTTGTTATGTATTTGTTTTATTACTATCGTAAACTGTAATAAGATTTTGTTATTTTTTAAATTTATTATTGATAATTTTAATTGTGCCTATATACGCCACCTATATTGCAATAATAAATAGTGATGAACTAATCATCACCAATCGAATTTCTAATTATATTTAGGCACCGTTTTTATTGCTACTCAATGAAAAATGACATAAAATCAAATTATGCAACGCATGCTTTTTTGTCTAGGTTTCATTTGGACTTTGCTTGAACTCTAAAGACATTACTAGTGCCTGACGTTCCACTGTCTCGAACAACATAGATAACATATGCAAAAAATAAAAAATAAATTAATAAAAATTATTTTTCCATTCTTTTATGTTAGATGATGAAATTTTAAATAAACACTTAATTGATTAAAATATGTTTTTTAAATCAACTTATGTGCCTTTGAAGCATTTGATTAATCGTTTTCGTGCATATTTTAACGTTCACTTTTATCTGAAATGAAATGTATTCTCAATTTTATTATGATCAGTATTCTCCATCTACTAACAAAAAAAGGAACATATATATATATATATAATATATATATATAATATATATATATATAATATATATATATATGTATGTATATATATATATGTATATATATCTGTATGTATGTTAGAAAAATTAACATAAACGTTGTATGCTACAATTCGACAACATGCATTGAGATTGTCAATTGTAGCATCATTAAACTTTACATTCTTTAAATTTATGTTAGTGACGAGATCATTAATGTCATTCTAAAATAATAAAAAACAGACTTAAACATCAAATATTGCTATGTAGAAAAGAAAAAAGAGTTTGAAAAGTAAAAAATAATGCAACCTTTATAATCAGTAAAATTAGGATCATCCCTAGAATCTTGTCTCCATTTATTTAGGAAAATAATGGTTTTTTTCCTGGATTTGGAGTTTGAAATTTGTGTCTATGTTTCGAGATAGCAGGTGGATTTTTCTAAGAGAGATGAAAAGGATGCGGTTCTTTTAAGTTCAATAAGAAAATAGATTTTGTTAACCTTTAGAACATCTTCAAGAATTTGAAGTGTACATAGGCATCTGTTCAGTAGACACCTGGCCTCAAGGGTATGTTGAACAGACACCTGTGAATTGAGGTGTCTGTTCAACAGACGTTGTAAAACAATCTTCAAAGTACACCAAGCCAAAAAAAAAAATATAGTTAAATTTTGAACGTTTGTTCAATAACGTATGGTACAAAATCCCTCGCGCGGGATTACCAAATGCAATAACTTGCTGTGTACATAAAATTACACATTTGTAGCCGATTTTCGTAGAAATGCAACCAACCACAGGATTTGCACTCTTCTGAAGATTGAAATGGGTATCCATATTACATTTTGTAATTTGTAACCTCTCTTGGAGGTGCTCTAAGCATATAAAAATAATTGATAGGTAACTTTTTAATGATAATTAGAAATATTTTCCTATGTGCTAATAAAGATTTTAAATCTCGCATTTCAGCCACGTTTCACCTCAGAGATTTCAGAGACTCGATCTCATATTTGGTGAGATCTCAGACAAAATAAATGTATATTAGGTATTCATCTCAGAATACATCTCGGACCCTAAGTATGTATCATAACAATCTCAGACTATTTGGCATTTTCAATAATGGCTTGCATACAAGTATGCAGCTAAAGTTATACATACTAATTACAAAATTGGTTTAACTTATTTGATTATCGATCATGGACTATTTGATATTTTGAATCTTGGTTTACATTCAAGCAAGCAAGCAAGCACACTCTTTTAGAACAAAAATATGTAATGTTGAATTCATAACCCAAGTTCATTTAATATTAAATATACAAATTAGTAAACTATTTAAACTATACTAATATAATAATGTCATTCTTTTAAACAACATGTATATTTCCTCAAATATACAACATGCTGTCAACGTTCTTTATTTTAATTAGCAGAACATGTTGGCATTTTAAGTTAATCGTGACAAAAATAAATCCATACTAAAAACATAAGATTTAGTAGAACATACCAAGGCCCAACAAAAAAGAAATACGTACAAAATTTCAAATTTAGTAATGAAACTGAAAGTTAATTCCATTGAATTGATTTCAAATAAAATAAAAGTATATAACGTAAAATGAACTAGAAATCCGAATAAAATATGAATTAAAGAAGCAAATAATACAAAATAATTAAGGTTCAGAAAGTTTTTGCAATAAGAAGAGCTTAACATTAAAGCTTATTATATTTGAAGACGAAGAACCGCCTTTTAGGAGCAATGTTGACATTTCAGGTAAGGGGAAACCTAGTCATTTGTTTGCAATTGCAACATGTTAAAAAATGAATGGTTGTAAATGAAATTGACAGTCCAACTTGTTTATGTAAAATAAAGCTTGAATGTAACGCCTAGCCAACAAGAAACATATTCAGGCATAATCCATTTAAAAATTAAAATCTAGGAGCATATCATTTCAGTTGAGTTCTCTAAATCAATATCGTTCGAGATATCAGTCGATGTTTGAGTATCACTCTCGAGATTCTGTTGCAACGAGATGTATTTGATATTTCATGTTTTAAGCTGCTTGACGAGATTTCGGCCGATATCTCGATAGAGCCAGAGCCGGCCTGGGGGCGAAGCCCACTAAGCCCATGGATTTGGGCAATCCCAGGCCCAGGGCAAAAAAAAAAACAGTTCAGTTCATAATTTTTTTTTACGTTGTTTCCATCGCCACTCAGTCTCGTTCTCTTCTTCTTTCCTTTATCAGTCTCGCAAGAAGCCATCTGATAATCCTGCAACAAAATTTTGGGGCTTTTACTCAAACCCTAATTCAATCTTACTTGCACTGTGTTCACCTTCGTTAGCTCCTCAACTAACTTCAATCGTTGATGCAATCATCTCTTCTCCGTTACCAAACATCAGACGACTGTTGCTCCTTCCATCTCCAAACAACTTAAGGTAATTTCTTCTTTCAGATGCTGGTAATTCTATGGATGAATTTAATTTGGGTTTATTTGGTTTTGGTAATTAGTTGTTTACTCACTGGAATTCTTTAAATAAATTGGTAATTTAGGTTTATTTGGTAATTGGTTGTTTTAATTGTTTGTTTGTCTAGTTTCTTGAATCTTCACTGAAATTCCTTGAACAAATGAGTGTATACGTTATAGTTTACAAATATGAATTCTTTAAATAAATTAGTTGCTTGTCTAGCTGTTTGTTTCCCTGAATGAATGACTATGTCTTCAAAGGCCATTCAATTTATGGTTAGAAGTAAATAATGTTTAATGAGTTGTCTGCTATGAATTTAATTTAAGCAAATGCCACCATGAACTTAATTTAGGCAAAGCCGCAAAGGCCATTCAGTTTCTGAATTATTGAAAAGAAAAAAAAAGTTTATGTATTATTTATTAATTTGTATGTTAGTTAGTTTGGTTGATAATATTGTTAATTTGTTATTTGTTAAAAAGCAGAAAACATGACAAAAGAAAAAGTCGATAAGAAACGGGTGAGAATTAGGAAGCAAAATTTAGGAGCTTACAACAGAAAAGTAAAACAACATCAAGATGCATTATCTGCATCATTAGTAGGTTCATTTTCTAGATTGTTCAATGCAAAAACGTAACAATCTATTGGTTCAAGTCAAGTTAAAGAAACAAGTGAAGCTACTAATGAAAATGTAGACTTGGATTTGGACAAAGACATTGATGTAGATGGAGTGCATTTGTGACGACCCAGCTTTCCAGTACTTTTTGAGCTGACTAAACAATACCAGTCCAACCCAAATTGCATTAGAAACCCAGTTGCCAATAGAAAGAATTCAGAGAATGAGAAGAGAAAGAAAAAAAATATATTAGAATAGAAGAAAAAGAACCAACATGATAAAATCAGAGTCTCACATTGCAGTGGAACAAACTATAATATAGAAATAAATCTTTATTGAGAGCTTGAAATAAAACTTATAATCATCAGAGTACATCAACAACATATCTGGACAGTTATAATGATCTGTCCTCTATACAACACATAGCGGAATAAATACTAATACGTCTGAACTCTTCCAGTACGTCTTCTGAACTTCGTAGTGTCCAATAACTTGAACCTGAAAAACCCGGGCTAACCCGAGCATTACAAACGTCGGATCAGTCTAATGAACCAGAGTGAGAAAAATCGTTAAGTTTTATAAGCAACATCCAACTTGATTTTAAAGTTAAAAAAAAATTTCTAAAAGAAAAGGATAATCATAAGACCAAATCCAAACATAAACACGGACGGTTTCCACCTTACGATAACCCAAAACATTTTGAAATCAATATCTTATTTTGATATTATAATAGGGTCTGAATACAAATAAATATCAATTAGTGGAACACTTGCATCTCACGCTCCACATATATAGTATACAATCAAAACCGTGAGCTCTTATTGGAGATTGGATTCCGACTATGACAAGGTATGGAATCACCTGCTGCTAGTGTATCTCTAGAGGGGAATACACTGGGTTCAACAAGAACGTCTTGCAACCCGACCCACATATGACCGACCACTCATTTCGCTTGAGTGTATTGAACGTATATCACCAACAGTTGGGATCTGCAACCGTTTCCCGAAAAAGGGACAACATCGAAATAGATTAAAAAAGCAAATGGAGTTTCTCTAGATAGGTGATTATACACCCTAATGGGAGCAACCCACATAGCCATGCTGCCTGCCTGATTTTTGTCATTTCTCAGTTGATGAGGCTTGCGGTTAGAATTTACCTTTAGAACATCTAGCCACTATTTACTTTGAATGCCACATTTGTCAGATCCATTAAATAACTAATTGACGTCCACAAAAATATTCTGCAGCTGACAGAAGTACGTTTGTAAAAATCAATGTACATGATTCTTAAGAAATACTCTGTCAGACATTCGTCCATACAAGTCATCCAGGAATAGGATGAACCGAAGGCACTCTCCTACCACATCCTAGGTATCACCTTATAGATCAGTAGCGAGTAGTCTTTGCGAATCTGTCGATTTCAACCATGACATAATCATAATATATCTTTGGCCGCTAAACCAGAGTTTATAAGTAATTCTACCGTTTTATGAAGATCCATGGTCTTCAATTTCTTCGTCTTGATTAGCATCTAATATCATCAATATTTTGTATTTGCTGCATGGAATGGTTTTTGAGTATTAATTCAACTCCGATCTTTCCGTACCAACAATCGTATTGGCCAGATTTGATTGTCGGTTATTTAACTATCAAATAAACAACCATTCAATCATTAAATTAAAAATATATTTACTAGTTCAGTACTCAGCATCACTTGGCCTCTTTTTATTTAAAACATTAACGAATGGTTAATTTAAAACTTCTAAAAATATTCCATATTTTTAAACATGGTATTCAATTCTCATTTCAAAACATTAATCTTCTTAACCCCATTTTAATCCAATATTTAGAAAAATATTTAATATCCATATCCAATTCCTATTTTACTATTATTAATTACAACACCATTTATTATTTGTCATCGATTCAACTTGTCATTCATAAATAAATTGTTACGACCTCTCCTTTGGTTTCGTTATTTGAACACCACAATCGTCACTTACCTTTTTAGAATAAATCCATTCTAAATCTCATCTTCTTACTTGGAAAATATCATTATATTTTCACAAATCTCATTTATTACCTTTTTCTATGAAAATATTATTTTCTATTCTCAGGCCCGTTTTAATTTCCTTTTATTTTGAAATCCATTATATATGTTTCCAAATTCTTCAAATAACGTCACATTATTATTTCTCATAATAAATTCCTTTTAACCTCTTCACCATTACAACTAATAATATCATCCTTCGATAATCCTTAAATCGTTCAAGTTGGTGTATTTTAAATTACCTCTCAAACCTTGATCAACAACATTATTATCTTAACTCGCCATCAAACCATTATATTCCTGTGGCGACCCGAAATTCCTCGTAAAGGAAAGAGCGGATTGCTTTGAGGACAAGATGAATCAGAACACAAATAGAAGAACATTTCATTTCTTATTACAACACTTTCCATCAGAGTACAAGAATATACAGAGTATGAATAAATATTATACATCAGAAAAATATCAGAGATTTGCAAATTACAATGCAGCGAAAAATAATACAAAGCACAACTGAAAGGAATATACAGATACAGAGCTTTCCGAATATCATTCCAGCTGTAAACCAGGATCCTGTGAATATAAATCTGCAAAACCAAAACTACTAGTTGCCCGTGTGGAAAATAAGGGCACCCAGAGTTTAGGTTAAAACAATAAACTCCAGGTCAGTCGTGTGATTGGTGTGAGAACTAAAACAGTCATTATTTTGATTTTAAAGTTAGGTAAATCAAGGGACCACGCCATATAGCACGGAACGGGTTTACCCCCAAGAATACCAATGCATAAAACAAACAGCACAATGCTAAATAAAGAACAATGAAGCTATTATAAGACTCAGGTCCCATCACACAATGCAACTTAAGCTGGAGGATAGAGTTTTACCTTATAATAGCCAAATATGCTTGGTACGTGAAATTTCATCTTTTATTATTACTATAAGTGAAGAAATCAACTTCAAATATAAATGTATCAAACATAGATGGCATAGTGCCCCATCCCACTATGTCGCCATACTAGGCTCTACAAATAAAACCGAAATGTCACGTATTGGAAGTTGGATTTCCGTCTGTGAACCAAGGCAAGGGATCATCCTTCCCGCTTCGAGACTGTTTAGCCCGAGCCTCAGGCAAGTACTCTGTCAAGCCTTTGGATCGTCAGGGCTGGTCCACTCGATGTGGATTAAAATGCCTGAACATTGCGTTTCCCCGCCCCATGGGGCGTAAATCTGGTCTGTATAAAGATCATCCATCGGCTCCGCAGAGACCGAAATAACCGAGGCACCTCGCTATCCATCATCCACATAAGTAAAACGCCTGGGCGTGCAAAACCCAGACACCGCTCCTAGCTTGAAGGAAACACATGTCCTCCCTGAAGTCCTCTCCCGTTTCTGGTTCACACCGGGGTGCGAGACTCGCGAATTAACGCTACACAAAGCTATGCTATATTAAAGCCGTGCTTTGATCATCAACCACAAGACTCTGCTTTTCAATAGAAGCCTTGATCATTTGCATCTCAGCATGCCACACAGGCAATTCACGCTATGCAACCGATGTCTATCAATCACATAGAATGAAATCCGATGTCAGACACACATCTATTTACAAGTTTGTTCTGGGTCTGAACGAAACCGGAGGCACCTTATTCCTCGTCCCGTATGTCCAATACAGGAGAGAGGTCCTCGCATATCCAGTCGATCTCCAAGTACGTCTAGATGATCACGACTTATTACCTTGTCTGGGGTGTACAGGCCAATCAAGACATCAGTAATCATCCAAACGATGTGAAGACCTCCGGTCTTCGACCACCATCTTCATCCTTATAACGACCCGTATTTTCTGGCCAATTATCTGAATTATTTTATTTTATTTAAAATATTGATTTGAATTTAAATTATTGAATTTAACCATTTTTTTTGAAAATGTTATTTAAATAAATAATATAATAACATTTTAATTTCAAAATATTTGGAAAATGTTGAATTTACGATATAAGTGTGGACGGGCAATTTAGAATGGTTAAATATTTGTTTATTTTGAATTATAATAACGATTTCGTCAACTAAACGATGTTATGACGTTAAGTTTATAATTTAACTATAAATAGAGCTGCAGCGGCGTGACAGTTCGCAATATTGGATTTTTAACTTCAAATGGCCGTACAAGATTCAATATAAGTCGGATTTTCTCGAAACAAGAAAAGTTGGAATCTATTTGACGATATTTTCATGATGGAAGAGAAAAGTCGAATTTTCATAGCGTAGATTTTGTTTTATGTCCAAATCAAATTTTAAAATAGTCGCTATGGAATTCTTTTATATATTATATCGATTTATTATATAAAACAAGGGGTTTTTAAATATTTTTAATATCGAATTGGCTTGAAACTCAACCTGAGTTATTTTATTTTGGTTACATATGAAATTCTGGTCGTGTATGGCCAATTATAATATTTTAATATTATTATATTGAGGTATTTTTAAATTGGTTTATTTTAATGTAAATTGGACCTTTAAAAAGGGACTTGATTCAAACGATCTTCGTTTTTGACGAAACAAATTATATTGAGACTGTAACAGTAAATTATTGCTAGATTTCAAGTTGCACGTCAATCGTTGTTATTCTGTGAGCGTGGCAAAATAAAATACAAAATCAAACGACCATTTGGGCGTGAACGAGCGCCGTTTGAGCAAACAGATCGGAATTCGAAGAAACAAGTTTCATTATGACCGTATCGTCAAATTATACTATGATGTCCATTCTCGTCACGAACGGGGTCTGTATGTGAGCACATGAGCGAATAAACAACGTTCGGAATTGCGATAGACATGAAATTAAAATCGTTAGTCAGGGTCGCTCGTCACATCAAGTTAAAATAATAATATTTACAACTATATATACACTAAAAAAACCAGAAAATCAATCCATCTTCATTTTTCTTCAGCCTATTTTACAAAAAACCCCCTAGTTACAAATTAATTTATTTCTCCAAATCCGTCGAGAATTTGCTATGGCAGTCCAAAGCAAAGTTGTAAATTGGCTCGATGCCGAGCTGCTGTAAAAAGTTGGGCGGGAACGGTCGCCTGTGGTGGCCGGAATCATCTTCAAACAGAAGAAAATCACTTTCGTTCTTTGCTAAATTACCGGGGTTAGGGTTGATTTCAGATGCTCAGACCTTGGGGGAATGGATGAGGGGAGATCAGGCTTCATTTTGGCACTGGTCTGAGGTTGTCTGGTGGTCGGAGGCAGTCACGGTGGAGAGATGAATGGAGAAGGGTATTTTTGAAGGCTGGAAATGATTTTGGTGGTTTTTGATGCAAAGCAGGTTATGGGCGTGGAGGTTGTCTGAACAGAAACATAGGGGGTGGCAACGCCGAGGATTTGGCAGTGGTCTGGTGGCCAGATTTGACCTGTGGTGGCGGGTTTTGTGGCGTGAACGGGATCTGGTCGGAGGGGTTTTCAGGCGCGACGGAGGGGAATTGGGGGTCGTCGGTTTTGGTGAAGGGGGCTGGTGGAAGCGCGGTTCAGGCATGGTGGTCGGCGTGGCCTCCGATGATCTGTTGTGGCGCCGGCGATGGCTGTGTTAGCATCGAAGTCGAGAAGTCTTAAAAAAGGGGAAGCAATTGTTTCCAGGCATCGGGATTTCTGAACGGGAGGGAAAGAAAACGCATGGATGAACAGTGGGGGTGACGTGGACAAACGTTAAGGTAAGATAATTATTAGTTTAATAATTAATATAATTAATTAATAGTTAGTATGGTTAATTAATCGATAAAATTATATAAACTTAAATTAGTCATAACTTATTCATACGATATCGGATTTTCGCGAAACAGGATCCGTTGGGATCGCAGAGACGAGATCTAGACGATGCCGCTGACCGGGAATTGATTCGACACTGTTGGATTTTCAGTCAATTTTAAACGCTCGATTGAAATTGAATGGAACAAACACGTCAACCATCAACCGCATAAACTGGTGAGTTAATTCTCACACTTTTCTGGACTGCTATGATGTGATAAATCCATATAAAAATATAAATTGGTTGATTGGCTGCTTTGGTTGCTAATGGTTGATTTAATGGATGCTGTTAATTATATTATTGTCATTAATTTATTAGTTTAAATTATATATTATCGTGAAATGTTATAACAGTCTGTGATGCAGGGAAGAAAAGGTTGGAGGAATCCGACCGGATTCCTCAAAATATTTTGTATGTTGTTTATTTTTGTATCGCTTACACATGAACTGATTAAACCCCCAAATGACACTGAAACCTGTTTGGATAGTGATGGTTGAACAGATATTAACCGTGATGTGATTTTAATCAAACGACAGTATTGATTAAGTGGTTGGCAGTGAGGGCCTTAAATGTACTGTTTTAAGACATCGTTCTGCTGTCAAGCGAATCGACGTAGTTTATAGTTATAAATTTATTTTATAACAAATTTAAAGTTTTCTAATTTATTTCATTTATATGAGAAGAGGATTATAAATATGTTTATACTTTTATAATCATGTTTTATTCGAACTTATTAAATATTTTATATTAAGAATTTTAATGTCATTAATAAGATTTGTGGACTGCAGTCAAAACTAAACTACGGGTTAGTGGAATTGAATAATTGTTTTTTTTAAACAATTAAGTGATGTTTTAAAATTAATTAAGATTAATTCAAAAGGGAAATGTGATATTAAAACTATGCTTCAATCGAATGGTTAATGAAATACGTGGAAGAAAAGGAGAAAGGGAAAAGGGAATTTCGATATGATTTCAATAAGTGAAATGGAAGTGATTATAAATGGATGGTTAAATAGATTCGGGCAAAGGATATTGGTTAATAGTGTAAGTGAGAGATTATAAAGAATTACCAATGTATGTTCATATAGGATGCAAATGGTAACTAAGATGAGGAAGTTTACTTAATGAAGCAAAGGAATTAACTTGTGAAGTAGGTTTTCAAATAGAAGAAAACGGTTTTTAAAACCAAAATGAATGGAAATGGGAATGAAATAACTGGTATTTGAGTGGAAAACTTCTATTATCTTAAGATAAGGGCGTCGTCAGTCAAGGTCTGAGAGGTAATTAGAATACCCCAACTTGAACGGCTTCGTTATTATCGAGAGATAGTACTAGTTTGGAATTTGGTAGGAGAATGATTATCGAGTTATTTGTGTTTAAGAAATTTTTATCATTTATTTAAATAACCTTTTAAAAAGGATTAACGAGGCTAGTTTTAGTGAATCATAAAGATAACTATTTTTATTTAATGATGTTAACTAAAGCGAGTGTTTAGAAATTGGAATCTCTTTTATTTTAAACAAAATAAAGGAATTATGGTAAGAACTCAAAGTTTAATTCAAAGTATATAAACAAAATTGTAAAAAGCAGTTTATACCCAAAGCGATGATTTTTACGCCTAAGAGTTAAATTAAGTGAAATGTTTTAAATTGAAATAAGGGGGATTTGGTTAAACCTATGTCGTTTGTTTAAATAGAAATATAACGATATTTCCAAGTAAAAGAAATAGAAAGGGTTTAGCGAATATATAACGAGGTTTTGAAATAAGGGAATGAATAGAGTCTGGTAAATAAAGATACACGTTGTTTTCAATATAACGAAAACAATGGGATTTGAAGTAGGATGTGAAATCGATCATAAGAATCGATGGAATAAATTTTAAATGAAATATGTTATTTTAAAAGACCTGAGCTGCCAACCAACTGAACAACATCGTTATGATTTGATAGTTAAAACACTGACTATCAAACGAATTAGTCTTATACCTTTATGACGTGTTGTTTCGAAGAGATCGGGATGGGAACTAGACCCAAAACCACTTCGAATCAACTGTTCGAACGCGACTAACTTGATAGAGGTAGAGATGGAGTGAATTGAAGACTGTAGATATTTATGAAACAGAAGGGTTGCTTATAATCTCTGGTTTAGCGGCCAGAGGTATACCGTGACTCTATCGGGGTTAAAATCTACGGATTTGCAAGGACTACTCGCTACTGATCTTTAGGGTGATTCCTAGGATGCGGTAGGAGAGTGCATTCGGTTCATCCTGTTCCTGGATGACTTGTATGGACGAATGTCTGACAGAGTATTTCCAAAAGGGATCGCGTACGTTGTTTTCTTCAAACGTACCGAGTTGGTGGCATAAAAGGGAAACTTATTTAGCCTAACATCTAGAGTATTTTTGTGGAAATCAATTAAGTGATTTCTGGAGGATCTGACAATGTGGCATTCAAAGTGAATGGAGATATACTGTGCTGAAGGATAAGCGTAACCTCTAGCCTCATCAACCGGGAAATGGCACAAAATCGGGTAGGCAGCATGGCTATGTGGGTCGCACCCATTAAAAGGGTATAACATTACCTGATCTGGAGAAATCAAATGCCTTCGGTTGTCCCTTTTTATTTTTAAATTGTATGCATGCTATCGGTTCGGTTGGCTGGCCCTCAACCGTGGTGATGATATATTCGGTACTCTCAAGAGAATTGAGTGACCGGTCATGTGTAAGCCGGGTTGCAAGACGTTCTTGTTGAACCCCATTGTATTCATCTCCGGAGATACATTGCCGGAAGGTGGTCCCATACCTTGCCATAGTTGGAACCCATTCTCCAATACGAGACTGCGATTTTTGATTGTATACTATATATGTAGAGCATGAGATGCAAGCGTTCTACTATATTGATATTTACTTGTGTTTGATAGACATTATTATAATATCAGAAAAGATATTGGTTTCAAAACTGTTTTGGGTTATAGTAAGGTAAAAACCGTCCATGTTTATGTGTGGGCTGGTCTTACTATTATCCTTTTATTTCAAAATGGATTGTTCAAAGTTAAACAAGTTGTTTGTTCTATGAATTTATCACTGAAAGTATTCCAGACTGACCTGGGTGAATTTTGCTTTGCTTCAAATGTGCTCGGGTCAGTCCGAGTATATTTACAGGTTAGATTTCACTGGAGTTCAGGAGCTAGAAGCAGGAGGCTTCACCGTTAGATATATAAAGTGTATTTCCGCTGTGACAAATATATGTTGTACTCTGATGATTGGTATGTATATACAGTTTTCTTTTGTATAAAGAGATTTGATATATTATATTTTATTCGTTCCGCTGTGAGATTCTGATGTGTTCTTTTTCTTCTATTCTAATATTTCTTTCTTTCTTTTCTCATCCTCTAATTTCTCTCTAATAACAATCCAGTGTTTTCGGTGCTTGGATAGTCGACATGGTGATTTTATGTCGATTTTCGGGGTCAAAAATCCTTGGGTCATTACAATCCTCGACATATCGTCGGATCAGCTATTTAGAATGGGATAAACCTGGTCTTTCTGAATAACTCGCGTATATAATAAACAAGTGCTATAAAAACACAACATACGCCTCATTCCAATCCAGAATATTTCTTTATCCAAATATTCATATACTTTGGGAAAGGTTCCCATTAATTTTATCAAAGATAAATTCTTTAATCTTCCTTTGGATATCAATTCATACCAAATTATGGTTTATCCAAACTAGTCGGGATTAGCGAACCTTACCGAAGTAATCATTTGTTAAATTTCCCAACCCCAACCTATTCATCCCATGAAGTAAAACTGGTAATACTTCATATCTAACACCACGACGTTATCGGTAAATTCAATTACCATTTCACGTTCAAATCTAATTAAAGATTTAACTATCGCCTGGAGCAAAACTGGTGATACTCCATCCTCGATCATTTCTTGAATTTGATAATTTCAGTTATCAAATTCACCTTTCAATCTATTTAAAGATTCATTAAAACTCTATTTCAGTTTTAATTTCCAAAAATCATTACTTAATGATTATTCAAAGTTAAGAAATAAATCTTATCTTTAACTGGGTTAAAGAACTAATGTCATTTAAAACACAACTCACGATAAACCCAAAATCACGTTCCATTAACAATGGAATCTTCACGGAAAACAAATCAATATATATATAATCGATATGAACTTCCGTATTGTAACGACCTGCCATTTTGACCGTGCCGAATCGACAAAACATGTCAACTCGAAACGTCCAAAACGACAGATTGTTATTAGCTTCTGAGGTAAGTAGAATAAATCACAGAATCACAGATCACAGATACAGAGCAATATAACATCTCGCAGCGGAAATAAATAATACAATAGTAGTTCATGAAGCTACTAAATAAATTTTTACATCAGAGTTTACATAAATATTACAGCGGAAATATAATACAATAAATAATTGATAACTGTTTGAAACAGAATGACAGGAATAACTGAACGACTAAAACAACTGACCAACAGGTAGATATAGGTTGGCCAAAAATCCAATATAAGCTCCAACTCCAAAGATGAATCTCGAAACTGGAATACTCGATCTGACCCGAACAATGATGCAAAACAAAACAACTCGGATCAGGACTGACATTCTCATGGAAGTAAATCAACACAAATGAAATGTTCGATGAAATGCAATCAGTAACTTAGAGGATGTTTGGGATCACCATCCTCTAAGGATCCGTTAAACTAATACTATATAGTATAATACGCTATATACAATAGTGTCTATCAGTAAAATAAAATACCAAAATAGCGTAAGCGGGATTACCATGATTACCCGTACACCGTTTATATATTCCCATAGTATATACAGTACCATAATTCCTCCGTAAACTGGAGGTTGATCAGAGGGCACTCCATATAAAACAGTACAAAACAAAGTCGTAGTGGGCTCGTATAAGGCATATGATAAGGCACACAAGGAATGCCAGGGTGGATTCACCGTTTGCAGAGCCGGACTGGTGGTAACGCATAGCCGCAACTACCACCCACCTCGATACACACTCCCATAATCAAAAGGGCCCAAATCGAATCTCAACAGTAATAGAATAATATCGAAGAAGTGTGCTCGATAAGAGGTATGACCTCACTTGGTCCGTGCATAGCTCCTGTTTTAGCCACATCAAGCTGTCTCAAGGTAGTCAGGGTCTCGTAATTAATATGAAATAAAATAAAATGGAGTCGTTCGCCAAATCATCCCCTTCATTTTGGAACTCCACCGCGTACACAGTTATTAAAGTGGTTTTCGGTATTGGCAGAGAGTATGACAATAGCCGATCCCGGTCTCTTTAACAACCAATTGTTTACATTTTTCACACCGTGGTCATTATTTTATAAATTACTTTATAAAATCGTTTATACGAGATCTCATATTCGAAATTTGAATTTAAAATTAAATATCTAACTTCGATTATAATTAAATTTGAAAATAACTCACTTATATCGCTTTAAATCAAATCGAATTTGAAACATATCGTAATGATCTCAATATAGTATAACTAATACTATTCATTTAACATCAGTTAAAATTTCCGAAAGTACTCGCATAACGAATTTCCGAAAGTATTCGCATAACGAATTTCCGTTTAAATCAATACCAAAACATCTTACCTCGATAATATTTGGTTTCGCAAAAATTCACGTTCGAAACAATTCAAATAATTCAAATTTTACCTTTAGGAAATCGTTTAGGTCGATTCAAATGAATTCAACATTTTGATTCTAATTCAAAATGTATAATTCAAGTCAAAAACTTACATTTCAATTTTTAAATAAAACCCATCGAGATATGTAATTCAAGTCATACATTTTGAAATCGTTATTTATAAATTCAAACAATTGGAATAATCCCATTTATCTTTATAAGAAGTCATTTAAGTTCAAATTCCATTTTATATAATTCAAACAAATCTCATATTTCAATTTAAACCAAATCGTATCATGTCGTTATAATTCAAGTCATACAATTCAAAATCGTTACTTATAAAAGTTCAAACCAAATTCAAATTCGTATTCAGTTGACTTATAATCAAATTCATTCCTTAAATTTGGAAATTCACAATTCAAGTTCATCTCTCGTAATTCCATTTCGATTCAAAATCAAATTCATTTCTTATATACGTTCATTTTTTTAAGTCAAATATCATTATATAAATTTATATCCTTAAACTTCGAATTTAAATCACGAAATCTAACTTATCCATCTTGACTTTATTATTAAACTTTATAAAATACATATATATAAGAAAATTAATTTTGAAATTACATATATATAGAAATATAAAATTTTAAAATTAATTAGAAATAGAATTTAAACATATATAAGTTAAAATTAATATAAAAATAGATTTTAAAGAAATATTTATTATAATTGAACAAAATAAAAATACTTATATGAATAAATTATATGGTTCAAAATAAATAAAATTATAAGTAAAATCTTAAATAAACATTTAAATCGGTATTTACTCATAAAATCACTTTAAACATATAATTCAAAATTTATAAAATTTAAGTTTAACATCTTTAAAATATAAATATAAAATATAAAATAAAAATATAAAAAAATATAAAATCTTAAACTAATATAAAATTTAAATTTCTCAAATCAGTTAATTTCGAAAAACATGACCAACGGTGTCCGTATATAGTTTTCTACCCTATGGTCAAGTGATACAGATATTTATCATTTCAATCCATGATTTATAAAATTTCTACGGGTCTATCATTTCAACCCGCGATCCCAAATTCAGTAAAAATCGTTCAGGTCTATCATTTCAACTCATAACGAAAATTTTCCTATTCTAATGAACGTTCGGGTATGTATCATTTCAAACCTTAGTGATTTTTCCTGAAACTAGGGGTGTCAACAATCACAAACAACAATCACATAGCAACAATCACAGCATATATATCATCAGTGCAACTATGTGTCATATAAATATATCGTGTTACATATGAAATGTGCATATATATCAAATCAAACAATTTCTATCAGCAATCCTATACATTTCATATAACAGTTCATTATTGATCTAATATCCATGAAAAATGTAAGTCGGGTGTGAGATAAACTCACCTTTCGTTTTACGGCTATCTGAAAGTCTGACGAACGCAAAATTTCAATTGTTTCCAATCTCAACCAGAATAGTTTCATCCTAATAGTGACTTCAATACGAACTCAACTTAAGGAACCGCGTGAGAAACTGATTTTGTATGTGGGAGCTATCCAAGTTAAATGGTATATTATATTAGAATATTATTTGTATAAAATTATCTATAAACGAAAGTAGGAATAAGACTACCTGCTACTAGCGCATGCAAGAAGAAAGATGCTTTGCAAATGCAAACAAATTTGTCACTTGCGCATGCACCAGGAAGTGTCCACTCTCCGTCATCTCTCAACTGATTTCATGCATTCATCATTTATATATATGTTACCCGCATGAAGCTCAGACATGGATGGACTATGGGCTTGGGTCGGAGTTGAACAAGGTAGGCTTGGTCCCGGTTCTGACAACGGAAACGAGATTGGTGCAGGTTCGTCACGTCGGTGAGACGAAAGGCGAAGTGGGTTAGCAATAAGGGAGAGCGACATTTCAGTGAAGCAAGGCTTCGGTTAGTGCTGCAGTTGGTAACCGGCGTTTGCTTGCGGAGAAGGAACAGTTTTTTTTCCCCTTATTTTATTTACAAGGAAATGGGATGAACGTTTAAACAATGGGTCCTCGGGAAATGAACAAAACATTGGAATGGAAACATTTTTTTTTTTGAAACATAAAGGAAAAGATAAAGAGTATAAAAAGGAACTGATTCACAAGGTACCGGTTGGAACGTGGAACGAAAGTTTTGCACTTTATTAGGAACCGATTTTGAAAAGGTAAATTACCGTGAAAAAAAACGAACGTATTTTTTTTATTTGAAAAGGTAAAAAGGCTGCTTTGGAACAGTCACTAAATCTTAAATGCTAAGACAAAACGTGAAGAAAAAGAGGCAGTGGGAATATATATCAGTTACGAAGAGAAATAAAAAGGACACTATATGATAGGCATGAGAAGAGAAAATGAAAAGCTTGGGAACGATCTTTATTTCAAAACAAATGAGCGTGATTAAAATAGATTCAAGAAGCAGTTAGCAAATTTTAACTGATCTTTTATTTTATATGGCATAGGGAAGGCTGCTGTTGATTTTCTTTTGGAAAACCTAATGAGTTTAACAAGTCTTTGGGATGATGAACGTGCCATTCATTACATAATTTTATTTGCATGAAAATTTTGGAATATGAAACATGCATGGCTTTGAAGACAATGTTTAAACATGGCTTTTGGAATTGGAATTGGAAATGAAACTTACATTGCATGGAAAATGCAAAGAATAGCATGCCTTTTTAAACGTACATGCTTTTGAAAATATATATCTACCCACATTTTTATCATTCAAGTATCGTATGTAGGTTACCGATCGGGTTTGCAGACCCAAAATGGCTAGAAAAATATGCTGAATCATAATAGGGACATGTCGAACACAAATGGCTTTGTTTCAAAAATGAACTGTGCAAGCATTTTCACAATTTCAGCGTGAACCGAGCACCGAAAGTGACAAATGAATATATTGTTGAAATCAGCGCGACGAGACGGACGCAACGGTATATAGTTTGCAGTGTCAGGATGCTCCGTTTTACGGACCCCTTAAACGAAAAATACGGATAGGAAAACGGTGGTCAAAACGTCCGATTTTCGCGAAACGAATTTTGCCGTCGGATTCGTGTCAACGAATAGAATATCTTTCGTGTTTGTCCGAACTGGTTTTGGAGAGATTATAAAATCGCTAAAATTTGAACTGATATGCGCAACTTTGCCCTGAAAAATGAGCGATCGACAAATATTTAAATTTTTCGATGAAATTTTCATAGTGGCTATAACTCACTGTACGTATTTCAAATTACAAATTCCCATTATTGAAAACATTAGAATATTTTCAAAATAAAAATATCGATTTAAATCGGAATTTAAATCGTTAAAAATTACGAGTTGTTATAATCTCCCCTACTCAAAACTTTTCGTCCCCGAAAAGGAACGAGGCAGGTAAATAGTAATTAAATAATTAATATATTTAAACCAATGGTTCATATCTATCATCATACCTATATATTTTGAAATATATATAAATCAAAAGTTAAAATATTTTCAAACACTTCAAAATAGTTTCAAGTATTCATGTGACGTCTCGATTGGCTATATATATCTATCTCACTTTCGAAACCCGAAAATAGATATTGATGATGCTGCAGTCATCACCAGAATTATTTTCAAGCGACTAGAGTGTGACTCTATATCTATTGAATACATATATGATTTAACATATACGTTGATCAGACGTATACCCAAATCACTAGGTATTCGATAGGCCAACTTTAACGTCAAACAAGTACTTAAAACATCTTTCTATATTTAAAACAGAATATATACCAAATTTTCTATTCATATATTAAAATAATATATTTCAAATCACTAAAATTTTAAGTAAGGAAGTATTATATCTGTAACAACCCGGAAAATCTGGGCCAGTTTAAAATTTTTATTTTGGCAATTTTAGCGAATTTTGATTATTTAAAATAGATTATTTTAAATAATATCGACGAGAAATTTATTTTGAATATAATTCGAACGTATATATTATATACGTCGTCGTTAGAATATATAATATTTATATATAATTATAAATATAATTGAAAACGGCGCGGTAGTTCGATAATTCGATTTCAAACTTCTATTGAATGTACCGGGTGCAAAACAATCCGGATTTTAGTGAAACCAAAAATAATGGAATCTAATAGTGAATATCTTTCCAACGAATCCGAATAATCAAAATTTCATAGCGGGAATCAAAAGATATGTCCAGTTGAAAATTCTGAATAGTCGCTATGGAATTCAGGCCCTTAAAAATGGAAATTTTGCAAACGACCTCGGATTTCAACGAAACCACTTTTGTTGGGTCCGTGATGATGAGTTATTGCTAGATTCCAAATTTCATAATTTTTCGAATCAAAATGTGAGCGTGGCAAAGGAAAACGCGTTTGACCGGTTTGAGTTGATTTTAATCGACTGGAAAATGACCATTTGTCTAACGGTCTCAGAATTCGACGAAACTAGTTTTGTTAGGACCGTATCGTCAATACGAAGCTAGAAAATATTTTTCAGGAATTTTTCTAGTTAGTATGTGACCCCGGTAATTTGAAATGTACGTTTAAAATTCAATATAAGGATTTAAATGTCATTTCAACGGAAACTGATTGTAACGATCAAATCAGCTTACGATACATATCTCATTGTGTTCGGAATGGGGGTAAAACGCTATGGACGACAGGCGGTGGGCCTCGTTTCGAGGTCGTATGTAAAAGTCAACCTTTTTGCAAAATTAAATAATTAAATAATAAATAAAAAAAATAAAAAAATATATTCTTCCCTCCTTTTTCTTCTGCTTGCCCCCCCCCCCCCGTTTCATTATTCAGAAACGAAATAAAAAAAAAACCCTAACTTATCGAGCCGCCGCCCTCCAGACCTCGACGCCGACGAAGACCTCGACGTCGCCCTCACCTCGAAGCCGCCGCCCCATCCCTCGTTCACCAGAACCCCTCGCGACGCAATCAAAGCAGCCCCCCCTGAAGACATCGACGCCGCGACACCACCGAGCACCACACCACATCGCCGACGCCTCCTTCTTCTTCCCTCCACTTCGCAAGCAATCGGTGAGGATTTATTTTATTTTTATTTTTATTTTTATTTTTGTTTTGTTAAAAACTGATATTTTTAAATAATAAAAACTGAATGTATAAGAATTTTAAAACTGAATTTTTAAAGATTTAAAAACGGATTTTTTTTTAAGATGCAAAAACTGAATTTTTAAGAATATTTAAAACTGATTTGTTTAAGATTTAAAAACTGATTTTTTTTAAGATTTAGAAACTGTTGTTTTTTTAAAAAGAATTTAAAAACTGTATTTGAAAAGGAATTATAAAAACTGATTTAAAAAGAAAGTAAAAACTGATTTTACTTTAAGGTTTGAAAAAAAAGAGGTTTAAACTTTGAAAAAGAAAAAGGTTTAATCTTTTAAAAGAAAAAGATTTGAATTTGCAAAAATAAAGATCATATTTTTAAAAAGAGAAAAGACGGAATTTTTGTTAAGTAGAAGAAGTAAGATATGATTCTTATATTTTTAAAGCAATAAAAATATAATTTTTACATCATAGGAATATTAAAAATATAATCTTTGTTTTTAGAATATGATCTTTATATATTGAATAACATAGAAGTAAAAATATGATTTTTATATATTGAACTTCGAAATAAAATGTGATTTTTATATATTGAATAACATAGTAAAAATTCGATTTTTACCTATGTAGAGAATACGGGCAACGAAGATGACGAAGAGGCGAAGAAGAGTCAAGATGATTGGATAGCTATCAGTGAGAATTTCTCACCTTTCAATTTATTTTTCTAGTTATATATATATACTAGGATGCAGACGGTGCTTAGTAGCACCCGACACAATCGTCCACAGACCATGGACTTGTTTGTTTGGTTGCATAGATTAGTTATATGATGTGATTTGAAATTGAATTGTTGGGTGAAATAAATTGATTTGATTGATGTGTGAATGGCGTGGGCCTTCACTAGACCGGGGATAAGGCTAGGCCTCGTCCCGTTTCTAGTATCGTGCTGTTATGCCGCCGAAATTTTCTAAAATATGTTAGAAAAATAAAAACATCATTTTATTTGAGGAATGAACTGAATAAAATTCATATGTTGGAATAAAATGTTTTGTCGTTAAAAATATAATTTTTAACGTGAATGTGAATAAATAAATATTCATTTACAAACCGGACGGTTTTTTTATGTACACCTATTTGAAGGACATTGATTGGGTCGATAAATTTTACACATCGCCCAACTGCACAACTAAATCTGTGTTTGATTGTTTGAAACCCCACACGGGTGTTAGGATGAAATTTGAAGTTCACTCATCCTGATTGATCAAATATGTCGATCGATTGATTGACAGGCTGCTATAAGCGTTAAATGTCTATATTTGATGCTTATACAGTGTAGTGCACTTTGGTTGATGGTTGATTATTTTTCAATGCTATTATATACGTGTGATGTATGAAATTCCATATAATTAACATTATATGGTGATTGATTGGGCCTCATTCCAATTTAGAAAATAAAGAATATTATAAAATAAAAGTTCATGTGTTGACAGTACTCATCCATTGAGATTGGTCATGTGTTGAACGAAATATTTTAGTAATAAAATTTACATCTTTATCGATATAAAATAAGTGTTCATGTGTTGACAGTACTCATCCATTGAGATTGGTCATGTGTTGAACGAAATATTTTAGATAACAACAACTATTTTGAAAAAGGAAATATTTGAAATAGAATATTTGAAAATAGAAATTTATGAAGCCGTGTTGATTAGATTGACGCCATTTAGACGTAAACGATATTTATATCGATTTGAAAACGATTTCGAAATGAAATGAATTGAAAACGATTTCGAAATGAATTGAATTGAAAACGATTTCGAAATGAATTGAATTGAAAATGATTTCGAAATGAAATGAATTGAAAACGATTTCGAAATGAAATGAATTGAAAACGATTTCGAAATGAAATGAATTGAAAACGATTTCGAAATGAATTGAATTGAAAACGATTTCGAAATGAATTGAATTGAAAACGATTTCGAAATGAATTGAATTGAAAACGATTTCGAAATGAATTGAATTGAAAACGATTTCGAAATGAATTGAATTGAAAACGATTTCGAATTGAATTGAAAGCGAATTGAAAATGAATTCAAATTGAATTGAAATTTGAATTGAATAGAAATGAATTTTAAAACGAATTTATAAAGAAGAATTCAATTTTGATTTGAATTGAAAGAAAGTTGAAATTGCTTTTGAAACGATTTATATAATTCGTTTTAAAATAGAAATCGACGAAATATATTATATATATATAATATAATGGCCTGAATAGAACGCGCCGCGCCGCGGCCGTTCGTGAATTTCGACCATTTATTTCAAACGGACATTACGGGAGATCCGACCGTCGGATTCTCCTAAAACCGGAACCGTTGGGTTCGTATCGAAAAGGTCTTTCTAATGAATATTAGAAATTTAAAATCTAACGGTTGGATTTGGAGTTACGTCCAAATCAAATTTGAAAAAGGTCGCTGTAAGTGCAGTTCGATGGCCGTTGATGGAAATCGACTGTACGGGCCTTGATAAAATTATTAAAAATAGTAATAATTTGTGTAAAATCATAAGAAATGATTTAGAAAGAATTGGGATGAAAAACTCCATATTTGAAAAGATAAAAATAGATTTTTATCGGAATGAACTAGTTTTGAACTAGAATTATAATTCTATTTATTTTTAAATAAATAAATTGAATTCGAAAAGGGTTTTAAAAATAACCAGAATTTCCAATGATTGCATTGGAGTGGATTTGAATCGAAATTGTCTTCGGAATATTTCGATGTTGGATTTCGTGATTATACAACTGTTGTTATGGAAATTTGAAAGATATAGATATATATATCGTTATTTCCAATACGATATTTGTTAGTCGTAGAATTTGATATTGAATATAAGCCGGTATATTTTCTATTCAGAGCCTTGTATTGAATATCAAATGTGATTTGGGTTTGTCGTGAATGGTGTCTTCACTAACACTGTTCTTAAACCCAGTGGAGAAAAGATTAAATCTTTTTATTTAGATTTAATGAAATGTACCAATTAAATAATATTTAATTGGAATCGAGTCGATATTGATTTTTGGGTTTATCGTGAACAGTGTTTTAAATAACACTCGTTCTTTAACCCGATAATTAATGAATGTGATTTTGGGTTTATCGTGAACCGTGTTTTAAATGACACTGATTCTTTAACCCAGTCGAAGATTAAAACTAAGTGGAGTTTTAATGAATCTTTAATTAGATTGAAATGATCGAAAATGGAGTATCGCCAGTTTTGCTCCAGGCGATAGTTAAATCTTTAATTAGATTTGAACGTGAAATGGTAATTGAATTTACCGATAACACCGTGGTGTTAGATATGAAGTATGACCAGTTTTACTTCATGGGATGAATAGGTTGGGATTGGGAAATTAAAACAAATGATTACTTCGGTAAGGTTCGTTAATCCCAACTAGTTTTGAATTGATATTCAAAAGTAGATTAAAGAATAAATTCAAGGAATTTATCTTCGATAAAATTAATGGGAATCTTTCCCTATGAATGTGAAATTTAGAAACTAACTGTCGGTTAGCCAAGCAGAATGGTTTTCTGGATATTGATCTGATGTTGGTTTCGGCCTTCGGGGTTAATATTTGGGGAACTATTCTCTTGATTAATTTGCGGTTAGTGACTGATGAATTGGAATGAGGCGTATGTTGTGTTTGTGTAGCACTTTTATAAAATATACGCGAGTTATTCGGAAAGACCGGGTTTATCCCATTCTTAATAACTGATACGACGATAAGTCGAAAATGAAGACGGTGGTCGAAGACCGGAGGTCTTCACGTCGTTTGGGTGATTACTGATGATCTTGATTGGGCTGTACACCCAAGAAGATGGAAACAGTTGGTGATCGTCCAGACGTACTTGGAGATCGATGGATATGCGGGGTACTAGGTGCCTCCGGTTTCGTTCAGACCCAGAACGGACTTGTAAATGGACTGTGTGTCTGACATTGGATTTTAGTCCGTGTGATTGATCTCTATTAAATATATATCTGTTTGGCGGCGGAGAATTTATTCTCTTGCTTAACGCCCTTCTCTGAGACGTACGAGCTCAGGGGTTATATATTGATGGATATCAAACGCATGGAGTGAATTGCCTGTGTGGCATGCCTAAGTGGCAATTGATCGAGGCTTCTGTTGAAAAGCAAAGTCTTGTGGTGATGATCAAAGCACGGCCTTTGTGGCGTAGCTTTGTGTAACGTTTACTTCGCGAGTTTCACACCCAGTATGAATCAAAAACGGGAGACGGACCTCAGGGAGGGCATGCGTTTCTTCCTAGTTAGAAGTGGCGTCAGTGGTTTTACATGCCCTGACGAGTTTGACTTATGTGGTTGTTGCTGTTGCGAGGCGCCTCGGATTGATCGGTCGTTCTCGAACTGATGGAGTCATTTAGTTGGCTCATTTACGCCCCAAAGGGCGGGGAAACGTAGTGTTTAGGCATAATAATCCACATCGGTGGACCGGCCCTGTCGCTCCATGGGGCAGTTGCGGCTGTTCCTGAGGCTCGGACTAGGCAGTCTCGAATCGGTTGAGGACTATCTTTTGCCTCGGTTCATAGACGGAAATCCAATTTCCAAATACGTGACTTTGCGGTTTTATTTGTAAACCTATATATGGCGACATGATATATGGTACCCATGCCGCCTATGATTGATACTTATGATTTGAAGTTGTTTTATACACTATGCACTTATTATAGTATCAATAATTTGTTTTAAAACGTATCAAGCATTCTTTGGCTGTTATAAGGGAAAACCCTATCCCCCGGCTTGCGTTGCATTGTGTGATAGGACCTGGGTCTTATAACAGCTTCATTTTTCTTTATTTAGCATTGTGCTGTTTGGTTTATGCACTGGTATTCTTGGGAGGAAACCCGTTCCGTGTTATACGGCGTGGTCCCTTGATTTACCTAACTTTAAAATAAAGAATTAATAACTGTTTTAGTTCTCACACCAGTCCCATGACTGACCTGGAGTTTATTGTTTTAACCTAAACTCTGGGTGCCCTTATTTTGACACGGGCAGCTAGTAGTTTTGGTTTTGCAGATTTATATTCACAGGATCCTGGTTTACAGCTGGAATGATATCCGTAAAGCTTTGTATCCGTATCTCTTCTAGTTGTGTATTTTATTATTTTCCGCTGCGATGTATTTAAATGTAATTTAAATCTCTGATATTTCTGTGTAATATTCATTTTTACTCTGTATATTCTTGTATTCTGGTGCATTGTTGTAATATACAATGAAATGTTCCTTTGTATGTATTCTGTTGTGGCTTGTTCTCGAACTATCCGCCGCTTTCCTTTACGGGGAAGTTGCGGGTTTTCACAGTTGGTATCAGAGCTTTGGTTTACAAAGCTCAGAGAACAAGGCACATTAGAACCATACGAAAGAATTCATCAGATATTGGATTAGTAAAAATCCAACGAGAATGACTCGTTAGAGATGGGATCAGTAGAATCCTAGAACGAGTGTGAAGAGTTTATTTTTTTTTAAATGAAAACAAATTTTGTTTTGAAAATTTAAATCAATTATTCGTATTTGATTATTTATTAAATTGATTTGGACAATCCGATATATAAAGATTTTGCATATGTGTCTTGCAAACGTGTATTCGAAGTTTTAATATACTGGATGGTAATAGGATCATACTCTAGTTGCCCGGGGATAATTCTGGTGATGGGGCACTGTCGCCAGTATCTATTTTCGAGTAACGAAAGTGAGATTTCTATATTTCCATTAGACTGGTGTGAGAACCGAAATTAGATAGGGCTTATTGTTGTGATTTGGCATCAAAAATTTGATTTTTTGACTATATATCAAAGTTATGCATTTGAAAAGCTAATCAACTAATTGTTTGATTATTGTTTGAATAATTAAAATTTGAACCATTTAGTTCATTTGAGTCAAATATTGAATTTTATTGAAATTTGGTCGCATTTGCTTGCATATACAAATACTTACATTGAACAGGTCATAGCAAGGAGGCTAGAGCAGAGAATAAAATTTGTTTGCCCGACAAATAGGTACATGTTTACTACATAATTTACTGTTTTGTTTGGGTGATGATGATTTTATGAGCCTATTGGCTAGCCGCTTGGCTTTTTCTTTTTCTTTTTGAGATCTGAAGGACCGGGGAAGCTATTTGAAATTCCTCGATGCTCCCGGTGCAGGGGAGGTTATGGCGAAATTTTTCGAAAATTTAGGGTGTTAGCCAAATTTTTGAAATTTTGAAAATTCTCAGAAACTAAAGAGTTGGAGAATGGAAGCCAGATCGAACGTAGAGCTGATTAATCAAACCACTTTCGACTTTGTTCCTTTTCGGGGACGAAAAGTTTTAAGTGGGGGAGATTGTAACAACCCGGAAAATCTGGGCCAGTTTAAAATTTTTATTTTGGCAATTTTAGCGAATTTTGATTATTTAAAATAGATTATTTTAAATAATATCGACGAGAAATTTATTTTGAATATAATTCGAACGTATATATTATATACGTCGTCGTTAGAATATATAATATTTATATATAATTATAAATAGAATTGAAAATGGCGCGGTAGTTCGATATTTCGATTTCAAACTTCAATTGAATGTACCGGGTGCAAAACAATCCGGATTTTAGTGAAACCAAAAATAATGGAATCTAATAGTGAATATCTTTCCAACGAATCCGAATAATCAAAATTTCATAGCGGGAATCAAAAGATATGTCCAGTTGAAAATTCTGAATAGTCGCTATGGAATTCAGGCCCTTAAAAATGGAAATTTTGCAAACGACCTCGGATTTCAACGAAACCACTTTTGTTGGGTCCGTGATGTTGAGTTATTGCTAGATTCCAAATTTCATAATTTTTCGAATCAATATGTGAGCGTGGCAAAGGAAAACGCGTTTGACCGGTTTGAGTTGATTTTAATCGACTGGAAAATGACCATTTGTCTAACGGTCTCAGAATTCGACGAAACTAGTTTTGTTAGGACCGTATCGTCAATACGAAGCTAGAAAATATTTTTCAGGAATTTTTCTAGTTAGTATGTGACCCCGGTAATTTGAAATGTACGTTTAAAATTCAATATAAGGATTTAAATGTCATTTCAACGGAAACTGATTGTAATGATCAAATCAGCTTACGATACATATCTCATTGTGTTCGGAATGGGGGTAAAACGCTATGGACGACAGGCGGTGGGCCTCGTTTCGAGGTCGTATGTAAAAGTCAACCTTTTTGCAAAATTAAATAATTAAATAATAAATAAAAAAAATAAAAAAAATATATTCTTCCCTCCTTTTTCTTCTGCTTGCCCCCCCCCCCCCCGTTTCATTATTCAGAAACGAAATAAAAAAAAAACCCTAACTTATCGAGCCGCCGCCCTCCAGACCTCGACGCCGACGAAGACCTCGACGTCGCCCTCACCTCGAAGCCGCCGCCCCATCCCTCGTTCACCAGAACCCCTCGCGACGCAATCAAAGCAGCCCCCCCTGAAGACATCGACGCCGCGACACCACCGAGCACCACACCACATCGCCGACGCCTCCTTCTTCTTCCCTCCACTTCGCAAGCAATCGGTGAGGATTTATTTTATTTTTATTTTTATTTTTATTTTTGTTTTGTTAAAAACTGATATTTTTAAATAATAAAAACTGAATGTATAAGAATTTTAAAACTGAATTTTTAAAGATTTAAAAACGGATTTTTTTTTAAGATGCAAAAACTGAATTTTTAAGAATATTTAAAACTGATTTGTTTAAGATTTAAAAACTGATTTTTTTTAAGATTTAGAAACTGTTTTTTTTTAAAAAGAATTTAAAAACTGTATTTGAAAAGGAATTATAAAAACTGATTTAAAAAGAAAGTAAAAACTGATTTTACTTTAAGGTTTGAAAAAAAAGAGGTTTAAACTTTGAAATAGAAAAAGGTTTAATCTTTTAAAAGAAAAAGATTTGAATTTGCAAAAATAAAGATCATATTTTTAAAAAGAGAAAAGACGGAATTTTTGTTAAGTAGAAGAAGTAAGATATGATTCTTATATTTTTAAAGCAATAAAAATATAATTTTTACATCATAGGAATATTAAAAATATAATCTTTGTTTTTAGAATATGATCTTTATATATTGAATAACATAGAAGTAAAAATATGATTTTTATATATTGAACTTCGAAATAAAATGTGATTTTTATATATTGAATAACATAGTAAAAATTCGATTTTTACCTATGTAGAGAATACGGGCAACGAAGATGACGAAGAGGCGAAGAAGAGTCAAGATGATTGGATAGCTATCAGTGAGAATTTCTCACCTTTCAATTTATTTTTCTAGTTATATATATATACTAGGATGCAGACGGTGCTTAGTAGCACCCGACACAATCGTCCACAGACCATGGACTTGTTTGTTTGGTTGCATAGATTAGTTATATGATGTGATTTGAAATTGAATTGTTGGGTGAAATAAATTGATTTGATTGATGTGTGAATGGCGTGGGCCTTCACTAGACCGGGGATAAGGCTAGGCCTCGTCCCGTTTCTAGTATCGTGCCGTTATGCCGCCGAAATTTTCTAAAATATGTTAGAAAAATAAAAACATCATTTTATTTGAGGAATGAACTGAATAAAATTCATATGTTGGAATAAAATGTTTTGTCGTTAAAAATATAATTTTTAACGTGAATGTGAATAAATAAATATTCATTTACAAATCGGACGGTTTGTTTATGTACACCTATTTGAAGGACATTGATTGGGTCGATAAATTTTACACATCGCCCAACTGCACAACTAAATCTGTGTTTGATTGTTTGAAACCCCACACGGGTGTTAGGATGAAATTTGAAGTTCACTCATCCTGATTGATCAAATATGTCGATCGATTGATTGACAGGCTGCTATAAGCGTTAAATGTCTATATTTGATGCTTATACAGTGTAGTGCACTTTGGTTGATGGTTGATTATTTTTCAATGCTATTATATACGTGTGATGTATGAAATTCCATATAATTAACATTATATGGTGATTGATTGGGCCTCATTCCAATTTAGAAAATAAAGAATATTATAAAATAAAAGTTCATGTGTTGACAGTACTCATCCATTGAGATTGGTCATGTGTTGAACGAAATATTTTAGTAATAAAATTTACATCTTTATCGATATAAAATAAGTGTTCATGTGTTGACAGTACTCATCCATTGAGATTGGTCATGTGTTGAACGAAATATTTTGGATAACAACAACTATTTTGAAAAAGGAAATATTTGAAATAGAATATTTGAAAATAGAAATTTATGAAGCCGTGTTGATTAGATTGACGCCATTTAGACGTAAACGATATTTATATCGATTTGAAAACGATTTCGAAATGAAATGAATTGAAAACGATTTCGAAATGAATTGAATTGAAAACGATTTCGAAATGAATTGAATTGAAAACGATTTCGAAATGAATTGAATTGAAAACGATTTCGAAATGAAATGAATTGAAAACAATTTCGAAATGAAATGAATTGAAAACGATTTCGAAATGAATTGAATTGAAAACGATTTCGAAATGAATTGAATTGAAAACGATTTCGAAATGAATTGAATTGAAAACGATTTCAAAATGAATTGAATTGAAAACGATTTCGAAATGAATTGAATTGAAAACGATTTCGAATTGAATTGAAAGCGAATTGAAAATGAATTCAAATTGAATTGAAATTTGAATTGAATAGAAATGAATTTTAAAACGAATTTATAAAGAAGAATTCAATTTTGATTTGAATTGAAAGAAAGTTGAAATTGCTTTTGAAACGATTTTAAAACTATTTATATAATTTGTTTTAAAATAGAAATCGACGAAATATATTATATATATATTATATATATAATATAATGGCCTGAATAGAACGCGCCGCGCCGCGGCCGTTCGTGAATTTCGACCATTTATTTCAAATGGACATTACGGGAGATCCGACCGTCGGATTCTCCTAAAACCGGAACCGTTGGGTTCGTATCGAAAAGGGCTTTCTAATGAATATTAGAAATTTAAAATCTAACGGTTGGATTTGGAGTTACGTCCAAATCAAATTTGAAAAAGGTCGTTGTAAGTGCAGTTCGATGGCCGTTGATGGAAATCGACTGTACGGGCCTTGATAAAATTATTAAAAATAGTAATAATTTGTGTAAAATCATAAGAAATGATTTAGAAAGAATTGGGATGAAAAACTCCATATTTGAAAAGATAAAAATAGATTTTTATCGGAATGAACTAGTTTTGAACTAGAATTATAATTCTATTTATTTTTAAATAAATAAATTGAATTCGAAAAGGGTTTTAAAAATAACCAGAATTTCCAATGATTGCATTGGAGTGGATTTGAATCGAAATTGTCTTCGGAATATTTCGATGTTGGATTTCGTGATTATACAACTGTTGTTATGGAAATTTGAAAGATATAGATATATATATCGTTATTTCCAATACGATATTTGTTAGTCGTAGAATTTGATATTGAATATAAGCCGGTATATTTTCTATTCAGAGCCTTGTATTGAATATCAAATGTGATTTGGGTTTGTCGTGAATGGTGTCTTCACTAACACTGTTCTTAAACCCAGTGGAGAAAAGATTAAATCTTTTTATTTAGATTTAATGAAATGTACCAATTAAATAATATTTAATTGGAATCGAGTCGATATTGATTTTTGGGTTTATCGTGAACAGTGTTTTAAATAACACTCGTTCTTTAACCCGATAATTAATGAATGTGATTTTGGGTTTATCGTGAACCGTGTTTTAAATGACACTGATTCTTTAACCCAGTCGAAGATTAAAACTAAGTGGAGTTTTAATGAATCTTTAATTAGATTGAAATGATCGAAAATGGAGTATCGCCAGTTTTGCTCCAGGCGATAGTTAAATCTTTAATTAGATTTGAACGTGAAATGGTAATTGAATTTACCGATAACACCGTGGTGTTAGATATGAAGTATGACCAGTTTTACTTCATGGGATGAATAGGTTGGGATTGGGAAATTAAAACAAATGATTACTTCGGTAAGGTTCGTTAATCCCAACTAGTTTTGAATTGATATTCAAAAGTAGATTAAAGAATAAATTCAAGGAATTTATCTTCGATAAAATTAATGGGAATCTTTCCCTATGAATGTGAAATTTAGAAACTAACTGTCGGTTAGCCAAGCAGAATGGTTTTCTGGATATTGATCTGATGTTAGTTTCGGCCTTCGGGGTTAATATTTGGGGAACTATTCTCTTGATTAATTTGCGGTTAGTGACTGATGAATTGGAATAGGCGTATGTTGTGTTTGTGTAGCACTTTTATAAAATATACGCGGGTTATTCGGAAAGACCGGGTTTATCCCATTCTGAATAACTGATACGACGATAAGTCGAAGATGAAGACGGTGGTCGAAGACCGGAGGTCTTCACGTCGTTTGGGTGATTACTGATGATCTTGATTGGGCTGTACACCCAAGAAGATGGAAACAGTTGGTGATCGTCCAGACGTACTTGGAGATCGATGGATATGCGGGGTACTAGGTGCCTCCGGTTTCGTTCAGACCCAGAACGGACTTGTAAATGGACTGTGTGTCTGACATTGGATTTTAGTCCGTGTGATTGATCTCTATTAAATATATATCTGTTTGGCGGCGGAGAATTTATTCTCTTGCTTAACGCCCTTCTCTGAGACGTACGAGCTCAGGGGTTATATATTGATGGATATCAAACGCATGGAGTGAATTGCCTGTGTGGCATGCCTAAGTGGCAATTGATCGAGGCTTCTGTTGAAAAGCAAAGTCTTGTGGTGATGATCAAAGCACGGCCTTTGTGGCATAGCTTTGTGTAACGTTTACTTCGCGAATTTCACACCTGGTATGAATCAAAAACGGGAGACGGACCTCAGGGAGGGCATGCGTTTCTTCCTAGTTAGAAGTGGCGTCAGTGGTTTTACACGCCCTGACGAGTTTGACTTATGTGGTTGTTGCTGTTGCGAGGCGCCTCGGATTGATCGGTCGTTCTCGAACCGATGGAGTCATTTAGTTGGCTCTTTTACGCCCCAAAGGGCGGGGAAACGTAGTGTTCAGGCATAATAATCCACATCGGTGGACCGGCCCTGTCGCTCCATGGCGCAGTTGCGGCTGTTCCTGAGGCTCGGACTAGGCAGTCTCGAATCGGTTGAGGACTATCTTTTGCCTCGGTTCATAGACGGAAATCCAATTTCCAAATACGTGACTTTGCGGTTTTATTTGTAAACCTATATATGGCGACATGATATATGGTACCCATGCCGCCTATGATTGATACTTATGATTTGAAGTTGTTTTATACACTATGCACTTATTATAGTATCAATAATTTGTTTTAAAACATATCAAGCATTCTTTGGCTGTTATAAGGGAAAACCCTATCCCCCGGCTTGCGTTGCATTGTGTGATAGGACCTGGGTCTTATAACAGCTTCATTTTTCTTTATTTAGCATTGCGCTGTTTGGTTTATGCACTGGTATTCTTGGGAGGAAACCCGTTCCGTGTTATACGGCGTGGTCCCTTGATTTACCTAACTTTAAAATAAAGAATTAATAACTGTTTTAGTTCTCACACCAGTCCCATGACTGACCTGGAGTTTATTGTTTTAACCTAAACTCTGGGTGCCCTTATTTTGACACGGGCAGCTAGTAGTTTTGGTTTTGCAGATTTATATTCACAGGATCCTGGTTTACAGCTGGAATGATATCCGGAAAGCTTTGTATCCATATATCTCTTCTAGTTGTGTATTTTATTATTTTCCGCTGCGATGTATTTAAATGTAATTTAAATCTCTGATATTTCTGTGTAATATTCATTTTTACTCTGTATATTCTTGTATTCTGGTGCATTGTTGTAATATACAATGAAATGTTCCTTTGTATGTATTCTGTTGTGGCTTGTTCTCGAACTATCCCCCGCTTTCCTTTACGGGGAAGTTGCGGGTTTTCACAATATCTCTCCCCCACTCATTTATTTGTTAAAATTTAACTACAATTCTTAATAAATATACAACAATATTAATATTAAATCAAATATATAACAAAATCATTCTATACTATATCTAAATTTTTTCAAATTCATGTTATCAATATTTAAACTTATAACACTTAATTAATTCTATAAGTTAACATATGAATACATTACACATAAAATCTTTACAAACCATTGGTATTACCAAATTATTTACAAATATCAAATTAAATATTACATTAAGAAGATCTTATATAATAATATCTTTCAAAATATAAATTTCAAACCAATATTTAATAAAGACAGAATGGCTAGAAGACTTATACTCTTCTTCTACTTCTTACCTTGAAATGGACAAGTATAAATTATAGAATTCGAGGTAAAAGCCGAAAGAACAAAAGAACCTAATCAAAGAGGATCTACGAAGGAAGATAGATTCAAATGGAAAGGAAACTCAGAAGAAGATTTTAAATAATAAACAGAATTTTATATTCGAAATATTTATTTAAAAAAAAAATTTAAAACCATTTTGAAAACTATTTTTACTTTAAAAATATGCTCTCTCAAGAAGGATTCTGCAACTGATTCCACTCATTCTAGGGTATCACTACCCTATCTCTAATGAGCTTTTACCCCATAGGCTAAAGCTTTGAAAAACCAAAGCTCTGATACCAAATGTAACGACCTGCCATTTTGACCATGCCGAATCGACAAAACATGTCAACTCGAAACGTCCAAAACGACCGATTGTTATTAGCTTCTGAGGTAAATAGAATAAATCACAGAATCACAGATCACATATACAGAGCAATATAACATCTCGCAGCGGAAATAAATAATACAATAGTAGTTCATGAAGCTACTAAATAAATTTTTACATCAGAGTTTACATAAATATTACAGCAGAAATATAATACAATAAATAATTGATAACTGTTTGAAACAGAATGACAGGAATAACTGAACGACTAAAACAACTGACCAACAGGTAGATATAGGTTGGCCAAAAATCCAATATAAGCTCCAACTCCAAAGATGAATCTCGAAACTGGAATACTCGATCTGACCCGAACAATGATGCAAAACAAAACAACTCGGATCAGGACTGACATTCTCATGGAAGTAAATCAACACAAATGAAATGTTCGATGAAATGCAATCAGTAACTTAGAGGATGTTTGGGATCACCATCCTCTAAGGATCCGTTAAACTAATACTATATAGTATAATACGCTATATACAATAGTGTCTATCAGTAAAATAAAATACCAAAATAGCGTAAGCGGGATTACCATGATTACCCTTACACCGTTTATATATTCCCATAGTATATACAGTACCGTAATTCCTCCATAAACTGGAGGTTGATCAGAGGGCACTCCATATAAAACAGTACAAAACAAAGTCGTAGTGGGCTCGTATAAGGCATATGACAAGGCACACAAGGAATGCCAGGGTGGATTCACCGTTTGCAGAGCCGGACTGGTGGTAACGCATAGCCGCAACTACCACCCACCTCGATACACACTCCCATAATCAAAAGGGCCCAAATCGAATCTCAACAGTAATAGAATAATATCGAAGAAGTGTGCTCGATAAGAGGTATGACCTCACTTGGTCCGTGCATAGCTCCTGTTTTAGCCACATCAACCTGACTCAGGGTAGTCAGGGTCTCGTAATTAATATGAAATAAAATAAAATGGAGTCGTTCGCCAAATCATCCCCTTCATTTTGGAACTCCACCGCGTACACAGTTATTAAAGTGGTTTTCGGTATTGGCAGAGAGTATGACAATAGCCGATCCCGGTCTCTTTAACAACCAATTGTTTACATTTTTCACACCGTGGTCATTATTTTATAAATTACTTTATAAAATCGTTTATACGAGATCTCATATTCGAAATTTGAATTTAAAATTAAATATCTAACTTCGATTATAATTAAATTTGAAAATAACTCACTTATATCGCTTTAAATCAAATCGAATTTGAAACATATCGTAATGATCTCAATATAGTATAACTAATACTATTCATTTAACATCAGTTAAAATTTCCGAAAGTACTCGCATAACGAATTTCTGAAAGTATTCGCATAACGAATTTCCGTTTAAATCAATACCAAAACATCTTACCTCGATAATATTTGGTTTCGCAAAAATTCACATTCGAAACAATTCAAATAATTCAAATTTTACCTTTAGGAAATCGTTTAGGTCGATTCAAATGAATTCAACATTTTGATTCTGATTCAAAATGTATAATTCAAGTCAAAAACTTACATTTCAATTTTTAAATAAAACCCATCGAGATATGTTATTCAAGTCATACATTTTGAAATCGTTATTTATAAATTCAAACAATTGGAATAATCCCATTTATCTTTATAAGAAGTCATTTAAGTTCAAATTCCATTTTATATAATTCAAACAAATCTCATATTTCAATTTAAACCAAATCGTATCATGTCGTTATAATTCAAGTCATACAATTCAAAATCGTTACTTATAAAAGTTCAAACCAAATTCAAATTCGTATTCAGTTGACTTATAATCAAATTCATTCCTTAAATTTGGAAATTCACAATTCAAGTTCATCTCTCGTAATTCCATTTCGATTCAAAATCAAATTCATTTCTTATATACGTTCATTTTTTTAAGTCAAATATCATTATATAAATTTATATCCTTAAACTTCGAATTTAAATCACGAAATCTAACTTATCCATCTTGACTTTATTATTAAACTTTATAAAATACATATATATAAGAAAATTAATTTTGAAATTACATATATATAGAAATATAAAATTTTAAAATTAATTAGAAATAGAATTTAAACATATATAAGTTAAAATTAATATAAAAATAGATTTTAAAGAAATATTTATTATAATTGAACAAAATAAAAATACTTATATGAATAAATTATATGGTTCAAAATAAATAAAATTATAAGTAAAATCTTAAATAAACATTTAAATCGGTATTTACTCATAAAATCACTTTAAACATATAATTCAAAATTTATAAAATTTAAGTTTAACATCTTTAAAATATAAATATAAAATATAAAAAAATATAAAATCTTAAACTAATATAAAATTTAAATTTCTCAAACCAGTTAATTTCGAAAAACATGACCAACGGTGTCCGTATATAGCTTTCTACCCTATGGTCAAGTGATACAGATATTTATCATTTCAATCCATGATTTATAAAATTTCTACGGGTCTATCATTTCAACATGCGATCCCAAATTCAGTAAAAATCGTTGAGGTCTATCATTTCAACTCATAACGAAAATTTTCCTATTCTAATGACCGTTCGGGTATGTATCATTTCAACCCTTAGTGATTTTTCCTGAAACTAGGGGTGTCAACAATCACATAGCAACAATCACAGCATATATATCATCAGTGCAACTATGTGTCATATAAATATATCGTGTTACATATGAAATGTGCATATATATCAAATCAAACAATTTCTATCAGCAATCCTATACATTTCATATAATAGTTCATTATTGATCTAACATCCATGAAAAATGTAAGTCGGGTGTGAGATAAACTCACCTTTCGTTTTACGGTTATCTGAAAGTCTGACGAACGCGAAATTTCAATTGTTTCCAATCTCAACCAGAATAGTTTCATCCTAATAGTGACTTCAATACGAACTCAACTTAAGGAACCGCGTGAGAAACTGATTTTGTATGTGGGAGCTATCCAAGTTAAATGGTATATTATATTAGAATATTATTTGTATAAAATTATCTATAAACGAAAGTAGGAATAAGACTACCTGCTACTAGCGCATGCTAGAAGAAAGATGCTTTGCAAATGCAAACAAATTTGTCACTTGCGCATGCACCAGGAAGTGTCCACTCTCCGTCATCTCTCAACTGATTTCATGCATTCATCATTTATATATATGTTACCCGCATGAAGCTCAGACATGGATGGACTATGGGCTTGGGTCGGAGTTGAACAAGGTAGGCTTGGTCCCGGTTCTGACAACGGAAACGAGATTGGTGCAGGTTCGTCACGTCGGTGAGACGAAGGGCGAAGTGGGTTAACAATAAGGGAGAGCGACATTTCGGTGAAGCACGGCTTCGGTTAGTGCTGCAGTTGGTAACCGGCGTTTGCTTGCGGAGAAGGAACAATTTTTTTCCCTTATTTTATTTACAAGGAAATGGGATGAACGTTTAAACAATGGGTCCTCGGGAAATGAACAAAACATTGGAATGGAAACATTTTTTTTTGAAACATAAAGGAAAAGATAAAGAGTATAAAAAGGAACTGATTCACAAGGTACCGGTTGGAACGTGGAACGAAAGTTTTGCACTTTATCAGGAACCGATTTTGAAAAGGTAAATTGTCGTGAAAAAAAACGAACATATTTTTTTTATTTGAAAAGGTAAAAAGGCTGCTTTGGAACGGTCACTAAATCTTAAATGCTAAGACAAAACGTGAAGAAAAAGAGGCAGTGGGAATATATATCAGTTACGAAGAGAAATAAAAAGGACACTACATGATAGGCATGAGAAGAGAAAATGAAAAGCTTGGGAATGGTTTTTATTTCAAAACAAATGAGCGCGATTAAAATAGATTCAAGAAGCAGTTAGCAAATTTTAACTGATCTTTTATTTTATATGGCATAGGGAAGGCTGCTGTTGATTTTCTTTTGGAAAACCTAATGAGTTTAACAAGTCTTTGGGATGATGAACGTGCCATTCATTACATAATTTTATTTGCGTGAAAATTTTGGAATATGAAACATGCATGGCTTTGAAGACAATGTTTAAACATGTCTTTTGGAATTGGAATTGGAAATGAAACTTACATTGCATGGAAAATGCAAAGAATAGCATGCCTTTTTAAAAGTACATGCTTTTGAAAATATATATCTACCCACATTTTTATCATTCAAGTATTGTATGTAGGTTACCGATCGGGTTTGCAGACCCAAAATGGCTAGAAAAATATGCTGAATCATAATAGGGACATGTCGAACACAAATGGCTTTGTTTCAAAAATGAACTGTGCAAGCATTTTCACAATTTCAGCGTGAACCGAGCACCGAAAGTGACAAATGAATATATTGTTGAAATCTGCGCGACGAGACGGACGCAACGGTATATAGTTTGCAGTGTCAGGATGCTCCGTTCAAAAACGCGTTACGGACCCCTTAAACGAAAAATACGGATAGGAAAACGGTGGTCAAAACGTCCGATTTTCGCGAAACGAATTTTGCCGTCGGATTCGTGACAACGAATAGAATATCTTTCGTGTTTGTCCGAACTGGTTTTGGAGAGATTATAAAATCGCTAAAATTTGAACTGATATGCGCAGCTTTGCCCTGTAAAATGAGCGATCGACAAATATTTAAATTTTTCGACGAAATTTTCATAGCGGCTATAACTCACTGTACGTATTTCAAATTACAAATTCCCATTATTGAAAACATTAGAATATTTTCAAAATAAAAATATCGATTTAAATCGGAATTTAAATCGTTAAAAATTACGAGTTGTTACACGTATCCAACCGATACTATAAATGGAATAATGGCAAATCCTCTTAAATTCCATATATAGTAACAGTCTTCACCCACTGAAGTCCACTTCGATTATTACCAAATCGAATTCCATTCCATTCCAATTTATTTTATTAAATTGGAAAACTTTACTTTGGAAAATCTCCTTTAAATCTTAACAAAAGATTTATAAATTCCAATTCACATTTCACTGTAAATCGGGTTAACGAACGAATGTCGTTAAAACACAGTGCACGATAAACCCAATTCACATTTCATTTTATTCCAATTAAATGTTAATTCCCTGGAAACTCCAATAATCTTAATTAAAAGATTTATTCTTCTCATATTTGGTTTAAGAACGGTGTCATTTAAAACACGGTTTACCACAAACCCAAAATCCAATTTGGTATTAAACACAAGGCTCTGAATAGAAAATATATCAGCTTATATTCAATATCAAATTCTGAAATCAACAAATATCGTATTAGAATAACGATATATATATATATATATATATATATATATATATATATATATATAGCTTCCAAATTCCTCCACAATGTCCGTATAATCACGGAATCTAATATCGAAATATTCCGAAGATAATTTCGATTCAAATCCATTCCAATTCATATATTGGAAATTCTGGTTATTTTTAAAACCATTCCATATCCAATTTATTTATTTATAAATATTGGATTATAATTCTAGTTAATAACTAGTTCATTTCAATAAAAATCAATTTTTATCTTTTCAAATATGGAATTTTTCATCCTAATTCTTTCCAAATCATTTCTTATGATTTTACACTAATTATTGATATTTTTAATAATTTTATCAAGGCCCGTACAGTCGATTTCCATAAACGGCCATCGAACAGCATTTACAGCGACCTTTTCAAAATTTGATTTGGACATAATTCGAAATCCAACAGTTAGATTTCATATCTATAATATTCGTTAGAAATCTCTTTTCGATACGAGCCCAACGGTTCCGGTTTTAGGAGAATACGACGGTCGGATCTCCCGTAATTTCCATTCGAAGTCAATGGTCGAAATTCGCGAACTACCGCGGCGCGGCGAGTTCTATTCAGGTCCTTATATATATATATAATATATATATATATATTATATATCATCGATTCCCATTTAAAACGTATTTTATAAATCGTTTTAAATTCATTTTCAAAACGATTTCAACTTCATATTCAATTTCAAATCAAAATCGAATATTCCATATCATTGATGTATAAATGATAGTATTTTCAAAACATTATATTTTGAAATCAATTCTTTTTCGATATTCATTATAAAAATGAATAAAATCGACATAAATATCGTTCACGTCAAAATGACGCATATCAAAACAACATGGCTTTATATATTTAAATATTTTCGTGTCCATCCCAAATCGGACAATAAAATCATATTTTGATCCATTACTGAATATTATTTTAAAATATTCGTTATTTTAAAATAATCGTTATTTTGAAATATTCATTCTTTCTGAACTGGAATCAGGCACAGTCAATTACCATATAATTTGATTTATATGGATTTCATACACACATGTACACAACAACAATCTAACACAATCAACCATCATCCAGAGTGCATTCTACACTGCATAAGCATTAAATATAAATATTAAATGCTTACACAACCTGTCAATCAATCGATCGACATACAACTAAATATTGGGATTAGTGTATGTCCAATATCATCCCAATACCCGTGTGGGGTTTTCAAACAACAAACACATATTTATTTGTGCAGTTGGGCGACATGTAAAATTTATTGTCCCAATCTATATCAGTCAAATCAGTGTATATAAACAAATCCTCCAATTTCTTAATGAATATTTATTTTATTCATATACATGTTAAAAATTATATTTTTAACTACAAAATATTTTATTCCATTCCACAACACACAATCAATTTTCACAACACAATCAATCAAACAAACAAGTCGTCCATGGTCTGTGGACGACGGGTGTCGGGTGCTGCTAAGCACCATTACTGAATATTATTTAAAATATTCGTTATTTTAAAATATTCATTCTTTCTGAACTGGAGTCAGACACAGTCAATTACCATATAATTTGATTTATATGGATTTCAAATACACATGTATACCACAACAATCAAACACAGTCAACCATCATGCAGAGTGCATTCTACACTGCATAATCATTAAATATAAATATTCAACGCTTACACAGCCTGTCAATCAATCGACATACAACTAAATATTGGGATTAGTGTATGTCCAGTATCATTCCAATACCTGTGTGGGGTTTTCAAACAACAAAGACAGATTTATTTGTGCAGTTGGGCGACGTGTAAAATTTATCGTCCCAATCTATATCAAATAAATCAGTGTACATAAACAAATCGTCCGATTTGTTAATGAATATTTATTTTATTATATACATGTTAAAAATTATATTTTTAACTACAAAATATTTTATTCCATTCCACAACACACAATCAATTTTCACAACACAATCAATCAAACAAATAAGTCGTTCATGGTCTGTGGACGACAGGTGTCGGGTGCTGCTAAGCACCGTCTGCATCCTAGTATATATTTTAACTAGAAAATAAAATAAAAGTGAGGAGTTCTCACCTTTGGGTTCCACTCCACCGTGCTTTGATTGTCGATCTATGTAGTATACCTACGTTAAAAATTATATTTTTAACCAATCAATTTTTTTTTGTATGATTATTTTATAAATAACTTACATAGGCTAAATATTATGTTTTTATCTTTCTAAAAATAATTTCGTACTTTATAACAACGCTACCTAGATAAAAATCACATTTTTATGCCGTTACTATATAGATAAAAATCGAATCTTTCTATCGCTAATGAATACATAAAAATTACATTTTTACATTGCCATTCAAACGATAAAAATCGTATTTTTACTTCGCTAACTTCATAATAAAAATCGTATTTTTTATTTACCTTTCATACATATAAAATTCCTATTTTTACTTCACTTCCTAGATAATAAAAATCATATTTTTACCCTTGCTACATACATATAAAAATCGAATTTTTATTCTTTCTACATACATATAAAAATCGAATTTTTACAACGCTACTTCTTATACAAAGATCTAATTTTTACAACGCTAAAAACCGAAACTTTATATAATTAAAAATCGAGCCTTTATATAGTTAAAAATCGAATCTTTACTAGTATAAAATCCTTTCTCTTGTCATTAAAAATCATTCCTTTTTCTATGAACAAAAATCATATTTTTAAACTATTCGTTATTTTATATAGCTAAAAATCAAATCTTTATCATACTAAAAATCAAATCTTTATCATACTAAAAATCAAATCTTTTTAATTACATTATGAAATGAAAATAAATTCCATGTTTATATATGGTTATATAAATAAAAATCATATTCTTATTTTGCCTCTATATATTTAAAAATCATTACTTTATATAAATAAATAAATAAATCGAATCTTTATATATAATACCTAATTTATTTATTTCAGCTATGCTATCGTACAAAACTGATTTTTTAACCTTTAAAATTAATTACTTTAAAGAAATAAAAATAAATAAACAAGGAAAAACACTTACTGTCGAAAAATGGAGGGGGAGGGGGCTGTCTGCGCTCGCCGGAGGAAGGGGGCCGCTGGTGCAGTCACAAGTGGTGGGGGAGGTATTGGCGTCGGCAGCGGAGCTCACGCAGTGGCGGGCGGTGGCTTTCCTTCACTGGCGGTTGCTAAAAAAGGGGCTAGGGTTCGGGAATCTCGAGATGGAGAGGGGAGTGGAGGCGGGTTAGGCGACGTGGAGGTGCGGTGGACGGTGGGGCTAGGCGGAGGGCGCGGGGATGCTGAAGGGGGGCGGGAGCTGGGTGATTTGGGGAGGATCGGGTTTTTTATTTGGGGCATTGGCTGAATAAAGGGGGGGGGGGTGATAATATATATATAATTATTTAATTTATTTAATTTTTTCCAAAAAATTAACTTTTCATCCAAACTCAGAATCGAACCCAACGACTGTCGCCTCTAGCTAATCTCGATTCCAAACACAATGGAATATGTTTCGTTAGCCAATTTTATCGTTTCGGTCAGTTTTGATTTAAATTAAAATATAATTCAATATATATTGAATTTGAACGCACATTTCAATTTACCGGGGTCACATACGGACTCTAAAAATTCCAGAAAAATAAATCTGGCTATGTTTTGACGATACGGTCCTAACAAAACTAATTTTGTTGAATTTGGAGACCGTTTGAAAAATGGTCATTTTCTGGTCGATCCAAATTGACTGAAACTGTCAAAACATATTTTACTTCGCCACGCTCACATATTAATTCCAAAAATTATGAATTTTGGAATCTAGCAATAATTTGACATCTCGGATCCAACAAAAGTGGTTTCGTCGAAAACGGAGGTCGTTTGCAAAATCGCTATTTTTAAGGGCTTTATTTTCCATAGCGACTGTTCTGAATTTTTCAACTAGGCATAACTTTTTATTCTCGCTATGAAATTTCAAATTTTCAGATTCACGAGAAAGATATTCTCAAATAGATTCTAATATTTTATGTTTCGCTAAAATCCGGTTTATTTTGAATCATGTACATTCAGTCGAAATTTGAAATCGAATTTTCAAACTACCGCACCATTTTCAATTCCTTTTATAATTAAAATATAATTTTATATTCTAACGTCGATGCAAATAAATATATATAAGTTCTAACTCTATTCAAAATAAATTTCTTGTCGTTATTATTTAAAATAAATCATTTTAAATACTCAAAATTCATTAAAATAAGCAAAATTAAAATTTTAAATTGGTTCTGATTTTTCGAGTTGTTACAATTCCACTTCTAATTCCTTTAACCATTTCCCCTTTGAAAATCTCGTTTCAAATTCCATGTTATGTAATGTTAAATTAAAACTTAACGTCTTAGCCTCACGCCCTTTTAAAAACATCGTTTATAACTCTCAGGTTTAATATAAAACCCTATTCCTTCTTACTTAATTTATATATTAAGTAAACCTTATATTTAAGCTATCACCTTCACTGAAATTTTCTTTTATAATTCCTTTATACAAACTCGGGTTTGAGTATTAAACTCGTTCATCAACTCCTTTCAAAATCCAACTAGGTTCCATTACCCACTCTGCAAATCTCGTTTTAATTCCATTAACCTTAATTAAATGAATTTAACATTAACTTCTTAAATTATTATTAGTTAAAATAATAAATTACTTCCTCGATAACAATCATAAAAATAGCTAAGTTTTTATTAACTAAATAAATAGAAAATCTCTTTTTAAAATCTTGTTAAATTTAAAAAATATATCCATTAATCTATTTAATTAGATTAACTCAAAACAAATCAATCAAATAACCAATTCTAACTAAATCAGCTGACTTCGTTAACTTAAACCATGATTATCTCGTTAATCAATTCTAATTGGCCCTTCCTTTAAATTAGTTAATAATATAATTAATTTAAATAATTCCATTTAATTGTCCCTCGAAAATAATTAATCCAAATCTTAACTATTTCATTAATTTCTGCTAGTCTACTTATAAATCTTATTACATAAGAGTTTACTTTACAAAATCATTCAATAACTTCTTAAAAACTTAAATAATAAATAATACATGTTAATTTCCTTTTATAAAACCTTTATTCAAATATATTGATTTCAAATCCATCTTCAGTTAAAAATATATTTTATAACTTCATTACTGTCGATTCATCTAATGATAAATCAATATTTATAAAATGATATATTTTTGGGCCAACTGCTACCAATTACTTATCCAATACCGTCCATTGGTTAAACCAAAATCAAACATTGAATTATCAATCAACGATTAATAATTAAACCAACCATTCAATCAGAACAGTTCGTATAATGATAATATGAAAATATATATGAGGAATCCAATTGGATCCCTCCAACCTGTTTTTACCTGCATCCAAATACATTATTTCCACAATATCATTTATTTCAATAAACAGATATAATATTCAACCATCAAACAATAACAACAATCAAAATATCCCTATTTCAATTTAATACGTTTATATTATTATAGACGTAACCAATTAGTTAAGTTACCTCATTCGGTAATAATCGTTAAAAATAACGATTGGTTTAATATTAAATCAAACAAACGTTTATTTTAATCGGTTCAGTCAGCACATATAAATATATTCAGCATCCATCAAACAAATAACAGTCATAGCACACAAATATTTAAACCCGACTTATATAAAGCATAAGTGGGATAAAACTGAGTGAGTAAACTCACCTTGTAACGACCCAAAAAATATCGACCTTGATTATCCGATATACAACACATATCGAACATCAAGAGTCGAAAATACCGGATGGTTAATGAAAGAAGTTAGAGGGTGAGGAAAGATAAGATAGAAACTTAGAATAGAAGAAGAAGAAGAGACAACATCATCAGAGTAACACGAATCTCACAGCGGAACGAACAACATATAATAGATAATATATCCTTGAAATAAATCAGTATATGTATACAGTACATTATCAGAGTACAATACTTACAACACAGCGGAAATAACTATAGCTAAAAATCCCGAAGCCTCCTTCTCCAAGCTCTCCAAGTATATCTGTAAATCCCGACTACTTGACTGCCCATACAAAATTGGGCACCCAAGAGTTTAGGGAAAACAAAACAAAATAAACTCTGGGTCAGTCATGGGACTGGTATGAGTAAAACAGTTTAAAACAGTTCGAACAAGTAAACGATATCTCATAAGACCACGCCGTATAATGGAACAGGTTTTTCCCTTATGAGAATCCAAAATATCTTTATATCAAAAACCTTTTGATATTATAATAATGTCTATCAACCACAATATAATAATCATCTAGCAGAAACGCTTTCATCTCACGTTCTACATATATAGTATACAATCAAAACCGCAAGCACGTATTGGGTAATGGATTTACAACTATGACAAGGTATGGAACCACCTTTCGCTAGTGTACCTCTAGACAGGAATACACTGGGTTCAACAAGAACATCTTGCAACCCGGCCACACATGACCGACCACTCATTTCGCTTGGTGTATCGAATGTATATCACCAACGGTTGGGATCAGCAACCGTTTCCCGAATGGGACAGCATCAACAATAGATTTTTAGAAGTAAATGAAACTCTAGATCAGGTGATTATACACCCTAATAGGTGCGACCTACATAGCCATGTTGCCTGCCCGATTTCTGTCATTTACCGGATGTGAGGCTAGAAATTACACTTATCTTTTACATGCCACATCTTCATTCACTTTGAATGTCACATTGTCATACCCGCCAAATCACAAATTGATTTCCCCAAAAATACCACGGGTATACAGCTAAGAGAAACGAATTCCTCCGCCACCAAACGTGAATACGTTTGAAGAGATCAACTTACGCGATTTATTAGATATACTCTGTCAGACATTCTTCCATACGGGTCGTCCTGGGACTGGACAAACCGAAGGCACTATTCAGTACAACCATCTTAGGCAATTGTTGTCTAAGATTTATACAACAGCCCTTGCACTTTACTCCGTCTTTAATTATCTTTGGCATATATGATTCGCAACGCTTATGCCAATACGGAGTGGTTCTTCGGATAAAAATCCAACCGGCCTCTCCATATTAACAACGTTAAAATGGTCAAAAACTTCGATAGTCGATGAGTTAACTATCAAAGAAAAACACGTGTGCAAACAACGATATCATTTCAAAAGGGAAATTATATCGATCAATCATCATTTAACATTTTATCTCTTTAGTTCATTAATTTACTTATCTCCTGTTTCCATATATTCAACATTTCTTATTTTCTAAATTTAGAAAATATACGTTATTAACAATGGAAACATTTCCATAGCTTATTCACGCATCACTATCATTCCACAACTATTAGTCCCTAACCGTAAACTAGTAAGAGAACAATTCTCTAAGTATAAACCCCGAAGGCCGAAACCAACATCAGATCGATACTCAGAAAACTATTCAACTTAACTAATCTCTAGTCAGTTTCTAATCTTGTTTAACTCTATTTCGATTAACTCTAACTGGTTGAACTCTAACTCTAATCGATTAACTCGACTTGGCTAACTTCTTTTGGTTAACTCATTTGACTAACTCCTTTGATTAATCTGGTGGAACCAATTCGATCAACTTGGTTTGATTAACTCATTTGACTTGGTTTGACTAACTCATTTGATTTATCCCTTTCGCTAACTCATTTTGATTAACTCCATTTGAATAACTCTATTTGATTAATTCAAATCGATTAACTCCTTTCAATTCTATTTAACAAATAAATAATTCCTTTTATTCTATTTATTTAACAAATAAATATTTCCTTTTAAAATACTCTATTTATTTCCTAAATAAATATCCCATTTTACTCCTATTTATTTCCTAAATAAATAACCTTTATAATCCTATTTATTATTTCTAAATAAATATCTCCTTTTATAAAATCCTTCGATTTTATAAATTCCTTCTTTTATAAAATCCTTTGATTTTATAAATCTATTTCCTTTATAAAACCCTTTTCGTTTTATAAATCTTTTCCCTTTTATAAAATCCTTTGACTTTATTTCTCTTATAAAATCCTTTGATTTTATTTCTATTTCCCATTTATAAAATCCTTGGATTTTATAAATATTTTCTTTTCAAATATACTTTTGAAAATTCCCTTTTAACATTCTAGTATTCCGTATGGTATTTAAAATACTGAACAACAATGATCAATATCGTCCAAACATATACAATAAATAACAGATTATATATCACAGCATATATCACAATGTATGAAAAATCAGTAAAATAACTGTTGAGGAATCCAGTCGGATTCCTCCAACTTGTTTCCCTGCATCACAGATGTTAAACAATATCATTAACATCGATTTCATTTCAATATGAAATATTCTGTTAAACAGAATCAATATTTGATTAACGATTTATATATATATCGTTATCAATAATTTCAACCAATCAATCAACATTTCAACCAAACAATTAACACACAGCAATCAATAGATGATTAACAGTTCTAAAAATACGTTATAAAAATATAAATGTTCAGAGTTGGTGAGTTTTACATACATTGGACGATCATCATTGATAACGATAACCATCGCTTGATTCAGACGGACAATTTATTTCGCTATAAATTGTAGTGTGCTCCAATTGACTCGCGGTCAGTTCCAGCGTGTAGTGCTCGTCCATACGATCGTAACGCACCCTGTTTTTTCTGAAAACCGATATCGTATGATCTAGTTATAGCATTTACAAGTTTTGTATATAAATTATTTAATTTAAATAAGCTAAAACATTTTATTGGGCTTAACCTTTTTCCCCGGCCCAACAGCTTCCCTTAAAGCCCAACACCGCACCAACAATCCTCCTTCTTCCCTGCCCGTAACACTCAATTGTTTCACCCACAAAAACAATGGCCATTACCAGTAAATCACGCTCCACGTTCTACCTCATTCCTCCACCATCTCCTATACCGCAACCACCATTCTTCATATTATCAACCACTCTCCCTCTTCAACCCATTTTGGTAAAGCTCGCACTGTATTTACTTCCGTCCTCTCGTTCAAAACAGCAGTACAGGGAAAAATCGCCGTCCCTTTTTATGCTCAAACTCCACCAAAGTTGGTATACGAGCTTCCCTCCTCACCAAGAACATCAGCATCTCCTCCAGAATCCTTCCGATCACCTTCTCCTGATGACCGCGACAGACACCCACTCGCACACAGTACAGGTCACGACAGCTTTTTCCACCGATACCCTCCCAAATCCGCACACAAACTCTAGATTCCACCACAAATACCAATATACACTTAACTTCTCGAATTAAAACCCCCAAATGAACGAAATCTCCAACCCTAAATACCACTGTCAAAATAGACAGCAACCGAACATGTATCGCCCTCAACGAAAAGCACATTGGTGTGAAGAGCAGGCTGCAAGGACCCCTAGTATACATGTATTATGATTTTTAGAGTTTTATTTGATTTCATTTTGATTTTAGAACTTGAGGATTTTCACGTTGGTTTTTAAATTTTTGTGGCGGCTTAGATTGGGTTTTAAGCTTACGGTTTGTGGCTGAGAAGAGGATGGGTGGCCTTATTTTCGATCACTGGTTTTTGTTTGGTTCCTAATACCATTACATGTCTCTTTGCCGTCCGCATTTTAGTTTCGACGCACCCATTATATAAACTTCGCTTACTTACGGATTGCCATCGACAGATATAAATATATCATCGTACCTAGCAACGTGTCGCAGTTCCAAAAATATAATAATATCGGCAGGTTAACTCATATTGTGAAACCCCAAAATCGCTGATTAAGGGTGCAAAATACTCCAAATAAAAAGTTGCTTATTTAATTAATTAAAATTTTCAGTAAAATTCTAAAAATTAAATTATCACTACGCCTCAAAAGAACCTCGTCTAAATTCAAAACTGATATGCAGTTATATCAAATAAACCGTTACGGTCGATAAACGATTCTATAGCGACTATTTTGAAATTTGATTTGGACACAACTCACAATCTACACGATGAAATCCTGATTTTTCTCTTCCATTAGAAAAATATACTTCACCAGCTCTGAACGTTTCTTATTTCACAGAAATCCGATCTAAAATGGACCCTGTACATCCAGTTGAAGTTCAAATCGCCAAATAACGAACTGCAGCGCCATTTCGAGCTCGATTATAATTATAATATAATTATACGTTCAAACTGTCGTTTATATAATATATTCGTTATTCAAATTCAATTCTAAACTGAATTATATAATTTGAATTGCCCAGTTCACACCATATCGCTATTTCAGCTAAGTCTGATTATTTCAGAATTAATTATATTATTTAATTATTATTTTAATTAAATATTCCTTATAATTTAATTAAACGACCATTAAATTCTCTAAATCACTATTTAAATAATTAAATAAATTAATTATTATATCGCTGATAACATGGGTCATTACACAACTTGATTTTCGTTTGTCGAGATAACGACTATTTCAGTTAAATTAAATGCGTGTTTAATTTTCTCTGCATCCAAGCGCATTCAAAACTGCTCCAGAATGAAGCGCTTGTCAAGATGATTCCAACATCTCCTGATTTGTTGAATTCTGTTAACATACGAGCCTGTTACAAAAATTATAGGTTACAGTGTTAAATTAAAATAATCTGAAACCTATTATAAATTAATTGATAATTAATTATTATTTAACAAACGAATTATCAAATGAGCAAAGCCATGTACACATTAATTTAGTTCCCTTATTTTATGGGTAGCAGTAACCACTATGTGTTCAGGACCGTATTGAGAACTATAGGCCATCCATGCTTGTAGTACCTAAAGCATTGACATAATTATGTCTACGTGTCCATATAAGACATACCACTAATTAATTAGTATTCGTTGGAAATGATATACGTTAGCTACTTAAATACTATCTTCTTCCACATTACCAGTTACTATCCATCAAACGCAACACTGTCCCTGTCCCAACTTGTTCATCCATTCCCAACCCACACATGCAACATATTGACGTTCAACATATATATAATATTATTTTATTTCATATTAACTAACTTTTTAATTATAAAATAAATACTTTGATTAAAAAGGTTAAACTTTCATGGCCACATTAAAACTCAGTAGTTAGGTATTTTAAACTTTATTAGGCAATGTATTATGCAACATAAACTTGGATTAGGATCACGCACTTAAAACATACCAGCGACTACTAGTACTATTCATGCTTTTGTTCCCCACTTGGAACAATACTTTCTCTTCCTCCTCTTTTATTTTCCTTTTTCGAAATGCACTGTTTCTCCTGAAGACTCCCCCACTTCTCCACAGAGCCTCCTTCCCTGATATGATGTGCCACACAGCTCCCTGTCAACCCCCGCATTGCCATCTACCCCTTCGCAACTCAGTCCTAATGCCACCCTTTCTTCTTCCTATTATGAAACTCCAACTCCTCCACGAAGCCCGCTGTGCCTCACCTCCTCGCATGCTCACCAATCTGGAGCGGTCACTTTGTTTACCCAGGTGCTAAGCGCCATAGTCTCAGCTTCGACCAACGAACGTTGGCTCCTCCTGGCTTTCAGCAACTAATTCTCGACACCTCCACTTTGATATTCAAACGCGCACTCCCGTTGCTCATATGTTTCTTCTCTTCTCCCTTTCCATTGAAAACTCATACACAGCAGCTCCACTATATACGTGAGCACCAACCCATCCCCATGCCCCAACTATATTTCAAACCACGCACCATCTTCTTCTCTACAAACCCCATCCACATCTATATACAGTTTGAATCGCTTCTCTTTGAAACCTCCCACCTTTTCACGTCTTCAGTCACCCAACCCCTCCGACTGTTACAAAACTGAAAATAAGCCCCCATCAATCATTAGTGTACATGTTAAATGATGTATCCATTTGTTTTGAATTGTTTATATTTAAAATAGTTCACGACTTCATATATATATTTAATGGCAGCATGGATTTATTTTTGGTTTTCTCAAAACAACTAATGGAAAGGATACGCAGGTATTTATATAGGCAGAAGAGGAGATAAGTTCAACGTCCCTTCCTATTATGTCGGCTATGTGTTGTAGATTTCTTAGGATTGCAGCGTTAAATATTTTCAGTGTAGGAGACAGTCAAGGAATAGGGTGTATGCACAAAGAGAAATATATATAGATAGGTAGGCTTATTTGAGAAGATAAATGAGGGCGGTATGTTTTCACTTTGATGGAATGGAAGCTTTACAGGGAATCTTGGTAGTGTATTTTCATTTCACCTTTCTTTTCAGTTGATCAAGATAGAGTAGCAGGATGAGTTCAAGCTTTCGGGGAAAGAAACGTTATCCAGGGCATGTGCAATGGTCTATTTGCAGACAACAAGGTTGGTAAAAGTTCTCACCTATGGTATGTAGACAAAACCCAGCTTCAAAGCAAGGCTCACCACAAATCATCGTGTCTCTTTAGTTTAGTTTGGCTTACTTTCCCCTTGTATTTCCACGGTTATCAGGTTTACTGGGAACGTTTCATTTGTTGTTGGTAAAAGCTAAAGTCAAAGTCTTAAAAAAATGTTTAAGTGCGCTGCGCAAGGTTGAAAATAAATGGCATACGGTTGTTGAGTTAATAAACAACATATTTTGCATTTCATATCTAGTAGTAGTGAGCACTGAGTCACTTTCTTAACTATAACAATATCTTATTTCTAATGCTTATAAAATATCGATATAATATTATAAATTTTCAAACAATTAAATTCAAATAAAAATAAATCATTACCGTCGTATATATATACCCAGATAAAATAATATATCACTTCAAATTGAACAAATATGAAATTATAACTCATCGTTAATATTTTCGAGTTAAGCGATACCCAAATTCTATAAAATTTCTTATTTATTTATAAAATAAACGTTATCATTTATAAACGAATCCATAGCGATTATTTTAAAATTTAATTTGGACATAACTTACAATATATAAACAGAAATTTCAATTTTTCTCTTCCATTAGAAAATTATAATCAAATCGACTCAAATATTTCTTGTTTCACTGAATTCCGACTTAAAATGGATTATGTATATTCAATTGAAGTTTAAATCATAAATTATGAACTACCGCACCGTTTCAAGTTCGTGTTATAATTATATATAAATTATACATTTAAATGTCGTTATATAAATGAAATATATATTATAAGTCCAATTGTAATTCAAATCAATATTTAAAATAATAAAATATATTAAATATCTGACTACCAAAAATACGGGACATTACAACATTGTTTTGTTGAGGGACAAGTCTATTAATTCATAGCAGTTTGGTGGTTTACAAATTCATATGGTTCTGGTATAAATTCACATGGTTCTCTTCATCGTACATAGTTTCTTCATTTGTACTGTAATGTTTGGTGGAGGTGCAGTCATGGGATATGCAATGTTTGGAGAAGTTGCACTTTCTCAGTTCACAGTTAATATGCCACAAACTTTCATGACCTCAAAGATTGCTATGTGGACTAATATAGGTAATTAACTTTCATCCTATGAAAAATTGCACATTTTTCAATTTTATGAAGAAGAAAAAAGAATAATTTGACTGATATATTGCTTATTCTTGCAAGTGCTTATATTTATGTGCTTGCATACAAGTCTGGTAATGGCGTTCATTGGCTCGTTGCTGACTATGTAAGACTTTTCCCATTTCGTTAAAAAAAAACTTATGAATTTTTTTTTGGGGCAACAAATTGTAGTTGTGGCTTGGGCAACAAATTTCTTGGGCCAGCACTAGATAGAGGTTACCTAAATTATCACCTTCATGCAACACACTTTAAAATCCAAAAATTATTAACTTTCATATGCAGTGAACGTTCCTTTTTAATGGTTTTATATGCTATTTTAACAAATTTCGTTGACATTGAAATTACAGGAATCAACTTGTTAATTATGATCGTGGTCAAACAAAATTATTCAATTCTTCTAGTGAACAAGTTAAATTCTTGAACTTTAGTTAATGCTAAACTAGGACTGTTAATTTTGTACAAGTTTTTGTTATTTGTTTGTGTTCATGGCAAAAAAACGTTCATTCGAGTTTGTTCGATTTATATTTAGGGCATGAATTATGATAACATAATTTGTACAAACAAAAATCTTGTTTAGTCTATATCCGATAAAGTCATTTGAATTTCTTATAATTCAGTATATTTATTTTTATTCTTGGGATATTTATGATAATAGTGTAACAACCCATATTTTTCTGTATATTTAAATTTTGATTTAAACAATAAATTGCATAATATTTGATGAAAATCATTTTTATTTTTATGATGACGATTGTTTGAATTTAATATAAACAAATTCTTTTATTAAGATATATTTAAAAACATTGAAATGTGAAAGGTAATATTTTAATAATAATTAGGTTTGAGTTGCTTAAGTCAAAAAAATTGAGCTCTAATTTAATTTGGTAAATCGGGAAATTCTAAGTTGTTATATAACTGAAATTCACATTTAAATTCAAATAATTAGATTCAAGAACTTAAAATATGTGAAATCATGTTATAAAATTTATTTAAGTTGAAAATTTGATTAAAATGGAATTTTATTAATATTTAAATTTAATTTAAGCTGTTAAGTGAGTAATTTAATATTTTATTAATTAATAAACTTTGAAATTTAATAGTTTTAGCAACTGTCTCGGAATCCGATGAAACTAGTCTCATCGGATCCAGAACGGTGAACTATTTTAGGGTTTCAAATTGCGTTACGATCGGACTTAAGATTTGGTCGTACGGGATAAAATGTGAATGGGATCGATGTAATAGGATAATTGGTTGTTCTCATAGTTAGGCCTCATATATATGCAAATAAAACTCCTCTCTTCATCTCATCAGCTCATTTTATTACACGTACCATTTCTCTACCTACTCTTTCTCTAATGGCTGTAAACTTCAAAAGGAACCCTAGAAATTAAACTACAAACTCCAAAATCAAATCTCCTCAAACCATAGCTTATTATATGTCAAATTGAAGCTCTCAACGAAACAAAGCCATTGGTATCATTAATTTCAACATGCAGTGGCCGGAGTTGCTTGAAATCGACGGTCAAACCACAGGAAATCGAAACCCTAGGGTTCAATTTGGGTATTTTTGATTCAAAGCTAAATCGAAGAAATGGTCTTCTGGGTATTGTAGAGTTCATCGATACGAGCTTAAATATGGTGTTCGTTGGATTTATTGTTGCGTGAATCATCGGATTTTTGCATTTTGAGCTCGGATGTTGGTCCATTATTTGATCTCGTCGCGACGAAGGTGGTCCACCGGAGGGTTGGTCAAGGGGCTGGTGAACGCGGGTTGAGGTGGCGAGTCCGTTGGGATGGTCGGTCGGGTTTAGTTTGGTCGGAGGTGAGCATGGTGGTCGGTCAAATTCGGGTTTTTTCATGCGATATGGGTTTCTTTGTGCACGGTTACTGTAGCGAGAAGTTGAGGGAACGGGAAGAGGAGTTAGGACCTGCTGACATGTCATTATCTTATTGGGTGAGATTTTTATTTTACTAATTTTTAAATATTTGAAATCAAAATGGTAAAACACTCATAACTTTCTCGTTTTAACTCCGATTTGGACGTGGTTGGGTGCGTTGGGATCGTGACGGAATTGCGGTCGATCTGAGACTGGTTTGGATGCATTTGGAGACTATGAAATTTTGGGCTTAGTTGGATGTGTGATCCACTGAAGACCCAAAGGTGAGTGATTTTCTCACTCACATCTAACTGAATTATTCCCATATTTATTGAATTAAATTATGAAATAATTTTGGTTGCATGGTTGGTTGGTTTTGATGTTTTTCCTGAATCTGACATGTAAGTGTATGCATCTGCAAGTCAAATCGACAACTAGTTAATTTAGTTTAATTAAAAATTCTAGTTCGAACCCGGACTACTTGCAGTCAGTAAAATGATTTAATACTTACCGCTATTGGTTGGGATGGATGCCTTGGTTTGATTTGGTTGCCTAAGTGATCTTAATACTGAAATGTTCCGTTATTCAGTACATGATGTTGTATGCCCATTTGGCGATTAATCCCAAATTTTCACCCTTGATGTTACGGGCATCTAATAAACCCGGGATTAATCGATTTAAAATCAATTAAGAACACAAATTGAAATGATAAATATCTGTGACCCTGATTTGGATTGAAATGATAGATCCATCCCTGAATATCAAGAAATTAAATTTAAAATCACTTGGCCATAGGGTAGCAAATTATATATGGACATCGGTTGGTTAAATGATTTTAAATATTCAAAATTCTATCGATGAGGAAATTTACTTGAAGGAAATGTGTCGATATTAATAAGATTTTTTTAATGTTTCTTTAAAACATAAATTTGAATGTTAATGAATTTGTCAAGGTAAATTATCCAAACAAATCGAGATTTGTAAAGTGGGATTTTTATTATACCTTGGAGGTTTCAAATTTTATGGTAAGATTTGGAATTGATAATTTTCGTGTATTTAGTTTTGAAATGAACATCATTTGAGGATATTCGAAATCACCGTAAATTTTGGTATGAATATGGGTTTGATTCCTCTAAATTTAAAGAAATGTGGTTGAATGGCATTTGAAATAAGATATTTAACTTAGTAACTCCATTGAGACAGGAGTATGAGTCCAAGTACTTAAGGTTCGGAAGAAAGGAAGATTATGGTTAAATAATTTATACATATATATCCACACTATTTGATTTCAAATAAACTATTCTTTCGCTTAAAAATTTATTTATCAAAACTTTTTCCTTTAAGCTATTTGTTATATAAAAAAAATTCTTATATTTTATTTTCTTAAAATAATTAGAAAAACTTCTATTTTATATATTTACATAGTGATTTAAATGACCTTATTTTGGTTTTAATCATTATTTCCTATATATACATGTTTTATATAAGATTTTTATTATAAGTACCTAATTCCAAATTATATTAAATGACTATAATTTCTTCCGAATAGAAAGTGTTTGGATTTAAACCGTTGGTTCAAATGGAGTTGAGATAAGTTATAGCCTCTTTGAATATGAATCGTGTAAAGACCCGCAAATCCGAGCTATCTGAGTTGACTAAATACACCACACGTCCAACCCAAATAACACAGAAATACGACTCATTATTAGAAAGAAGTTAGAAGGTGAGAATAGATAAGATAGAAAACTTAGAATAGAAGAAAAACGAAGATCACAAACTCACAGCGGAACGAATAAAATATATTCTATAACATAAGCTTTGAAATACAAATCTGGTTTGTACATATACACATACCATCATCAGAGTACACATAACATTTGATCCAGCGGAAGTAACTCTAAATAACTAACGTTGAAGCCTCCAGCTTCAAGCTCCTCCAAGTGTATCTGTAAAAGCCTGAAACACTTGACTGCCCGTACAAATTTGGGCACCCAAGAGTTTAGGGAAAACAAAACAAAATAAACTCTGGGTCAGTCATGGGACTGGTGTGAGTAAACTCCAAACACTTGATTAACTTTCAAAACTCTTTTCAAAAGAAAAGATAATAGTAAGACCAGCCCACACATAAACACGGACGGTTTTTACCTTACTATAACCCAAAACACTTTGATATCAAATCCAGTGATATTATAATAATGTCTACATCAAGCAAATAACCAAATAGTAGAACGCTTGCATCTCACGCTCCACATATACAGTATACAATCAAAACTGCATGGCGCTTATTGGAGATTGGATTTCCAACATGACAAGGTATGGAACCACCTTCCGACTGTGTATCTCTAGAGAGGAATACACCTGGGTTCAACAAGAACGTCTTGCAACCCGGCCCACACATGACCGACCACTCATTTCGCTTGAGTGTATCGAATGTACATCACCAACGGTTGGGCTCAAACCACCGTTTCCCGAATGGGCAGAATCGATAGATTTAGAAACAAAAGGAATTTCTCTAGATAGGTGATTATACACCCTAATGGGTGCGACCCACATAGCCATGCTGCCTGCCCGATTTTTGTCCTTTCCCGGTTGTTGAGGCCTGAGGCTACGCATACTTACCATTCATTGATAGCACAATCACTTTGAATGCCACATTGTCAGATCCGTTAATCACTGGTTGAGTTTGCACAAATATTCTGGATATTATGCTAAGGGATAAATCCGTTGCAACCATATATATTCATACAGACCAACCCATTTGATCATTGGAAATACTCTGTCAGACATTCGTCCATTTACGTTCGTTCTGGGACTGAACGACACCGAAGGCACTATTTCTATTTAATAGAAAAGCCCTTGCACTTTACTCCGTCTTCAATATATTCAGCATACTTGGTTCGCAACGCTAATGCCGATACAGAGTGGTTCTTCGGATAATAATCCAACCGGTCTCTCCATATTGACAACGATGGTCAAAAACTTCGATAGTCTGTGATTTAACTATCGAATAAAAACAAGTGTTCAATCAACATATCAAACAAATCACTGGGCCCTTTAATTAATATTCATTAATTAAATCTCTTCTCCATTTCTCTTATCAATATTTGTTAACCAAATATTTCAATAATCATCTCGGCCTCTTATGTCATTTGGAAAACGTTTCCAAACATTAACTTCTTTTATTTTCTATATATTAGAAAATATCTCTATTTGCAATTGGAAATAATTCCAATCACTTATCTCTATCCCTTTTTGTTTACAACATTCGATTTTTATATTCACTTTACTATCGAATTCAATACGTCGATATAATGATCTCTAATTATCAAAATATCTTAAAAATATTCTAACTCCTTAAATTTCCGGAAAATTTCGCCATAACCTCCCCTGTATCGGGAGCATCGGGAAATTTCAAATAGCTTCCCGGTATCTTCCAATCTCAAAAAGAAAAAGAAAAAGCCAAGCGGCTTGCCGATACGGCGCATAAAATCTCATATATGAATTAAAACGTACCTTTTTGTCGAGCACATAAATTTAAAAATCTTCATATACTCCATCCCATATCTGTTTAACACCTGTTCACCTGTTTCCAATTCAATTCAACTCAATCCATTCGTTTGAATTCAAATTTGAATCGTTTGAATTCGGTTTCACTTAATTATTCTTTAATTAGCCCTTTTGCCTATTTCACTTCTTTGTTTGAACATAACATGTTCAAATAAAATATTTAACTCGTTCATAACCAAATTGAATTTCAATTCTAGTTCTCTTTTCTATTTCGAATATAAATTTTCAAATCGAATTTACTTATTCAAACCCCCAATATCCCTTCGAAAACTCATTAACTAATTTCTATTCAATTTAGTTAATTCTATTCAATAAATCAAAAATCTGATTTCTGTTTCAAAAATCATATTCATTTACACAACTTGAATTCACATATATTTTACAACTTACTCTGAAATTTTCTAAATCGAACTTCGGATTTTATTTGCTTAAAAATCCTTTTTATAAAATGAAATAAACCGTTATGGTTTTAAAACGATTCTGGCGCTGCTTTTCTGAAAATTTGATTTTGACATAACTCAAAATCTATACGACGAAATTCATATTTTTCTCTTTCATTTGAAAACTATTATCAAACCGGTCCTGACGTTTCTTGTTTCAAAGAATTCCGACTTCAATTGTGTTCTGTATACTCGATTGAAGTTCGAATCGCCAATTTACGAACTGCAGCGCTGCGGCGAGTTCGTTTTAATTATATTTATATATATAAACTTTTAAACTTCTAAACTTCTTTAAAATGAATTCAACTCCATTCTGATTTTATTTTAAATATATATCAAACATTATTTTCCAACTCAACAAATATTTCTGATCTTCTATTTCATTTATATTTGAAGTCTATATTCAAATTCCAATTCGATTCTAATTCAAATTCTATATTCAAATTCTATTTCAACTATTTGAATTCAAATTCCATTTTTAATCTATTTGAACTTCAAATATTTAAACTCCATTTTTACTTGAACTTCAAATACCACATTTATATTCCTTTGAATCCAAATATCATGTTTCAAATCTCTTTGAATCCCTCTTGTTCAAATTCTTTCTAATTAAACTCCATTTGAGTTTTGTTTGAATCCTTATATTTAACACCATTTGAATCCTATTTGAATTCTTATATTTAAATCCTTTTTATTAAGACCCATTATTTAAATCCCATTTGAATTTCCCTTATTTCAAATCCATTTGAACTCCTTTAAAATTCAAATTCCATTTTAAAATTTATTTGGATTTCCTATTTTGAAATCCTATTCCACTTCTTACTTTGAAGTTCTATTTTCAAAGTTTATTTCAAATTCTAATTTGAAATTCCATATTCAAATTTCTACTTGAATTTCTATATCAAATTCCATGTTTCAAATTCAGTACTTGAATTTCTATTTCAAATCTCTATTCAAATTTCATATTTGAATTCCAATTCAAATCTCTATTCAAATTTCACATTTGAATTCTTCTTTGAAATTCTATATTCAAAGTCTATTTCAAATTCTCTTTTGAAAATTCTATTTTGAAATTCTATTTCAAATTCTATTTGGAAATTTTATTTCAAATTCTCTATATTCAAACACCATTTGGAAGTTCTATATTCAAATCCACCTTGGATTTTCTATTTGAATTCTAAATTCAAATTTTCTATTTCCTTTTCTTTTTGAATTCAAATTTCCATTTCCTTTTCTTTTTGAATTCAAATTTCCATTTCCTTTTCTATTATTCAAATTCCATATTTAAATTTCCCCTTTGAATCATATTTTCAAAACACTTGTATTTCTATTTCTGAATTATCAAATGATAATTCTTTTCACTTCATTTATAACTTCGTTATAAAAGAACTATTTATAAACTTCGTTTAAAAAGAAACTACTTGTTATATTTTTCAAAAAAAACAAGTTTATATTTTATTCCATTTAAAATTCAAATTCTATTTAAAAATAGAATTTTCCCTTTTAAAATCGCCAATATCCTTTCACGATATTTTTAAATATCATTACTTAAGCCCAGTGATAAAACACACAAAGCAACCAATTGTTTATTTTTCTAACACATCATATATAACGATTTATATGCAAACAAATAAACAAACAGATAATATATTTTTGAGGAATCCAGTTGGATTCCTCCAACCTGTTTTCCTGCATCCACAGATGTTAGCACATAAATAATACCCATTCTGCTTCGTGGCAGAATATCGCGGTATAGAAGGTCATCCACTAATCATAGCGTGGGGCGTATAGGGTAATCATCCGCCATGAAACTGCGGGCATCCGCTAATGAGACTGCGGGAATCCAACCAACCAATCAACCCAATATATATATATAATAGCCTAAATAACTAATATATATAAAACAACCAGAAATCATTCAACAAGCAACAAACAATTATTTTTAACAAATGAAAATAATTATAAATAAAAGGTGAGTGAGATTTACTCACCGAGATTTGCAGTTGTCGCATAACCTGTTTACTTCTAAATTATCGACTACTAATCTTCTCGAATGAATTCGCTCCTGCGATAATTTTATTTAAATTTACCGATTAACATTTATTCATTTAAATTAACGAATAAATAAATTTCTTATACATATATTTTTCTCTCTTTTTTTTTCATTTAATTTAATCATCAAATCATTTTAAATTAAATATTTAAATCATGATTATAACTTTGTATAAATCAAATACAATATTTAAAACAATTCGAATTATATAAGCATATATCTTTTACTTAACAGAATTCCAGATTTTGATCAAATTGAAAGTAAATAAATAGAAAACCTTATACCTTAATTTGTTATCTTCTTTTGCTTTAGAGAACCCAAAATTTCTACTGCAGGTAAATCCGTATTCCCCTCATTCACTAAGTCGTCCGCTTCCATTTTGACAAACAAAGCCATTGCATCCCTCAACAAGGCACGCATCTCCAACCTGTCACTGTCGAAGTCGAGCTCCTGGGAAAACTGCTTGCACCCAGTATCTGAAATCCGTATGCCATCAACGTTCTTCCAGAAATGACGGCGATCCTCCATTCAATCGCACCAAACTCCGCTCGAACGGGTCCCCCCCTAACTCTACTGACAATCGTTCGCTTCTCCCTGGCGTTGAACCCAAAATAGGATGCTAGCTCGAACCGCTAACAGTCGCAACTGCCCTAGATTCGCAGTCGAGCTCGAGATGCGAATTCGAAATCCATATCGAATTTGATTTCCCCTCTTCTTCTTTCTGGCCGAATTCGAGTTCCTTTGTGAGTGCGGCCATTTTTATTTTATTTCGCTGAAGTCCCTTTCGTGTTTTTCAATTGAATAGAAAGACACTGGGAAATGCGATATATAAAGAAGTGGAAGGGGAGACACTCGTACATACGCCATTAATTCTATGTTTTACTTCATGGTGAAGGTAGGGAGCATTCTCTACAGCTCGAGAAAAATGGAGCTGCTTGATTTTACTCCTTAGGTCTGCGATGTTTTTGATTAGGGGGGACATTACAGAAGAAAATAGGTCGGCTGATGTAAACGTATATTTTTTTTTTTGATTTTAATTAATATATTCTACCAAAATATCTCATGGTCCTTTACTCTAAATTCTGAACCGTTATTAATCGTAACGACTGATGTTTCCAACGTTATTCACTATTTTGAATTCAACGAAACAGTTACTGAATTTCAATTCGACTTTATAGAGAAAACAACAATTCAAATTAAATTCGATTTAAAATCTGAATCGATTCAAATGAATAAATACTAATTATTGTTCTAATTCACATAGAGTTTATATTAATCGACTGAAACGTTTCAATTTAGTTTTAACTGCTAATTTGATTATTATCGTATCACGATAATTCTGTATATATACAAAAAAAATTAAATCGTATATCGATTATTTGATCGATAATTCACTATAAAAATTCTTTTATATGGTTAATTCAATATTTAAACGATACTAAATATTTAAAATACTATTCGAAAAATCCGGGTCGTTACAAATCGATTTCTAAACCGATTCTTAAATATGGAAATGTGGGTTTTTCTACTTGAATATAAAATTTTCTCCTAAGGGATAGAAATGAGTTACGAAAGTATATATTCTATTTGAATATGGATGGATTTCAGACATTAATCGATTTGGAATAATTTGTAATCTTTGAGATGAAATATATTCTATTTGATTATAAGTCGATTTTGAAATATTATATGATTATAATATAAGGATATGGGAATATATTCTAATTTAGAATATAATCGGTTTGGTATGATTGAGATATTTTGATATGAAATTATATTTTATTTGAATATAAATTTGGTTCGAAACAGAATATGATATTTTGAGATGAAAGCGAACCTTTGAGAAATGTAAAAGAGCCGACCGATGTGAAAGATGTAAGCGTTGGTTGTTAAAGAGACCGGAGTCGACATAAGGCATACTCTCTGTCGGTGTCGATACCACTTTAACAACTGTGTAAGTTATGACGTATCCAGAATGGAACATGATGACTTGGAGATCGAAGACGAAGATTTGGTATATATATATCAATTATAAGTATGTATTTCCGCTGCTTATTATGTACATTTGTATGTATATATGTAACTCTGATAATCATTGAATGTTATAACCAATGTATGCATTTCAACTGCTTTTAAACTTCTATTTGTTTATTATATGTTGTCCTTCCGCTGTGAGATTCTGTGATTGGTTTTTCCCTTCTTTCTTTCTTTTCTTTTTCCCAATAACTACCTGCATTTGCGATTTGTTTGGTTCGACATGTGTGGTTTATTGTCGATTTGAACGGTCAAAAATCTGGGTCGTTATAATAGTTTGTTTGATTGGTTTAGTAAAGTTTCATAGAATGTTTTTACTTTAGTAATTGATAGAAACATCATTTAAAAGCGTAAAATATAGTATACATAGCAATGTCCATTCATGTCTATTCGAGTTTGTGACTCGATCGATACTCATTTGATATTATTTATGATAACGAAATTTGTACGAATATAATTTGTCAGGTTCGACTTCATCCAGGATTGAAACTAAACACATCTATTTGATTCAATCTAATCAATTTACACCTCTATGCCAAACCTAAGGGTGGCCCTGTGGGCAACCAACTAAGATCACAAGTTAGGGGAATCCACTAAGGTTGGGGCAACAGAAAATGAAAGAAAGAAAAAAGTTGTTTATGTACATTATTGTAGTTATAAAACACACATAAAAATGTTGTTTATGTACATTTATAGTTTAATTCATGCTATTGTTATTCATACCATTTATGTTCCAACAAACATTTTAGAAATATTTGATACTAATCTATACATACAAATAACACGAAGTTACATTGTTATTTTTTGTTATCATAGATTTTGTAAACTTCAGTGTAATGTTCATCAAACTCACTGCACATATTTTGGTTAACCCCAAAAATGTATATGTCCATAACGAACATATATTTCAGTGTAAAGCTTGTTGATTCCAAATTCTTCAAAAAACTACACGTATCTCATATCTTTTAAAAATTGCAAAAAACAATTAATTTTTAGGAAATTATGATTGATCATAAAAATATGCCTTGTGCATTTCAGACAAATGGATATTTTAACGAAAATATGAGAATCATGTTCTACGATTGTTTTTATATAACTAAAGGGATGATATGTAACAGCCTGCCTTTTCGAGCGCTTTAAGTCGGTAATTAAATCAACTCGAACTGTTCAAAATGACAGATTGTTATTAGCTTCTGGGGTAAATAGAATAAATCACATAATTGCAGATCGCAGATCACAGACACAGAGCAGTATAATATCTCAAACGGAAAAATACATAATACAATAGTAGTTCATGAAGCTATTAAATAAAAATCAAAATTTATACATAATATCAGAGTTACAAAATTAAATACAGCAGAAGTTTAAATACAAGAATTTCTAATACAAAGGAGGAATAATCAGAATCAGCAGATAGAGGTGATGTTTTTATCAGTCTCCAGCTTCAAAGGGTGAAATCTCAACATTGCAATACTCAATCTGACCCGAGCAATAATGCAAAACAAAACAAATCAAATTGGGACTAACATTCTCATGGAAGTAAATCAGCTCAAATGAAATGTTCAATGAAATGCATTAGTAACTTAAAGGATGTTTGAGATCACCATCGTCTAAGGATCCGATAAACTAGATACTATATAATACAATACGCTATTATAATATTGTCTATGGTTAAATATACTATTGAAAATAGCGTAAGCGGAATTACCATTATTACCCTTACACCGTTTATAATACCGTAGTCTATACAGATAGTAAAGTCCACTATAAACCAGCGTTATAAGAGGGCACTCCATAGGTACGGTAAAAATCAAAGTCCTAGGGGCTCGATCAGGATAATATGACAAGGCACACGAGGAATACCCAGAGTAGGAATATACTAGTTGCACGCAAGGACTGGTGGTAACGCATAGTCGCGGCTACGGCCACCTCGAACAACACTCCCAAATCAAGGATGCACATCAAATCAAATCAATCAAACTGAGGGACTGTAGTAATAAAGGAAGAAGTGTTACCGATGGAGGTAGTTGACCCCACTTGGTCCGGTATAGCCCTGATTTAGTCATTTTAATTATGACTCGAAGGTCAAGGATATCCATCATCATTCTCTTTCTTCGAATCGAGTAATCGCCTCCAATCATCCTACTTCATTCTGGATCTCCACCGCGTACACAGTTGTTAAAGTGGTTTTCGGTACTGGTAGAGAGTATGACAGTAGCCGATCCCGGTCTCTTTAACAACCAAACGTTTACATTTTTCACACCGTGGAAATTAATTTATAAATCACTTTATAAAATTAAAGATACGAATCTCAAGTTCAAATTTAAATTCAAAATTTATATATTTAGCTTCGATTTTATTTAACATCCGAAATATTCACATAACGATTTTCAATCCAAATTTAACTTATACAAACATATCTCAAAAGCCATTTAAAGAAATACTAAAATACTTGGATAATATTCAACATGATTTATTTTCGTCAAAACTCAAGTTCAAACAATTTAAAAATATAGTTTTACCTTTATAAGCATTCATCTAAGTTGATTCATAAAATCCAATAGTTTGGTTCGAATTCTATATATATAATTCAAATCAAAAACTTATATTCAATTTAAGCAAAACATGTCATATTTGATAACTCAAGTTGCACAATTTAAATTTGTTACTTATAAATTCAAATCAAACCTTATATTCCAGTTTAACACTTCGTACCATTTAAAAGCATTCTTATTAATTCGATTAAACAGATTTCTCAATTCAAACCTAACAATTTATAAAATCAATTACATATATAACCTTTTCATATACGAACTCATATTCAATCACTACAAAATTGGATTCATTTCATATCGATTACAAGTTCAAATTGAAATCAATTTTTGCAATTCAAATTCATTTCTTAATATTTAAATCAATTCAAATTCACATTCAGCATAATTAAAATTGAATTCATTTCATATCCATTATAGGTGTGAATTCATTCCTTAAATTTGGAAATTCAATTTCGAAAACAATTTCACAATTCAAGTTTTTCTTTTATAAGTTCAAATCAATTCGGTTTCAAATTCATATCTTATGCGAGTTCATTCATTGAATCAAGTATTGTTATATAAATTCATATCATTAAACTTCGTATTCAAATCGCAAAAATCAAAACTTATCCACTCAATGAGTTTATTATTAAAGTTTATAAAATATATATGAAAATAAGTTTTGAAAATAGATATTTATATATAAGATATAAATTTATAAAATTAGAAAACAAACAAGGGAATAGATTATAAACATATATAAGTTTCAATCAATATAAAAAAGGTTTAAAAGAAATATTTATCTTAATATAAATGTAACATCCCGGATTTTCAATGATTTAATAATTAATTTATTCAATTATTTTAATAGATTAGTTTGATAACATAAATGGTTTGAATTATATATTTGAATATTTAAATAATATAAATAATGGGATAATAATATATTTATTTTTCAAATAGTCAAAAATGGTAGAATTTGCAATATTGTGTAATTTGGAAAAATATATGATATTTAACTGAATTTGAAATCGAGTTATAATAACGAATATATTTTATAAAATGACAGTTGAACGTAACAATTATAATATAATTATAATCGAGCCCGTAACGTTGCGGGAGTTCGTAATTTTGGGTTCTGAACTTCAAATGAATATACAGGGTTCGTTTTAAGTCGAATTTCTTCGAAACAAGAAACCTTGGAATCTAGTAAACTGTATTTTTCTAATGGAAGTGAAAAATTGAGATTTCATTTTATAGATTGTGAGTTACGTCCAAATCAAATTTTCAAATAGTCGTCATGGAATCGTTTATAAGCCATAACGATATATTTAATATAGTTAAATATTGGTTCCAAATTTAGATAAGATATTTGAGACGTAGTTATAAGTTAATTTTTAGAATTTTACTGTAATTTTTAATTTTAAAAATAAGTAACTTTTTATTTGGAGTATTTTGCACCTTGTATTAGCATTTTTGGAATTCCACAAAATAAGCTGACTTGTCTATATTACTATATTTTTGGGATCATGGCACATTACTCATCTCAACGACAATTTTATTTTTGTCAATAGCGGTCCTTAAAATGATAAAACTTGGCGTAGCCCGGTGCCCTAAAATCTAACGTGTACATATATTTTTATTCCTTCCACCCCAAGCTTCAAGTAACCTAACCGGGTATAAGTCTTCCACTAAAATCCAACTAACCTTATGAATGGTCACTTCTCTTCCCATTTCCCTACCTAAATTTTTACAGGTACCCTAATTACTTTAGACCGAAGGAAATTTGCGGCATGGACATTTCAAAATCAAACAGTGCCAACCTTCACCCTAGAAATTATCGTGGTGCCTACCTATATAAGAAGCGACATGGACCTTATCGTATTGTTAACTCCTATCCTATTTCGTCGCTGTTAACCCCTATCCTATTTCTTAGTGACGAAGTAGTCCCTCCTATATATACTTTCAGCGCAGGACTTCTTTTCTGTTTTCTAGTTTCCATTTCCTGGCAATAGAAACAACCACTATTCTCTACCTCTTTTCATTCTTCTATTCTTGGTACATGTGCATGATAAGTTGAGATAACGAGGTGGATACAAGCAACGCTTGAAAAAGTATAGTACAAGCGTTGGACTGGGAAAGATGGTAGACGGGGAGGGGAGCATATGAGGAGTGGGATGGTGAAGTTGTCTACGGTTTTTTGTTTTGAAAAGTGTGGCATGGATTTTAAATGAATGGAGCAGGAGAACCAGACATGGTTTTAAGTTAGGATCTGTGTTTAGTAGAGAAAAGAAGGGGCAGACATGGGAAAAGGTAATTCGGTCATGGTGTTCAAAAGGGTGTGTGGGAAGCTTGAAAAAAAGGTGTACGCGGTTTAGTTGTTTAGGAAGTCTGCGTTGGGTTCAAACATTTCTCTCCCCTGCTGGTACGTGGCACAACATGGCTTTACGTGAAACAGCGTGAGCTAGGTTTCGGTGATTTGCGAAAAGGAGTTGCGACTAAAGCTTTATATTTTACACTGATATTGGCAGCAAAAGTGGCATCGATCCGGGGTTTTTGTGAAGATTTTTGGATTGAAGAGCATCGCTACTTTCTTCAGTATAACGAATTGCTGTCGCCAGACGCGAGGCAAGGAAGAGGGCCGAGCTCATGGAAATGAATATGGGATTGCAGAGGGTTGGACGAGGAGTTTAAAGGCTCTGGATGTGGTGATTTGAAGGAGAAGTTGCGGTTTTAAATGGAAGTGCAAGTTCTCATGATGGCCATTTTGGTGCATACGTGTTTTACTGGAGGAGGCATATTTAGGGGAGAAAGGTTTTAACGGGTTGGTAAGGGATCTTTAGATGGGCCGATAATGTTTGGTGAAGCCCAACTAAGAAGAGGAAAAATAAAATATAAATAGAGATAGGGACGTGGACGGAAAAACTGAATGGGGGAAAGACATGAAAACATTGAGGAAAATGCAATAAACGTGGCAGCCGAATCTAGGGGCACGTATATGGAAAAGGTATGCTACAAATCAGGAAAAGCTCGGACCTTATACATATGCCATATATTATAAATATAACAATGCAATGAATCTTGCCACTCAATATATAGTCGGACCATTACTAGTAAAATTTCAGTATAATACTGTAATAAATGATGAATGTGCATATATAGAGACCTAGAAGCCGAAATTGGTGGGTGGCTTCCGAGTTTCATGTGGTTGGTCAAAGTTTGTAGAGTGTGCGAAGAGAACGAGAAGTATTAGAGGTAAAGATGAATTAAGGAATTTAGAGGCTAATTAATTAACTATTAAATAATTTTAAATGATCGTTAATGATATAAAACTTGAAATATAAAATATTTGTCATACATTATCAGAATTGGAAAATGTTGGATCCGTCGGGATTGTATGGACGCAGGCTTCACAATGGAGCAAGTTTGGAGCGATTTGGAGCCCGTTTGAATTTTCGGCAGATTTGAATGTCTAATCGAATTAACCAAAGTTAATAGTTTTTCAATGATTAACGACCAAGGTGAGTAAACTCACTAACTCTGTTCAGTTTTATAATTTTATAAACGTCATTTATTATCGATAAAAATGATTGAATGTTATGTGTGATGGTTGTTTGGATTATTTGCTAATAGATTGGTTGAAATTAAAATACCGTTATATATATATATATATAAACCATTGCTTAAATATAGATTCTAATATTTCACATTGATATGAAATAAATGTTATTTATGTTAATTAACATCTGTGGATGCAGGGAAACAGGTTGGAGGGATCCAACTGGATTCCTCAACAATTATATTGTTGTTTTTCATATATTGCATTATATGATGTGATAAATAATCAGTGGTTGATTATTGTATGATTGGATTGTTTTGAATAACATTTGACCCTGAAATAATCGGTATTTAAATACGGTAAATTTTATTGGAAAAGAATTCGAGTTTTGAAAAGGAAAAAAAATCTATTTTTAAATAGAAGTTGAATTCCGAATAAACTAGAATATAATAACTTGTTTTAATTATATAAAACAAGAAGTTTGATTTACAAACAATATTTGGAAATGGGATAGAATAATTATTATTAAATATATTATGGAATGCAAATTCAATAATGAATATCAGAAAGAGAAATGGAAATCGTTTTCAAAAGAAAACAATGATTTTTTTTTTGGATGTTCGAAATGAGAATAGAACTAAGTAAACTTATAAGAATTTATAATTATAATTCGACTATGTCGAATGTTAATACAATAATTTATTTCCAGAAATTATATATTATAATCCAGAAATTGACCAGATAATCAACATTTTGTTCGTAATCAATAATTTATAATCGAAGTGAAGATATAAACTTGATATAAAATTAACAAGAAGTTGGCTTATGAATGGAATATATAAAGCGGAATATGAATATGAATTTATAAAGAAACTAGATAGATGGAATTTTAAACCGAAATGGTATTTATTATTTAAATCAAGATTTGATTTAATAAATTGAGTCCAGATTTCTATAGAGGAATAATATTCACATTTAAAGTGAATAATGTTTTGAAAGCAACAATTTTGCAAATGGTAATGGTAATAAAAGGAAATCAGTAGATATTTGAAGAGAAAAATTCAAAAGTGAATTTAGAAATGGAATTGATTAGAAATGGTGAAATGATTCCGAAAGTTCGAAACGTTAAACGAGTAGAGACTATTCGAAAGAGAGTTACAAGTTGAAATTCGATTATATCGAATTTAGGAAGGTATTATTTACTTTCCATTTTTAATTATGGTTTACTTAATTAATTTAATATTATTTATTTGTTGTAAATAAAGGATTAAAGTTATATTTTTAATTTAAATATTTTTAAAGTAGGTATTATAAACACTATCGTTAATCAATGTTTATACAAAGTTCATTTTTAAATATATAAGTGAATTTTGGAAATGTTTTCCAAATATAAGCAGAAATGTTTTTCTAAGGAAATGATTTTGTTAATAAGGAGTTAAGAATGAAGTTAAGGAAATCAGAATCTGACTGGAGATTCGTTATGGTGTACGATTTTCTGAATATTGATCTGATGTTGGATTCGGCCTTCTGGATTGATACTTGGGAAATCTTTCTCTTACCAGTTTACAGTTAAAGACAGATGAATGAGGAAGAATAGTGATGCGTGAATAAGTAAGGAAAATGTTTTCCGATGTTAATAACGTACATTTTCTAAATATAGGAAATAAAAGTTGTGAATATATGGAATCAATTCCTGATGTTGAAAAGAGATGTTTTTTAAATATAGAAAATATATAGTTTAAAATAGATGGAAACGTTTTCCAAAAATCATGAGAGGCTAATTGAGTTGGAGAAACATTTGGGTAAATACATTGAAAGGAATTAGGAAATGAGTAAATTACTGGTAAATTAATTTAAAGGATTCAGTATTGATTGATGGTTGATCGATAAAATTTCCATTTGTTGATAAGATCATTGTTTGTATGTATATTTTTCCTTTGGTATTAAATCACCGGCTATCAAAGTTTTTGACCATTTTCCATTGTCAATACGGAGAAACAGGGATCAGATTTATTTTCTAAAAACCATTCCGTATGGGCATTAGCATTGCAAATAAAATATGATGAAGATAATTGAAGACAGAGTTATGCAATGGTTGTTCTGGCGATCCTAGGTAGAAATTTCCTATGATGGATTTATATAATAGTGCCTTTGGTTTGTCCAGTCCCAGGACAACTCGTATGGACGAATGTCCGACAGAGTATATCTAATAAATCGCATAAGTTGATCATTTCAAACTTATTCACGTTTGGTGGCAGAGAAATTCGTTTCTCTTAGAATTATACCCATGGTATTTTAGGGAAATCAAATTTTGATTTGGCGGGTATGACGATGTGGCATTCAAAGTGAATGGTGGCAAGGTGTTCCAAAAGATACGTTACGACCTCAAGCCTCATCAACCGGGAAATGACAAAAAATCGGGCAGGTAGCATGGCTAAGTGGGTCGCACCCAATTAGGGTATATTGTCACCATCTAGAGAATATTCATATTTATTACTTCGTTTCACTTTTTTATCTCCCGGGAATGGTTATGTTTGTATACCAATCATAAGGTGACAATATATTCGAAACATACAAGCGAAATGAATAGTCGGTCATGTGTGGGCTGAGTTGCAAGATGTTCTTGTTGAACTCAAGTGTATCCCCTCTAGGGTACACTGATCGGAAGGTGGTTCCATACTTATCATAGTCGGAATCCAGTCTCCAATAAGAGCCCGTGGTTTTGATTGTACATATGTGTATATGTATATATATATATATGTGTGTGTGTGTGTGTGTAGAGCGTGAGATGCAAGCGATCTGTTAGATTGCTATTTACTTGTATTTAGACACTATTATAATATAAGAATATTATCGAGTTTAAAAATGTTTTGGGTTGTCGTAAGGTAAAAACCATCCGTGCATATGTGTGGATCGGTCTTACGATTATTTTTTCTTTTGAAAAGGATTTTGAAAAGTTAAACCAAAATGATTGGAGTTTACTCACACCAGTCCCAAGACTGACCCATAGTTTATTTTGTTTTGTTTTACCCTAAAATCTTGGGTGCCCAAATTTGTACGGGTAGTCAAGTAGTCGGGATTTTTCAGATACCCTTGGAGGCGCTTGGAGAAGGAGGCTTCAACATCAGTTATATATAGAGTTTATTTCTGCTGTGGTATATATGTCATGTACCCTGATGATGGTGGAAGTAAGTACAAATACAGTTTCGTATTTTAAAAGTTATGTTATAATATTTTTTATTCATTCCGCTGTGAGATCCGTATTTGTTCTATTGTGATCTTCTTCTTCTATTCTAACTTTCTTTCTATTCTCACCTTCTAACTTGTTTCTATTAATGATCTGGTCTTTTCGACGCTTGAATAGTCAACATGGATTTTGTGTCGATTTTCGGGGTCGACAATCCCTGGGTCGTTACAGTAGTATCAGAGCTGAAGGTTAAGTGATTACATTGGCTTTGTGGCATAACTTGATAGAGATGTGGTTAGTAATACCCTAGATTGAGTGTATATATAGGAGATAACATATTTGTAGATTGTATAATAATGATTTTATATTGTGGAGATTTATTGATTGAGTGACTTATGAATTCTGGTCGACGGTGGGGCACCACAATGTCGATGGGAATTTCTAAACACTTGAATACGATGAACCGACACAGTATGTTTTGAAAGAGGGTAAATAAAATAATTTTACCCAAAGTTATTTTGATATAAAAGAAGTATATATATTAGAATTGTTAATATATATATATATATATGTATGTATTGGATATGTTGGTTGTTATTATAATCGAGTCATATTATAATTGATATGATTATAAATAACCAGTTGGAATTCATATAAGTTTAATATATAAAATCAGATGGATTAAATCCGGATTTAAAACTAGAATTGAATTAAAACCATGGAAACTTGGAAAAGATCTATAAATGAATTTTGGATTTAAAATATATGGAAATTTTAAGATCCTAGGTGATTTTAGAATGTTTTTCAAATATTGTAAAAGGTATTTTAAAGTAATTACCAAATTGGAATGTTTAAAAATGAGATTTAAAGTGATATGTATTGAACTCACTTTAGTAGCTAGAAAATATTTCTGATGATGACGACCGCATTATCCGTGTTCGTTTTCGAGTTTCTAAGTGATAGATTACTACCAAATATTTTGTTTTAAATTGTTTTGAGGAAAAAAGTTGTTCAAAAATTCAAATGTTATGAATTTCTATTATTACATGTAAATACATATAATTTCAAACTGATTTGAAATAAAACCTAGGAATTTGAATTTGAAATTTAAATTAAAAAAGTTAAATAGATCGAAAATGGTAAAAGTGAATAAATAAAATGGAATTTAACTTAAACTAAGTTAATTAAAATAGGATTGTGGAGTCAGAATTTGGATTGAAATTGGAACTGGAGTTTGAAATGGATTTGGCTTAGGCATAAGCAAAGAATTGGATTTGAGGATAAATTGATTGGAGATCAATTGGAAATGAATTTGTATATGCTGAAGTGATAGCAAATGGACGAGATAGAGTTGAATGCCCAACAAAAAGGTACAAGTCTATATTGTATTGAATATGAGATTTTTGAGCCAGTTTGGCAAGGCACTTGGCTGTTTGATTTTCTTTTGGATTGGATAAGGCCTAGAGGGGCAAGTTGTAGTTGTACCGGTTGAGCCGTGAAAAGGAGACGCTGGTGATTTTTTTTTTGGAAATTAAAGATGTTAGAAAATGTTCAGATTATTGAAAATTTTCGTTGATAAGAATGAATTAATATTTGAATTGAAAATTTATTGGTTCAGTTATAACTGAAGTTAAAAAGTAAAACTAATTATTTTTAGCCTAGTTAATAAAGGTTTGTAGCATTTTTCTTACCTTAGTAATTTCGGGGACGAAATTCTTTTAAGGAGGAAGGAATGTAACATCAAGGATTTTCAATGATTTAATAATTAATTTAATCAATTTAATCAATTATTTTAATAGATTAGTTTGATAATTTAAATGGTTTGAATTTAAATATTTGAATATTTAAATAACATAAATAATGGGATAATAATATATTTATTTTTGAAATAGTCGGAAATGGTAGAATTTGCAATATTGTGTAATTTGCAAAAATATATGATATTTAACTGAATTTGAAATCGAGGTATAATAACGAATATATTCTATAAAACAACAATTGAATGTAACAATTATAATATAACTATAATCAAGCCCGTAATGTCGCTGTAGTTCGTAATTTTGGGTTCTGAACTTCAAATGAATATACAGGGTTCGTTTTAAGCTGGATTGCTTCGAAACAAGAAACCTTGTAATTTAGTAAACTGTATTTTTCTAATGGAAGTGAAAATCGAGATTTCGTCTTATAGATTGTGAGTTACGTCCAAATCAAATTTTCAAATAGACGCTATGGAATCATTTATAAGCCATAACAATGTATTTAATATAATTAAATATTTGTTTCGAATTTAGATAAGATATTTGAGACATAGTTATAACTTAATTTTTAAAATTTTACTGTAATTTTTAATTTTAAAAATAAGTAACTTTTTATTTGGAGTATTTTGCACCCTGTGTCAGCATTTTTGGAATTCCACAAAATAAGCTAACTTGACTATATTACTATATTTTTGGGATCGTGGCACATTGCTCATCTCAATGGTAATTTTATTTTTGTCGATAGCGATGCTTAAAATGATAAAACTTGGCGTAGCCCGGTGCCCTAAAATCTAACGCGTACATATATTTTTATTCCTTCCATGCTAAGCTTCAAGTAACCTAACTGAGTATAAGTCTTTCCCTAAAATCCAGCTACCCCTATGAATGGTTACTTCTCTTCCTATCTCCCTACCTAATTTTTACAGGCTACCCTAATTACTTCAGACCGAAGGAAATTTGTGGCATGGACATTTCGAAATCAAACACTTCCAATCTTCACCCTAGAAACTTTCGCGGTACTTACCTATATTAGAAGCGACATGGACCTTATCCTATTGTCAACCCTATCCTATTTCGTCATTGTCAACCCTTATCCTATTTCTTTGCAACGAATTAGTCTCTCCTATATACACTTTCAACGCAGGACTTCTTTTCTGCTTCCTATTTTCCATTTCCTGGCAATAGAAACAACCACTATTTTCTCTACCTCTTTTCATTCTTTTATTCTTGGTACCTGTGCATGAGAAGTTGAGATAGCAAGGTGGATATAAGAAACACATGAATACGTATAGTACAAGCGTTGTACTGGGAAAGATGGTGGACGGGGAGGGGAGCAGATGAGGAGTGGGATGGTGAAGTTGTCTACGGGTTTCTGTTTTGAAAAGTGTGGCATGGAGTGTAAATGAATGGAGCAGGAGAACCGTATATGGTTTTAAGTAAGGATCTGTGTTTAGTAGAGAAAAGAAGGGCCAGGCATGGGAAAAGGTAATTCGGTCATGGTGTTCAAAAGGGTGCGTGGGAAGCTTGAAAAAAAATAGGGTACGCAGTTTAGTTGTTCAAGAAGTTTGCGTTGGGTTTGACCATTTCTCTCCCCTACTGGTATGTGAAACAACATGGCTTTTCGTGAAACAGCATGATCTAAGTTTCAGTGATTTGCGAATTGGAGTTACGACTGAAGCTTTAAATTTTACATTGATATTGGCGGCAAGAAGTGGCATCAATCTGGGGTTTTGTGAAGATTTTTGGATTGAAGAGCATCACTACTTTCTTCAGTATAACGAGGTGCTATCGCCAGACGCGAGGCAAGAAAGAGGACCAAGCTCATGGAAATGAATATGGGGTTGCGGAGGGTTTGACGAGGAGTTTAAAGGCTCTAGAATGAGATGGTTTGAAGGAGAAGTTGCGGTTTTAAATGGAAGTGCAAGTTCTCATGATGGCTATTTTGGTGCATACGTGTTTTACCGGAGGAGGCATATTTAGGGGAGAAAGGTTTTAACGGGTTAGTGAGGGATCTTTGGATGGGCCGATAATGTTTAGTGAATCCCAATTAAGAAGAGGAAAAAGAAAATATAAATAGAGAAAGGGACGTGGACGGCAAAACTGAATGGGTGAAAGACATGAAAACACTGAGGCACATGCAAGAAACGTGGCAGCCGAATCTAGGGGCACGTATATGGAAAAGGTATGCTATAAATCAGGAATTGTCCGAACCTTATACATATAACATATGTTATAAATACAACAATGCAATGAATCTTGCAACCCAGTATATGGTCGAACAATTACCAGTAACATTTCAGTATAATACTGTAATAATGATGAATGTGCATATATAGAGACCTAGAAGCCGAAATTGGTGGGCGGCGTCCGAGTTTCATGCGGTTGGTCGAAGTTTATAGAGTGTGCGAAGAGAACGAGAAGTATTAGAGGTAATGATGAATTAAGGAATTTAGAGGCTAGTTAATTAACTATTAAATAATTTTAAATGATCGTTAATGATATAAAATTTGAAATATTTATATATTTGTCATACGTTATCAGAATTGCGAAATGTTGGATCCATTGGGATTGTATGGACGCAGGCTTCACAATGGAGAAAGTCTGGAGCGATTTGGAGCTCGTTTGAATTTTATGCAGATTTGAACGTCTAATCGAATCAACTGACGTTAATCCTTTTTCAACGATTAACGACCAAGGTGAGTAAACTCACTAAGTCTGTCTAGTTTTGTAATTTTATAAACTTCATTTATTATTGATAAAAATGATTGATTGCTGTGTGTGATGGTTGTTTCGATGATTGGCTAACAGATTGGTTGAAATTATAGATACCGTTATATATATGTATAAACCATTGCTTAAATATTGATTCTAATATTTCACATTGATATGAAATAAATGTTATTTCTATTAATTAACATCTGTAGATGTAGGCAAACAGGTTGGAGGGATCCAGCTGGATTCCTCAACAATTATATTGTTGTTTTTCATATATTGCATTATATGATGTGATAAATAATCACTGGTTGATTATTATGTGATTGGAATGTTTTGAATAACATTTAACCCTGAAATTGTCGGTATTTAAATATCGTAAATTTTATTGGAAAAGAATTCGAGATTTGAAAAGAAAAAAAATCTATTTTGAATAGAAGTTGAATTCCGAATAAACTAGAATATAATAACTGTTTTAATTATATAAAACAAGAAGTTTGATTTATAAACAATATTTGGAAATGGGATAGAATAATAATTATTAAATATATTATGGAATGCAAATTCAATAATGAGTATCAGAAAGGGAAATGGAAATCATTTTCAAAAGAAAACGATGAAATTTATTTTGGATGTTCAAAATGAGAATAAAACTAAATAAACCTATAAGAATTTATAATTATAATTCGACTTTGTCGAATGTTAATACAATAATTTATTTCTAGAAATTATATATCATAAACCAGAATTTGACCAGATAATCAACATTTGGTTCGTATTCAATAATTTATAATCGAATTTGTAATTGAAGTGAAGATATAAACTTGATATAAAATTAACAAGAAGTTGGCTTGTGAATGGAATTTATAAAATGGAATATGAATTTATAAAGAAACTAGATATATGGAATTTTAAACTGAAATGGTATTTATTATTTAAATCAAGATTTGATTTAATAAATTGAGTCCAGATATCTATAGAGGAATAATAATCACGTTTAAAGTGAATAATGGTTTGAAAGCAACTGTTTTGCAAATGGGAATGGTAATAAAAGGAAACTGGTAGATATTTGAAGTGATAAATTCAAAAGTGAATTTAGAAATGGAATTGAACAGAAACGGTGAAATGATTCCGACGTTCGGAATGTTAATCGAGTAGAGATTATTCGAAAGAGATTTATAAGTTGAAATTCGATTATATCGAATTCAGGAAGGTACTACTTACTTTCCGTTTTTAATTAAGGTTTATTTAATTAATTTAATATTATTTATTGTAAATAAAGGATTAAAAATATATTTTTAATTTAAATATTTTGAAAGTAGGTCTTATAAACACTACTGTTATAATTAATGTTTATACAACGTTCGTTTGTAAATATATAAGTGGATTTTGGAAATGTTTTCCAAATATAAGCAGAGATGTTTTTCTAAGGAAATGATTTTGTTAATAAGGAGTTAAGAATGAAGTTAAGGAAATTAGAATCTGACTGGAAATTAGTTATGGTGTACGACTTTCTGAATATCGATCTGATGTTGGTTTTGGCCTTCGGGGTTGATACTTGGGAAATCATTCTCTTACCAGTTTATAGTTAAAGCGATGAATGGGGAAGAATAGTGATGCATGAATAAGTAAGGGAAATGCTTTCCGATGTTAATAACGTATATTTTCTAAATATAGGAAATAAAATTGTGAATATATGGAATTAATTCCCGAGGTTGAAAAGAGATGTTTTCTAACTATAGAAAATAAATAGTTTAAAATAGATGGAAACGTTTTCCAAAAATCGTGAGAGGCTAATCGAGTTGGAGAAACATTTGGGTAAAGGCATTTGAAAGGAAATTGGGAAATAAGTAAATTATTAGTAAATTAATTTAAAGGATTCAGTATTGAGTGATGGTTGATCGATAAAATTTCCATTTGGGGATAAGATTGTTGTTTGTATGTATGTTTTTCCTTTGGTAGTTAAATCACCGGCTATCAAAGTTTTTGACCATTTTCCATTGTCAATACGGAGAAACTGAGATCATATTTATTATATGAAAACCACTCCATATGGGCATTAGCGTTGCGAATCAAATATGATGAAGAAAATTGAAGATGGAGTTTATGCAAGGGTTGTTTTGGCCATCCTAGGTAGAAATTTCCTACGACAGACTTACATAATAGTGCCTTTGGTTTGTTCAGTCCCACGACAACTTGTATGGACGAATGTCTGACAGGGTATGTCTAATAAATAGCATAAGTTGATCTTTTCAAACGTATTCACGTTTGGTGGTGAAGAAATTCGTTTCTCTTAGCTTTATACCTGTGGTATTTTTAGGGAAATCAATTTGTGACTTAGCGGGTATGACGATGTGGCATTCAAAGTGAATGGTAGCCAAGTGTTTCAAAAGATACGTTACGACCTAAAGCCTCATTAACCAGGAAATGACAAAAAATCAGGTGGGCAACATGGCTAAGTGGGTAACACCCAATTAGGGTATATTGTCATCATCTAGAGAATATTCATATTTGTTACTTCTCTTCACTTCTGTATCTTCTGGGAATGGTTATGTTGGTATACCAACTGTAAGGTGACAATATATTCAGAACATTCAACCGAAATGAATAGCCAGTCATGTGTGGGCCGAGTTGCAAGATGTTTTTGTTGAACAGTGTATTCCTCTAGAGTACACTGATCGGAAGGTGGTTCCATACCTTGTCATAGTCGGAATCCAATCTCCAATAAGAACCCGCGGTTTTGATTGTATATATATGTAGAGCGTGAGATGCAAACGTTTTGCTAGATTGCTATTTACTTGCATTTAGACACTATTATAATATCAGAATACTATTGAGTTTAAAAATGTTTTGGGTTATCGTAAGGTAAAAACCATCCGTGTTTATGTGTGGATCGGTCTTACTGTAGTGACCCGGATTTTGAGCGACTTTGGTTATCGACGTAAGCACGACGTCGATAACCAAACCATCGAAAAATCCCGGAAATTAATGAAAGAAATTAGAAGGTGAGAATAGATAAGATAGAACTTATAGAATAGAAGAAGAAGAAGAACATCATCATCAGAGTAAACACGAATCTCACAGCGGAACGAATAAAATATAACATAACATATCTTTGAAATAACATCAGTATATGTATACAATAACACTTATCAGTGTACAACACTTACAACAACAGCGGAAATAATAATAGCTATAGAATCCTGAAGCCTCCTGCTCCAAGCTCTCCAAGTGTATCTGTAAAATCCCGACTACTTGACTGCCCGTACAAATTTAGGCACCCAAGAGTTTAGGGAAAACAACAAAATAAACTCCGGGTCAGTCATGGGACTGATATGAGTAAAACAATCTAATACTTGATTTAATAAAAGATATCTCACAAGACCACGCCGCATAACGGAACGGGTTTTTCCCTTATGAGAATCCAACAACTTTGCAAAGCAATATCATTCTGATATTATAATAATGTCTAAGTACAAATAAATATCAATCTAGTAGAAACGCTTGCATCTCACGTTACTACATGTATAGTATACAATCAAAATCGCAAGCACGTATTGGATAATGGATTTCCAACTATGACAAGGTATGGAACCACCTTCCGATCAGTGTACTCTAGGAACGATACACTGGAGTTCAACCAGAACATCTTGTAACTCAGCCACACATGACCGACCACTCATTTCGCTTGAGTGTATCGAATGTACATCACCAACGGTTGGGATCAGCAACCGTTCCCGTATATATATATATATATATGGGACATCATTGATAGATTAAAGAAGCAAATGAATATTCTCTAGATAGGTGATTATACACCCTACTTCGGTGCGACCGACTTAGCCATGCTGCCTGCCCGATTTCTGTCATTTACCGGATGATGAGGCTTGAGGTTACGCTTTATCATCACATCAGATTCACTTCGAATGCCACATTGTTAGATCCATCGAAAATCACTAATTGACGTCTACAACAGTACATTACGTGTTAGCTAAAGAAGTTTCCTTCTCTGCTTCCACTCTTGGTACGGTTGAAGAAATCAATGTACGTGACCTTTCTGGAAATACTCGGTCAGACATTCATTCATATAAATCATCATCATTCACTTAGAACGTCACATCGTCATACCCGCCAAATCACAAATTGACTTATCCAAAGATAACACGGGTATACAGCTAAGAGAAACGAATTCCTCTGCCACCAAACGTGAATACATTTGAACAGATCAACTTACGCGATCCATTGGATATACTCTGTTAGACCTTCGTCTATACAAGTTGTCCTGGGACTGGACAAACCGAAGACACTATTCTGTAAACAGGATAGCCCTTGCATTTTACTCCGTCTTCAATTATCTTTGGCCTATATGATTCGTAACGCTTATGCCAATACAGAGTGGTTCTATGGATAATAATCCAACCGGTCTCTCCATATTAACAACGTTAAAATGTCAAAACTTCGATAGTCTGTGATTTAACCATCAAAGAAAAACAAGTGTGCAAACAACGATATTATTCCCAGATGGAAATTATATCGAACAAACATCATTTAACATTAATCTCTTTAGTTCATTTATTTACTTATCTCCTGTTTCCCTATATTCTAAATTCTTATTTTCTTTTTATCAGAAAACATTTCTGATTTTCGTTTGGAAAACATTTCCAAAACTCCTATACGATCAAACCTTACCATTTCTTAGTTAAGAAGGAAGTCACTCAAGTTGGGGTATAATTACCTCTCAGACCTTAACTGAACAACGTTATAACTTCAAAATGGTCAAAGTTTATCTTTTAATCTTTAACAACTTCTTTACACCTTTCTCGGATCAAATTTTACTAATCTACTTCTATATTTAAAACATTGGTTATAACGATAACGTTATAATCCCTACTTTCGAATTATCTAACTTTAATTATAACTTCTATTCTTATTGGTGAATAATTAACCTAACACTTATTTATTTATAAATAAATAAATCTCTATTTAAACACTGGAAAGTATAAGTACTTTCCCGAATTCGATATAATCGAATTTGCCGATTAACTCTCTTCGAGAAATCTCTATTTGATTAATTCTTCTTCGAATAAGCTATATTCGATTAACTTCTTTCGAATAAACGATATTCAATAATCTCTCTTCGAATAACTAATATTCGATAAATTTCACTTCGATCAACTAATATTCGATAACTTTTCCTTTTCAAATATCTCATATTTGAAAATCTTACTTCGATTAAACTAAAATCGATAACTCCCTTCGATGAAACTAACATCGATAACTCCTTTCGATGAAACTAACATCGATAACTCCTTTCGATGAAACTAACATCGATAACTCCTTTCGATGAAACTAACATCGATAACTCCTTTCGATGAAACTAACATCGATTTATTTAACTTGACGAACTTAACTCGACTGACTTAACTTGACTCGACTAACTCGACTTACTTAGTTCGACCAATTCGATTCGATTAACTAGGCTCGACTAACCTGGTCGAACCACCCGATCAACTCAACTTATTTAACTTAACTTATTTCTTAACTCGATCAACTCGATTAACTCCTATCGAATAACTAATATTCGATTAAACTCCATTCGCTTGACTCTAGATCGCAGCGATCACAATGGTTATGCCTGATTCCCTCAGGAAACATCCGACCGTCGTAGGCTATTTACAGCCCTGCGAATTATGCTAGCAGTCGTACGAGATGGCAACTTACCCTGAATACTATGTTTGACTAACTCTGTCTCAAATAACTATATTTGATAAATTCTAGTTTGTTTTAACTCTAATCGATTAACTCTAACTAATTAACTCTAACTGGTTAACTCTAACTGATTAACTCTAACTGGTTAACTTTATTTGACTAACTCGACTTGACTAACCCCTTTCGAATAACATATTCGATTAACTAACTTTCGAATACCATATTCGATTAACTAACTTCGAATGTCTATATTCGATTAACTAACTTCGAATACCATATTCGATTAACTAACTTCGAATACCATATTCGATTAACTAACTTCGAATACCATATTCGATTAACTAACTTCGAATGTCTATATTCGATTAACTAACTTTCGAATACCATATTCGATTAACTAACTTCGAATACCCTATTCGATTTCTCCTTTCGAATGTCTATATTCGATTTACTTTATTCACTTTATAAAGATTTCCTTTTTAACAACGTTTTATTCATTTGAAAAGATTTACTTTTAAATAACGGTTCTACACTTTAAAAATGATTTCCTTTTTATAACGTTTCCTTTTCAATTCTATTTGTAAATGGTTTACAAATATTTCCTTTTCAAATTTATTCTTGAAATATTCCAACTCCTTAAATTCCCGGGAAAATTCGCCATAACCTCCTTTGTATCGGGAGCATCGGGAAAATCCCCAAACTCGCCACATAGGCCTTTCCATTCAAAAAGAAATGTTTTGATTTTATTTTCCTTTTTAAAAATATCTCCAATTTATAAATATCCCAATTTATAAATATTCCTTATTTATAAATATTTAAATTTATAAATATTTCTTATTTATAAATATCCCAATTTATAAATATTCTATTTTCAATATCACTTTGAAAATCCCCTTATCAACATTTCGGTATGTTATGATATTCAATCATATCAAATCACGATGTTCAATATCGTCCAAGCACATATAATTGCCCACAGATTTTATATCACATCATATAACACAATATATGAAAAACAATAAAATAACTGTTGAGGAATCCGGTCGGATTCCTCCAACCTGTCTCCCTGCATCACAGATGTTAGACAATAAAATAACATCGATTTCACTTCACTATTAAATATTCTGACAAACAGAATCGACATATAGATATTTAACAGTTTGTATATATATATATATATACATATATATATAATATTTCTACTAACTGACTAGCAGTTCAATCAATCACCCAACACACAGAAATCAACAGATGATTAACAGTTCTAAAATACAACATGAAATTATAAACTGTTCAGAGTTGGTGAGATTTACTCACATTAGCAGTTCATCGTTAAAGAACGATAAACTGTTTGTTTTGATTTGAATCGAACAATTTATTTTGTCATAAATTCATACGAGCCCCAATCCACTTCCAGTCAGCTTCATTGTGAAGCTCTCGTCCATACGTTCCCAACGCAACTTACGGTTCGTCAACCTGATAAAGTATGACCGAGATATTTAGGTTACAAGATCATATATTGTTTAAATTAAAATATACTAACTTTATTTCCAAGTGGGCCTCAAACCCTTTAAACTTCGGCCCATATACCTTCATCCATCCGCACCCTTTAGCCCACCTAACTTCTTCTTCCACGTTCAAAGAAAAAGACCTACTCCTGTACATTTCGAGCTCCAAAAACTCAAACACCATCTCATTTTCAACTCCACCGAGTTCCAAATAAACACCACCAAAGTCCCTCTTTTCCAACGCCCGTCGACTCCATCCTCATTTCTCCTAACTCGTCGCCACTCTTTTCCACCTCGACGGACAGCCAACGAGGGCCACGCACAGTATTTTGTGCGACACAAGTATCCTCGGAATTCCCCAAAAAGCTTCCAATCAAACCTACTCACTATCCTGAGTTCAAATCCGAACCCGAAATGCTTTGAAACTCTTTGAATCTCGAACTAGGTCGAACCCTAATCTACTGTGAGTTTTTGTGCATCCCAGGAATTTGATCGCACCAAGTAAAAATACGGTAGAATTGAAGAGGAGGATATAAGACGTTCAGCAACCTTGCTTGATGATTTTTATGAATTTTATTTGGTTCCTTTTTGATTTTCATTTGATCGAGCTTTTTTCCTGAAGGAACAAAAAGGAACGGCGCATTGTTTTGGCCAGTGGAAAGTTAGGTTAGGGTTTAGAAAATTAAGGATATTATATAGGGTATTTTTAATATTATTAAATTCGAATATTATATCTCGTTTTTAAGCAAACGTGATTTTTATTCGTCCTCTAAAAATCCTGTGATTACATACGATACCCAAAAATCACGAAAATGGACATGCATCTATAGTTCGACATTACGGTCCCAACGAAACTGGTTTCGTCGAATTCCGACTCTGTTTGCTCACACAACGTATTTTTAACCGTCAAAATACTGACTTTTTTTCACTCTAAAAATCCGTACGGCCACACACTGACTCTAAAAATCACGAAACTCGACATCTAGCAATAATTTGATATTGCGGATCCAACAAAATTCGTTTCGCTGAATTCTGAGGTCGTTTGCAAAACTGGTTATTTTTAAAGCGCTGAATAGACCATTTAAATATATGAATATATTTAAATATAATTAAATTAAATATTTATAAATAAATATTATCGTATATATCCACATACGATATCGTTCAGCTCTAGAATACTCCTACATGAATTTCTAGCTCGATATTTCAAATCCAGATTTAATCCATATTCGATTTTCAATGGAATTCCTTTTATAAATATAATAAAATTATAAAGGAATTCCTTAACGACTTTTCTAGAATTTGATTTGAACATAAATAAAAATCTACACGACGAAATCCCGATTTTTCTCTTCCACTAGAAAGATATACTCCACCAGCTCCACACGTTTCTTGTTTCACAGAAATCCGGCTTAAAACGAATCCTGTACATTCAGTTGAAGTTCGAATTACCAATTTACGAACTGCAGCGCCATTTCGAGCTCGATTATAATCATATTATAAACTATACTTTCGACTGTTGTCGATTCAATATAATCACTATTATATTTCGAATCGAAACTCCACCAAATCTCGTATGCTATTCAATTCACATGATATTGTGAATTTCACTATTTCCGACTATTTCAACATTATAATATATTTTATTATATTATAATTATTAATTAAATATTCAATATTATTTAATTCAGTTCTCGATATCGATAAATCTATATTTAATAATTAAATAAATAAATTATTCAACAGCTAAAAATGCGGGTTACTACACTTACGATTATTTTTTCTTTTGAAAAGGATTTTGAAAAGTTAAATCGAAATGATTGGAGTTTACTTACACCAGTCCCATGACACGTGCAGAGTTTATTTTGTTTTGTTTTACCCTAAACTCTTGGGTGCCCAAATTTGTAGGGCAGTTAAGTAGTCAGGATTTTTCAGATACCCTTAAAGGTGCTTGGAGCAGGAGGCTTTAGCATCAGTTATATATAAAGTTTATTTCCGCTGTGGTATATATGTCATGTACTATGATGGTGATGGATGTAAGTACAAATACAGTTTTGATTTTATAAGTTATGTTATAATATATTGTATTCGTTCCACTGTGGGATCCGTGTTTGTTCTGTTGTGATCTTCTTCTTCTTCTATTCTAACTTTCTTTCTCTCTATTCTCACCTTCTAACTTCTTTTTATTAATGATTTGGTGTGCCTAAATAGTCAATATGGATTTTGTCGATTTTCGGGGTCGAAAATCCCTGGGTCGTTACAATAAAAGTTTAATATAATCATACGATTAAATCATATGGTTTAAAACAAATTAAATTATAAGTAAAAAAATCTTAAATAAATATTTAAATCCAAATTTACTCATAAAATCATTTTAAAACATATAATTTAAAATTTATAAAACTTATGTTTTAAATCTTTAAAATATAAATATAAAATATAAAATGTTAAGTTATTAACTTACAACCAATTTTTCCAAATTCACTTTACTTCGAAAACATAACCAACGATGTCCGTATATAGTTTTCTACCCTATGGTCAAGTGATACGGATATTTATCATTTCTACCCACAATTTATAACATTTCTGCGGATCTATCATTTCAAAAAAATCGTCTATCATTTCAACCCATAATGATTTTTCCCAAATCTAATGTCTGTTCGAGTATGCCTCATTCAACCCTTGGTGATTTTTCCTACATTAGGGAATCAATAACATAACAAATCATCACATAGCATCAACGCATTATAAATCATATATCATTAGTGCAACTACGTGTCATATAAATATATCATGTCATATATGAAATGTGCATACATATAAAATAAAACAATTTTCTACTAGCAGTCCTATACATTTTACAACAGTTCATTAGTGCTGAATTTTGCAACCATGAAACAATGTAGGTCAAGTGTGAGATAAACTGACCTTTCGTGGCAGAGAATGGAGATAGTAGACGGATCGATACATAATGAAACGACGGCTTCCAGGCACGATTCAGAATGAATCCAATCATGGTAACCACTCAATATTTTATTTCTATTTTATAAGAGGAAGCTAGGAAATTTCTCAATGAATCGGTTTGGCTATTGATTTTGGGAATGGTTTCGAACTCAACACCAAATTCAATTCAACAAAATAAACGTAAAATTTCTTTTATAAAATATTATATAAATATTCCTATATATGTAAACACACATTAAATTAATAAATATATTTTTGACATTCAACGCACACCGCAAAGTCACAACGCAAACACACATAAAACCATATACACATGTATTTTATTTTCGAAGTATATTTCGAAACTAAGTTTCAAACAACTAACACCAAAGTATTATAATATATATATATATATATTAAAACCCCAATAAATTTCAAAGCGATTCTTATCAAAACTATTATATATATATATATATATATATATATATACGTATGAAAATCCACACATACAAAAAAACTCACATATTAATATATACAAACCATAGATATATATTGTATATAAATACTCAATCAAATAAATATTTTATAACTCACATATACACACACTACAAAATACATTTATATATACATATACAATGTATAAATACACACATACATATTGAAACGACCAAAACTTCCCCGTAAAGGAAAGTACGGATTGCTTTGAGAACAACACACATTAGAACACAAAACAGAAAAACATTTTATTGCTGTTACAACAATTACATCAGAGTACAAGAATATTCCAGAGTATGAATGAATAATATACATTGGAAATACAACATCAGAGTTTAAATTACATTTAAATAGCAGCGGAAAAATAATACAAAAACACAACTGAAAGAAATACACGGATACAAAGCCTTCCGAATATCACTTTAGCTGAAGACCAGGATCCTGTGAATATAATATCTGTAAAACCAAAACTACTAGCTGCCCGTGTGGAAAATATAGGCACCCAGAGTTTAGGTTAAAACAATAAACTCCAGGTCAGTCATGGGACTGGTATGAGAACTAAAACAGTTATTAATTTATTTTAAAGTTGGGTAAGTCAAGGGACCACGCCGCTATCGCGGAACGGGTTTCCTCCTAAGAATACCAGTGCATAATAACAACGCAATGCTTCTAGAAAATGAAACCATTATAAGACTCAAGTCCCTTGCAACGAAAGCCGAAGGATAGAGTTTACCTTATAATGGTCAAAAATGCTTAATACGCGAAATTCATCTTTTACTATAAGTGCACAGTGTAGAAATCAATTTTTGAAAATAAATGTATCAATCTTAGGTGGCATAATATACTATGTAAGCGGCATAATATATTATGTCACCAAATAAGTATACAACTGAAACCGTAAAGCTCGTATTGGAAAATTGGATTTCCATCATGATGGCTACTGATTCGAAAGACAAATCGCGAATGTATCTCCACGGCTTACATCTCGATAAGAGAAAACACCGTAATACATATACTACGCACTTTGGATGAGCAGTAATCTGATCTATCCTCATGAGATTCGGTTGAAATGACCTATCCCACTTCTAGAGTGGAGCGACCACCCTAGCCCCCCATCGGCCGACCAAATCCGTATGTATAAAGTATATTGGTCAGACTGACTAATCAAACAAATCGTTCACCATCATACCGGCTGTGAGGCTCGCGAAGTCACGATGTACACAAAGTGGTGCTATATAAAAGCTATGCTTTGGTCTTCATCCACAACGCTCTGCTTTTCAACAAAAGCCTTGATCATATGCATCTTAGCATGCCACATTTTCAAACCATACCAAATCATTGATCATCTATCGATATATAACAGGGTGTTAAGCAAGAGAATAAATTCTCCGCCACCAAACAGCTATATATTAAATAGAGATCAACGAATACAATATAAAGGAATACAATGTCAGACACACAATCCATCTGTAAGTCCGTTCTGGGTCCGAACGAAACCATATTCAGTAGATCTCCATATACGTCTGGATGATCACCAATTTCTCTCATCTTGGGTGTACGATCCAATCAAGATATTGGAAATCATTCATACGAATATGAAAATCCCCCGGTCTTCAACCATCGTCTTCATCGCCGATCTTCAATCGTCTTAGGAATTATTCAGAATGGGTTAAACCCGGTCATTCTGAATACTTTGCGCATTTTAAAATCATGTGCAGTGAAAACACAACCAACGCCTCATTCCAATCAAGAATATTCTTTGAGTTAACTTAAACCAAATTAAGGTTCATTCAACTAGTCGGGGATAACGCCTTACCGAAGTAATCATTTATTATATTATCTCAATCCCAACCTATTCATCCCATGGAGTAAAACTGGTGGTACTCCATATCTAACGCCCAATGTGTTTCGGTAAATTAATTAACGTTTATTGTTCAAATCTAATTAAAGATTCAACTATTGCATGGAGTAAAACTGGTGGTACTCCATTCTCGGTTATTTCTAGAATTCAGTAAACTTAATTATTTTATTCCTATTCAATCTAATTAAAGATTCATTATAACTCCATTTAGTTTTAATCTTCTAAAATCATTATTTAATGATTATTCAACTTTAAGAAATTAATCTTGCCTTTAACTGGGTTAAAGAACAAATGTCGCTTAAAAACATAGTTCACGATAAACCCAAAATCCTATTCTATTTAATCTCGATTTAATATATATATTAAATTGGAAAACTCCTCTTTTGAAAACTTCATTGAATCTTAATTAAAGATTTATAAATTCCAAAACCAAATTTCACTGATAATTGGGTTTAAGAATTAATGTCATTTAAAACATAGTCCACAATCAACCCAAAGATCATATTCCATTTTAATTCCAAGTATAAATATTAATTGGAAAAAATCTCACTTAAATCTTGATTAAAAGATTTATTCTCAAGTAGGATTCAAGAATAGTGTTATTTAAGACACCATTCACGACAAATCCAAAATCAAATTTGATAATAAATATAAGGCTTTGAATAGAATTATGTCGACTTATATTCAATATCAAATCCTAAAACTAACAGATATTATATCAGAAATAACGATTTTAAATATCTTCTAAATTTCCAAAATAATATCCGTATAATCACGAAATCTAATATTGAAATGATCCGAAGATAATTTCCATTCAAATCCATTCCAATATATATATTGGAAATTCTGGTTAATTACAACCATTTAAAATACTTTTATTTATTTATAAAATAAATAAATAAATTATTCATTTGGATAAAAAATATCTTTTATCTTCAAAAATTGGAACTTTACATCAAAACTCTTTTTAAATCATTTATTATGATTTTACATAATTTTTCTTTTCTATTATTAATAAATTAAAAATAGGTCTTTTCAATTAAACGACGCTTCAGGTCAGTTAACTGCATTGGTGCTGTTTTTGTTAAAATTTGAATTTAACATTTCTCAAACTCTAACCATTGGATTTTAACGAATTAAACATCGATGAAAAGATCTTTCCAAAACGAACCTAATGGTTTTAGTTTTGGAAAAATCCGACGGTTGGATCTTTTATTATAATCGTTTAAAGTTACGATTTCAAAACGCGAACTACCACGCGTAATTCGTTTAATTTCAATTTATATTTATATATTATATATATAAATAAATCGTTCAACGCTTTCCCTATCATGTTTCGTGAATCTAATCAAATCTATACTCAATCCAATATGACCTAAGAACGCAATAAAAAGAACAGAAATTAAAACTGCAGAAATTGAAATGACAAACAGGAATTAAAATTAGGATTACCGCTGAATCTAATCAAACGGTCAATCACTAATGGAAATAATTGTAAAATACAACTAGTACTCTACCAAACCTAATTGTGTAGATGGCACTAGTTGCTAAGAAAATAAAAAAAATACAGAAAAATAAAAGAGAACTAGAAACTTTATTAATGGAGAAGAAGAGAAAATAGGATACAGAATAATGGATGGTGGCTACAATGATATTACAAGGGTATATATAGGAGATAACCAAACCCTAAACCTAACCCTAATACAATGATAGATGGGCCTTAGGGAATTCACCAAAAGAGTTTACAGTGAGAATCTCAAATGGTCCTTAGTTATATCTATTAAATTTTTGGCCTATCTTCTTTTTCTCTTGGTTCTTTGACAAGCCTCCATTGATTTGAGATGTGCATGGCCTTTTTATAAATCATTTTGTTGTCCAACAGCAACTAGATGTGGAATCTTCCTCTACAATTCTTCAAAATGTAAATATATAGCAATATGATCTCCATTTCTCTACTTTTCTGGTTGCATGCGGGCTGGGTTGGAATATCTGTGAATGTAACAAAACAATGCCCAAGTAATATTTATTTATATACAAAAGACAAGATATAAGAGCATAAAATAAACACATTTCTATGTCAATCAAATACCCCCACACTTATCTTTTACTCGTCCTCGAGTAAAACAAAAATTAAAACCTAACTAGATAGGTCACACTTTCGTAGGAAACACGATTGCATTGAGCGTATGCAACAAGCCGTTAAACCTCTAGGTGTCCCTAGTAGGACGAGTGGTGTCTCGTGAGGGTTTTCAGCGGATACTACCCACAAAATCCAAATGCAGTATGTGTGGATCTAATGTAACTACATGAATGCAAAGGACTTATGCAATTGAAAACAAAAATTGAAAACACGACTTGTTTCAGGAAAGTGGTACAACAAATTAAGTTAACAATTTCTAATCAGTTGATTTTATTTTAGATACCTCAACTTGTCACAAATTTTCAATATAAATCAAGTTTTCAAATGTTAAATTCCAGTTTGGCCAGTTGGTTCGGTCGATAACATAGTGCAGCCATGAAATAGATTCTTAGTTTGCTTGGCACAGTTTGCAAAGTGGTATTATTATTTTCTCATGTATGGCTAGTCAAATCAATACGGTCAAGAAGTGTTTGGGCATCATCGCTTATTCTTTATTCTATAAAATTTTAAAATTTATGATTAAGTACATACACCTAACTTAGAAGACCAAGGTTTACCACCCATGCAATGCCTCGCGGACTAACGGAGAGTGGGTAAAGAGCTTGGCAGATTGTGCAGGCCGACTTTGACTTTGTCAACAACGTGTTGGTAATCCTTAGGTGTCCAATCTCATAAAATGAGACCAAGATATTCCAACGCTGACTTTGTCAACAACATGTCGAATAGAGCTTGGCGGGTCTGCACACCAACGCTAGATATACAAGCAATGTCGGATACCCTTGGATTACTATTATTATTGTTGAATTTATAAGCACAAAAGAGAGTTACGCGAATTCAACTTAACACAACTTAGTTTTAAAGATTTTGAAAAGCCAATATAAGTATTTTAAGTCCTCCACTTATTTAAACAAAGTCTACAATATAGAATAGATTTCATGGCCATCACCTAAGAATCTCCCTATGTACCGGTTACACTATTATCCCTCAAATTAAACTTTTCATTATATTTCTTATTCGATCTTAGTTGAGAGAAAAAAAATACTATCAACTGATTAATAATCCTTAACTTATTTTGTTGTATTAATGTAAAATGAGTCATGTTTCAATTTTTTTTTTTTATGGTATATTACTACGATCTAAAATGCATGATGGTCCTACATGAAACGAAAGAAAAAAAATTAAAGAAAAATAAGAGAATGTAATGCAAACTCCCCACCACACTAGAACAAAACAGTGTCCACACTGTAAATGTTTCCTAAATTTGAAAGATCGTACCCAAAGGTGAATGAGATACAAAATTATTTGTAGAACAAAATGCAATCTAACTATACGTAAGAATGGATCATATGTACAATGATATATGTGTTTGCGGTGCACACGATGCAAAGAATACCACCATCCTTTTCCCCCACACTTGGTTCTTGCCCGATGAATCCCATTCCCACTATGTCTAGGCATGTTTTCTAATAAGCAAATGTTTTTGAAAACCATCTCATCTTTATACCTAGATTTATAGTCCAGTAAATGAATGTTCAGGGTCGTCCTAACATGAATTTTTCAACAAAGCTAACATTCCAAAAATAGTTCATGTGTTCAACAAATTTATCAGTGTAATTTTTCAAAAATTTGTGATTGTATATAAATTCAGTGAAATTTGAAATCTGAGTGTTGTTCAAGACTATGTGATCACATTTCTCAATTTCAATACTGGACAACATATTTTCGACACCGACAAATTCTAGTTCGTTTGAAACCTAAAAATCGAAATTTTCGAACTTGGATTGTTGGCTTGATTCAATTTCATCCTCATTTGGCAACTCATCCTCATACAATCCAAAAAATTCATGTTCATTAAAATTCTTCTCCAATTCTGAGTTTTTGAAAAATTTAACATTTTGTTCAATTTCAAAAATTTCAAGTTTCTTGCAGTTTGAAAGAGGAAGATCAAAATCCAAGCTTAAATCTTTTTTCTGAAAAGAATCGAAATCCAAATCATTTGTTGAATTTTGAACAACTTCATTCGGATCGTTCTCGAATTCCAAATTTATTATTCGAAAATTTTCACTATCAGTAAAGAATGGATTATTTTCTGATTCATCGCATGTTTGAATTTGATTTTGTTGCTCGAGTTGTTGTTTAAAAGACGTCACTAAAGAAAGAAGTTCATCAAGTTGTCTATCTTTCTTTTCTACCCTCTCTCTAAGAATGTTAAGATGATATTCTTCAGAATCGTTTATTTGAGCGCTCTCATTTTGGATTTCTTGATTCTCAAAATTATAGTCCACATCAATTTCACCATCAATATTATTTCCAATGTGATAGTTGTTTGAATTTTCAGAAAAATGACGATTGTATTGGAAATCATTTTGATTGTAAAAATTATGTTCGTAACCAAAACTGTTGAAATTTGAGGGAAAATTGCAATTTTGGTTATTTTTAGGATGTTGATATGGGCTATAATTTTGAAAATTTTGATCGATTTGAAAATCATTTTCAAAATTAATTTCGAATTGGTTTACAACCCCGTATTGATTTTGATCAAAAGTATATTGGGATTCAAAGCTGTTTTGATGTGGTTGTGGACCATAATCGAAATTATTGAAATTTGAGTTGAAATCGCAATTTTGATCATATCCATGGTTTTGAAAATGTTGGTTATTTAGAAAATTTTGAAAATTGTTGGCATTGGGCTCACGAAATTTTGGAAAATTTTGTTTCATGAGTTGTAATTCATACTCATACTCTTCAAGAGGACGTCTACTCCGATTATTATCCCACATTTCTCTCAAGGATATTTTTGAATCAGACATTTGAATGAAGTCAATGCAAGACAGAATTTATTCTCACTTCAAATAATATAAAATACTAAGTTGTGCTCTATTAATTAACTGACTCAATTAGAAGGGGGAAGAGGGTCTTATGGTCGTTCACGTATAGTATAAATACTAAGGGATATGACCAATGTTTTACGGGTAGTATGCAACCTCTTTTGCTAATAGTTCAATAAATTGAACTACTATATATCCGCGATCCAATTATACGAGACAGTCAACTTCACAAAACACCACTTTTCAATTATATTATTTTGCAAATCAAATCTGATTTTTATAATTGAAATACGACGAGTGAGATGATTTTGGTTATGGAAATTCATTCGTCACGGACAGATTCAGAAATTTCAGTAACTGAACAATCACAGAATAATAGCAGAAAATTAAAGTATTGTACAAGCAAGCCACTGCCCCTGCAGAAATTTTTTACAAGCAATTTCTATATTTTTATTTTGCAGCAGAGCACTTGTAGAGTTAAAAAGAATTTTACAGCAGGGTATGACTGTCCATCCAGAACAAGTGTGTAGCTTGAATTCCAATGTTTGCACTAATTTGACCCTTCGCTCTTTGTTTGGTTTCTTGGGCTCTGTTCACTTTGGCCTGTGAAATGATTTGGTTTTTTTTTTCTTTTTTCTTTTTTTTTTGATAGCAAATTGATAGAAGAAAAGAAAGGACAAAAAAAATGGCAAATAAAAACAAATAACTCAAACAACAACTGAAAAAAAGGAAATCAAGACCTGTTTGCCTCAAAAATCAATAAAAGCTTTGCTTCCAAGCTTCACTTATTAACCCAAGTACCAATCCTAAGGAAACCAAATAAGGGAGTACTAGCAGAAGTACTCCAAATAGTCGCAATTTTTTTTTTCAGGAGAAGCTTCCCAAAATCAACACATTACCCAAATAGTCAGATAGGATTTCATACCAAAACTCAAACCAAAGGAAGTCACGTTCTCAGTAAAAATATGGGACAACATAATGCAAATATTCCCCCAAGTATGCCATTCAAACCATAAATCTCGCCCAAAAAGAAATCGTCCCCAAAACCATGGAAACAAATCAAATTAAATACTATGCACCACAACTAAAGGAAAAGAAAAAACGGCCCCTTGTTCTTCCCAATATAAACGCGCCCAATTAACTCCAGAAAACCCAAACAATAAATCACAAAACTCACGTCCTGTTTCTTCCAATTTCAATCAAATCGAATAGAACAAACAGTTCACGCCTTCTATCTGTTCAATTTTGAAAATCGTTATTATTTCTTGCGCTGTAATTGGGGGTGCGATTTTGCAATGTTCGGTTTCTGGGATTGTGTGAATAGGGTTTGCAGTTTATGGCGTTAAAGTTTTCGGGTTCGATATGGTAGTGGAGGTTTGTGGATATGGAAGGGTTGCGGCTTGCTGCTGATCGCGATTTGGGGTTTGATGAGGGTGGTGAGGTCTGACTATTTTGGTTTTGGCGATGGTTGATTGGGTGTTGAGGGTTTGTTCTGGTTGTTGAAGGGAGTAGTTAGACTTTTGTGAAGGTTTGTCCTGGCGCTGAAGTGGTGTCTTGGTATTCGAGTGATTGTATTGCGTGGTGGAAGGGAGTTTTGTGGGTTCGAATTCAGATGTTGAGGATTTCTCTCGAAGTGGTGGTTGAACAGTAGGCGGTGGTTGCGTTATGAGAACGGGCTTGTATGGGGACTGATCTGATTTGGTGATTGCGAGTTGAGTTTTTGAAGATGGGCTGAAGGATTTTTGTGTGAATTGTGAACAGTTTGAATGGGGTTGGAGATGAACACGGTTATAGAAAGGAGGTGGATGGACTGTAAGAGATGCTGCGTGAAGATGGATGACGTTGGTAAGGACAGGATGGTGGTTGGTTTGGGGTTCGCGGAGATGATAGATGGTGTTCAGCTGGAAAACGTGGATTGTGGTTCAGGTATTTGGCACTTGGCAGTAGAATAAGATGGCAGGGGTGACGTAGAAAGGGAAATTTGTATTTTATTTTTTGAAAGAAATTAGATTGTAAAGAAAGGAAAGAGGGGGTTGTAGGGATTGGAAAGAAATAAATGGAAAAGTGAAAAGGAATTGAAAAGAGGAAGGAAATAAAAGAAAAGAAATGGCAAGATTTTTTTTCTTTTTAATTTATAAAAGAAGAAAGGAGAGATTTTTGTACAAGAAAAGAAAGGAAGGAAATATATAAAAACGGGAAATAAAATCTAGGAAATTTGGCAAGATTTTTTTCCTTGTCTTTTTTGAAAGATTATGGTATCAATGAATAATACCAAATCTAAGCAATTAAATTTTTTTCTATATATACAAAAAAATACAAAAGGAAACAAAGAAATAAAAACTAACACGAATCAGAAATTAAATAATTAATAAAATTTAATCGTTACCTCCCCGGCAACGGCGCCAAAAACTTGTTTGTCGCTTTCCTATGAAATTAGAAAAGCGTGGATTTTAAATTAAATACTGCAAGTGCACAGGTGTGTAGCATACAGGCCGAACACAGGGAGGCAAATTAAATCAAATTATTTAAATAATTTCTTGGGCGAGTTAGACGAAGCTTGGGGATTGATTTTAAAAAAATAAAAAAACTATTATTGAGTTGAGTACAGATCTGAATCTAATCAAATCTATATTCAATCCAATATGACCAAAGAACGCAATAAAAAGAACAGAAATTAAAACTGCAGAAATTGAAATGACAAACAGGAATTAAAATTAGGATTACCGCTGAATCTAATCAGACGGTCAATCACTAATGAAAATAAATGTAAAATACAACTAGTACTCTACCAAACCTAATTGTGTAGATGACACTAGTTGCTAAGAAAATAAAAAAATACAAAAAATAAAAGAGAACTAGAAACTTTATTAATGGAGAAGAAGAGAAAATAGGATACAGAATAATGGATGGTGGCTACAATGATATTACAAGGGTATATATAGGAGATAACCAAACCCTAACCCTAACCCTAATACAATGATAGATGGGCCTTAGGGAATTCACCAAAAGAGTTTACAATGAGAATCTCAAATGGGCCTTAGTTATATCTATTAAATTTTTGGCCTTTCTTCTTTTTCTCTTGGTTCTTTGACAAGCCTCCCTTGATTTGAGATGTGCATGGCCTTTTTATAAATCATTTTGTTGTCCAACAGCAACTAGATGTGGAATCTTCCTCTACAATTCTTCAAAATGTAAATATATAGCAATCTGATCTCCATTTCTCTACTTTTCTGATTGCATGCGGGCTGGGTTGGAATATCTGCGAAAGTAACAAAACAATGCCCAAGTAATATTTATTTATATACAAAAGACAAGATATAAGAGCATAAAATAAAAACATTTCTATGTCAATCATTTCCATTTACAAATAAAAAGATTTAAATTTTTATTGTAATTAATCTTCTTAACATTAACATATTTCTACTTAAAATAAAAAGATTAAAATTTTATTGTATTCCGTTTTCATGATCCTACATTACATTAAAAAGATGAATTTTTAATGTAATTCATTTCATGTTTCTGCATGACATTAAAAATTAAGATTTTCAATATAAACCAACTTATGTTTTACATGACATTAAAAAGTTAAGATTTTTAATGTAAACCAACTCATGTTTTACATGACATTAGAAAGTTAAGATTTTTAATGTAAACCAACACATATTTATACATGACATTAAAAAGATAGATTTTTTTTTTTGTAAACACTTTTTATGTTCTCAACTGACGATAAAAGAATAAACTATTAATGCACATAAAAATATGTATCTAAGTTTCATTAAAAAGAATGCATTTTTAATGTACATCAAAATATATGCCTAAATGACATTAAAAAGAGTGCATTTTTATATTATAATAAATTTCATATTCTTACATTAAATAAAAAGATTAACCTTTTTATATTACACATATTTCATGTTTCTAAATAAAAATGAAAGACTCATTTATAGCGTAAATCAAATATATTTTTTCTCATGTTTTTAAAAGAAAATAAAAGATTCGTTTTTAGCGTCAACTAATTTATGTTCTTACATTACATAAAAAAAATTAACCTTTTATAATAAAACAAATTTTAATAAATTTCATGTTTCTACCTTATATTAAAACATATTTATGTTAAACATGATTATAAATGACAATAAAAAGAATAACTTTTTATGTAATCTAAATTTGACAATTTTTTTTATTTCTAAATTGGAATGAGACCTAATCACTTACCATATAGTTATATGGTTTTCATACATCGCATGTTATTCTAAACTAATGATAAATCATTAAAGCATCCAAACATCCAAAGTGCATATTGATACAGTTTAAGCGTCAAATAAGTAACGCTTATAGCTAATCACAAAGGCGATGTGTAAATATCAACCCAAGACCCGTGTGGGGTTTCAACCAATCAAACATTCAAATAATATATTATTATTTGTGCACTTGGGCGATATGTAAAATTATCGACCCAATCAACATAAACAAGTCAGATAACTTGTAAATGGCAGTGTAAACATGTTCATATTCTCAAATAATATAATATTATTTTTCATGTTAAATATTGCCAATTTGCAAACATATCATGACATAACAACATAACATCCATGCACCGAATATAACCAAACAAACATTTCATCACAGGTATATAATTGCATTCATTTATGAAAATAAATAAATAACCGAAAATTTTGAGTGAGAAGGAGTTCTCACCTTTAGTTTTCACTGTTAGACCTTAAATGACAGTTCGAGACTAATTTTGGCCCAAAATCCAACGTGCTCCAAATTTGATAAAATTAGTGTCTATGCGAAGTTCTTGACTCAACGATCGCAACAAATCCTGTTTTGCGCGATTTCGAGTTCGTATCAAAAAGATATGAATTTTCGAAGTTTGTAATAATTAAATAATTAATTTAAATTATGAAAATTACCCAAATTTTCAACTTGCTCCAAGTTGGACAAAATTAGTTTCCACGCGAAGCTCTCATCGTCACGATTGCAACGGATCTGAAATCGTCAGATTCTGAGTTCGTATGAGAGAGATATACAATTTCAAAGTTTGAATTACAAAATTACCCCAAATCTCGGTCAAACAGCCCCTCACCACCTTTGACCGCCGTTTCCCGCCGCATAGTGCCACCTGACGTCACCGTACCACCGCCAACTTCTTCGTCTTGGCGAGCCGCCCCACCACCAGAAAGCGCCGCCCCTAGAGCTTCTCCGATCATCGGGAAATTCGTCGTGAACATAATTCCATTCGCGGGTCCCACAGGCCACCTCGCTGATCCAAACACCCTGAAAATTGGTGAGCACCTTCCCCTCACGTAGACGAAGAACTTTCGTGTTCGGCCCCTCGCCTGAAACTTCCTAGATTCGCCGGAATTTGTTGATTTACGTTTTCAGCTTCGCCGGAATTTCTGTTTTGGTGCTTTTCAGTTCATCTCAATTTTCGTGCAATTTCATCGGCTTTCGGACAAAACTTTCTGAAGCAAAGTTGTTGATCTTTGTCTCCTCTACAATTTCTTCAACTGGGCCGTCGTCTAATTCTCGACGGTTTGAGAGTTATACGGCAAAATCCGAAACTGACTTTTTGCAATCAAACTCAGATCCCGGCGAATCCGTGCGTCGATAGATCTTGAATTTTTCGTGGTAGGAAGAGCATATAGATATCTTCAAAACCCAGAAAGGGTTTGGTCTAATTTTGTTCGGATTTGGAGTTATAAATTGTTTAGTTTTAGGGACTTTTATGCAAAGAATATTTTTAGAGTGGAGGCCATGGAATATGAAGAAAATGAAGATGGAGGGGGCTATGTTATGTTTAGGGTTCAGCTAATGGCTGTTAAAAGATAATATATAGGTAGGTTATAAACTCAATTAGGCCTAATTACCCTTATGTACATATATTCATACATTTTTTGTTCGTTTTTCGTAGTTTGAAAATTCATGTTAACACCTACGAATTCCATTTTAATTGAAAATTGAAACATAAATATTCCTTAACATTACGGATTTAAAGAAACTAGTTTCTTTATTTTCCGAGTCCGTATGAATTAATAATGAATTTTTAAAGTATGAAAATTGACCGTTTTCACTGAAAAAATCAATTATAATTACATATTAATTCTAAAAATTCCAGAAAAATCATTTCTAGCTTTTTTTGATGATACGAACCCAACAAAATTAATTTCGTTGAATTTGGATACCGTTTGCAAAATTTCACTTTTCAAGACGTATATATATTATATTAAAAATATATATTTAAATAAATAAATTCTGAATATCGAAATATATCAGTGTTTATACTTTTTCAATGCAGAAACATCATTTTGAACCCAATGGAGGTGGTTTCGAGTCCAAATTCATTTGTATGTAAAAAGTAGCGTTTTGGGTCCTATATATTATATATAAATTCCATAGCGTTTTTCTGAGATTTTGAATTGGATATAACTTTTGATTCCCACTATGAAATTTCAATTTTTCTGATTCGTTGGAAAAATATTTTTAAATAGATTCTAATATTTTTTGTTTCGCTAAAATCCGATTTATTTTGCATCCTATACAGTCAGCCAAAGTTTAAAATTCAAATTTTAAAACTATCGCGCTATTTCTAACTCCTTTATAATTTAAATAAAATTTATTCATTTTAACTTCGATTAAAATAAATTTATAGTCGTTATTATATAAAATAAATTATTTTAAATATTAAAAACCCATTAAAATAATTAAAATAAAATTTTTAAATTCGGCCCAAAATTCCGGGTCGTTACAATCTCCCCCACTTAAGAACTTTTCGTCCTCGAAAAGGAACGAGCTGAAAGTCGTTTAATTAACCAACTCAACTTTCAATTCTAATCGATTTCCAATTCAGTTCAATATTAAATTTGATTTAGCTAAATTTATCATTCTATTATATATTGGTTTTGTTAATTATCATTCCAATATTTTAATTAGTTAAACTAATTATCAAACATCACAACGAGCAATAAATTAGGTGATTAACTTTTCAAACATACATAGCTTTTATATATAGTCAAAAATCATATTTCGGTGCAATTCATAGCAATAAACCCTATTTACTTTTGGTTCTCACACCAGTCAGTTGGAAATATATAGATATCCCACTTTCGAATACTCGAACATAAATGCTGATGACGCTAGCAATCATCAGAATCATCTCCGGGTGACTAGAGTGTGATTCTATATCCATCCAGTATATTGGAGACTTCAAATACACGTGGATCAGACGTATATTAAAATCTCTATATACCGGATAGTCCGAAATAAAATAATATATTCAAATACGTATAATAAGATTTCAAATTTTCAAAACTAAATTTGTTTCTATTTTTAATTCAAAAATAACACTCTTCGGACTCATTCTAGGATACTGCTGATCCCATCTCTAACGAGTCATTCTTATTGGAAATTACTAATCCAATCTCTGATGAATTCTTTTGTTCGGTTCTAATGTGTCTTATTTTCGAGCTCCGTAAACCAAAGCTTTGATACCAAATGAAACGACCCAAACTTCCCCATAAAGGAAAGTACGGATTGCTTTGAGAACAACACACATTAGAACACAAAATAGAAGAACATTTTATTGCTGTTACAACAATTACATCAGAGTACAAGAATATTCCAGAGTATGAATGAATAATATACATTGTAAATACAATATCAGAGTTTAAATTACATTTAAATAGCAGCGGAAAAATAATACAAAAACACAACTGAAAGAAATACACGGATACAAAGCCTTCCGAATATCACTTCAGCTGAAGACCAGGATCCTGTGAATATAATATATGCAAAACCAAAACTACTAGTTGCCCGTGTGGAAAATATGGGCACCCAGAGTTTAGGTTAAAACAATAAACTCCAGGTCAGTCATGTGACTTGTATGAGAACTAAAACAGTTATTAACTTTATTTTAAAGTTGGGTAAGTCAAGGGACCACGCCGCTATCGCGGAACGGTTTCCTCCCAAGAATACCAGTGCATAAAAACAACGCAATGCTTCTAGAAAATGAAACCATTATAAGACTCAAGTCCCTTGCAACGAAAGCCGAAGGATAGAGTTTACCTTACAATGATCAAAAATGCTTAATACGCGAAATTCATCTTTTACTATAAGTGCACAGTGTAGAAATCAATTTTTGAAAATAAATGTATCAATCTTAGGTGGCATAATATACTATGTAAGCGGCATAATATATTATGTCACCATATAAGTATACAAATGAAACCATAAAGCTCGTATTGGAAAATTGGATTTCCATCATGATGGCTGCTGATCCGAAAGACAAATCGCGAATGTATCTCCACGGCTTACGTCTCGGCAAGAGAAAACACCGTAATACATATACTACGCACTTTGGATGAGCAGTAATATAATATATCCTCATGAGATTCGGCTGAAATGACCTATCCCACTTCTAGAGTGGAGCGACCACCCTAGCCCCCCACCGGCTGACCAAATCCATATGTATAAAGTATATTGGTCAGACTGACTAATCAAACAAATCGTTCACCATCATACCGGCTGTGAGGCTCGCGAAGTCATGTTGTACACAAAGTGGTGCTATATAAAAGCTATGTTTTGGTCTTCATCCACAATGCACTTCTTTTCAACAAATACCTTGATCATATGCATCTTAGCATGTCACATTGTCAAACCATACCATACAATTGATCATCTATCGATATATAACAGGGTGTTAAGCAAGAGAATAAATTCTCCGCCACCAAACAGCTATATATTAAATAGAGATCAACGAATAAAATATAAAGGAATACAATGTCAGACACACAATCCATTTGTAAGTCCGTTCTGGGTCTGAACGAAACCATATTCGGTATATCTCCATATACGTCTGGATGATCACCAATTTTTCCTCATCTTGGGTGTACGATCCAATCAAGATATTGGAAATCATTCATACGAATATGAAAATCCCCCGGTCTTCAACCATCGTCTTCATCGCCGATCTTCAATCGTCGTAGGAATTATTCATAATGGGTTAAATCCGGTCATTATGAATACTTCGCGCATTTTAAAATCATGTGCTGTGAAAACACAACCAACGCCTCATTCCAATCAAGAATATTCTTTGATTTAACTTAAACCAAATTAAGGTTCATTCAACTAGTAGGGGATAACGCCTTAACGAAGTAATCATTTATTATATTATCCCAATCCCAACCTATTCATCCCATGGAGTAAAACTGGTGGTACTCCATATCTAACGCCCAATGTGTTTCGGTAAATTAATTATCGTTTATCGTTCAAATCTAATTAAAGATTCAACTATTGCATGGAGTAAAACTGGTGGTACTCCATTCTCGGTTATTTCTAGAATTCAGTAAACTTAATTATTTTATTCTTATTCAATCTAATTAAAGATTTATTATAACTCCATTTAGTTTTAATCTTCTAAAATCATTATTTAATGATTATTCAACTTTAAGAAATTAATCTTGCCTTTAACTGGGTTAAAGAACAAATGTCGCTTAAAAACATAGTTCACGATAAACCCAAAATCCTATTCTATTTAATCTCGATTTAATATATATATTAAATTGGAAAACTCCTCTTTTGAAAACTTCATTGAATCTTAATTAAAGATTTATAAATTCCAAAACCAAATTTCACTGATAATTGGGTTTAAGAATTAATGTCATTTAAAACATAGTCCACAATCAACCCAAATATCATATTCCATTTTAATTTCAATTATAAATATTAATTGGAAAAAATCTCATTTAAATCTTGATTAAAAGATTTATTCTCAAGTAGGATTCAAGAATAGTGTTATTTAAGACACCATTCACGACAAATCCAAAATCAAATTTGATAATAAATATGAGGCTTTGAATAGAATTATGTCGACTTATATTCAATATCAAATCCTAAAACTAACGGATAATATATCAGAAATAACGATATTAAATATCTTCCAATTTTCCAAAATAATATCCGTATAATAACGAAATCTAATATTGAAATGATCCGAAGATAATTTCCATTCAAATCCATTCCAATATATATATTGGAAATTCGGGTTAATTACAACCATTTAAAATACTTTTATTTATTTATAAAATAAATAAATAAATTATTCATTTGGATAAAAAATATCTTTTATCTTCAAAAATTGGAACTTTACATCAAAACTCTTTTTAAATCATTTATTATGATTTTACATAATTTTTCTTTTCTATTATTAATAACTTAAAAATAGGTCTTTTCAATTAAACGACGCTTCAGGTCAGTTAACTGCATTGGCGCTGTTTTTGTTAAAATTTGAATTTAACATTTCTCAAACTCTAACCGTTGGATTTTAACGAATTAAACATCGATGAAAAGATCTTTCCAAAACGAACCTAATGGTTTTAGTTTTGGAAAAATCCGACGGTTGGATCTTTTATTATAATCGTTTAAAGTTACAATTTCAAAACGCGAACTACCACGTGCAATTTGTTTAATTTTAATTTTAATTTATATATTATATATATATAAATAAATCGTTCAACGCTTTCCATGTCATGTTTCCATTTATGAATAAAAAGATTTAAATTTTTATTGTAATTAATCTTCTTAACATTAACATATTTCTACTTAAAATAAAAAGATTAAATTTTTATTGTATTCCGTTTTCATGATCCTACATTACATTAAAAAGATGAATTTTTAATGTAATTCATTTCATGTTTCTGCATGACATTAAAAATTAAGATTTTCAATATAAACCAACTTATGTTTTACATGACATTAAAAAGTTAAGATTTTTAATGTAAACCAACTCATGTTTTTCATGATATTAGAAAGTTAAGATTTTTAATGTAAACCAACTCATATTTATACATGACATTAAAAAGATAGATTTTTTTTGTAAACACTTTTTATGTTCTCAACTGACGATAAAAAGAATAAACTATTAATGCACATAAAAATATGCATCTAAGTGTCATTAAAAAGAATGCATTTTTAATGCACATCGAAATATATGCCTAAATGACATTAAAAAGAGTGCATTTTTATATTATAATAAATTTCATATTCTTACATTAAATAAAAAGATTAACCGTTTTATATTACACATATTTCATGTTTCTAAATTAAAATGAAAGACTCATTTTTAGCGTAAATCAAAATATATTCTTTCTCATGTTTTTAAAAGAAAATAAAAGATTCGTTTTTAGCGTCAACTAATTTATATTCTTACATTACATAATTTTTTTTTAACCTTTTATAATAAAACAAATTTTAATAAATTTCATGTTTCTACCTTATATTAAAACATATTTATGTTAAACATGATTATAAATGACAATAAAAAGATTAACTTTTTATGTAATCTAAATTTGACAATTTTTTTTATTTCTAAATTGGAATGAGACCCAATCACTTACCATATAGTTATATGGTTTTCATACATCGCATGTTATTCTAAACTAATGATAAATCATTAAAGCATCCAAACATCCAAAGTGCATATTGATACTGTATAAGCGTCAAATAAGTAACGCTTATAGCTAATCACAAAGGCGATGTGTAAATATCAACCCAAGACCCGTGTGGGGTTTCAACTAATCAAACATTCAAATAATATATTATTATTTATGCACTTGGCCGATGTGTAAAATTAAGACCCAATCAACATAAACAAGTCAGATAACTTGTAAATGGCAGTGTAAACATGTTCGTATTCTCAAATAATATAATATTATTTTTCATGTTAAATATTGCCAATTTGCAAACATATCATGACATAACAACATAACATCCATGCACCGAATATAACCAAACAAACATTTCATCACAGGCATATAATTGCATTCATTTATGAAAATAAATAAATAACCGAAAACTTTGAGTGAGAAGGAGTTCTCACCTTTAATTTTCACTGTTAGGCCTTAAATGACGGTTCGAGACTAATTTTGGCCCAAAATCCAACGTGCTCCAAATTTGATAAAATTAGTGTCTATGTGAAGTTCTTGACTCAACGATCGCACCAATCCTGTTTTGCGCGATTTCGAGTTCGTATCAAAAAGATATGAATTTTCGAAGTTTGTAATAATTAAATAATTAATTAATTTAAGGGTCCGTTTGTCACAGGTCCCTATTAAGTTTCAAAATTAGGCTCACATCCGGTCCTAAACTTATTGTAAATTAGGTCCCTATTTTTCAAAAACATATAAAAAAATATAAAAAAATCACGAAAATTCATTATTAAATAAAACACGTTCACGTCAAAAAAATCAGGTGGAAAAACAATCAAAAACCACGTCAAAACCCAAAATAACGCAAAATCAGCGAAACAGCAGGTTTTTGCATCGAAAGATGCACCTATTTGTAAATAGTTGCACACATTCATGCTAATATTTCAGTGTTGCGCCCAAACTGTAGTATAAATGCATACATGCATGCAGTTAAACTGCATTACATGCATCCTTTTATGCATATATACAAATTTGACATGTTTTTTCAATCATTCACCATTTTCAGACATTGTTGCACACATTTATGCTCTTGTACAGAATAAATGCATGCATTCATGCGTATATTCGCAAGCCTTTGTCCCTTTTAAAAATGTTGCACACATGCATGCATATATACAGAATAGTTGCATTCATGTATGCAACTTTTCGTTACACGTGAATCTCAGTTCAACTTTGTATGCATAAATGTATGCAGTTATTTGCTAATAGTTGCATACATGTATGCGTATATTGGTCCAGATTTTCAATATAAATACACTATATGAATATATGCATATATGTATGCTACTATAGGCAATAGTTGCACAGAAGTATGCAACTTTTTTTTTCAATTTGCGTGGACTCCTGGGATTATTTCCAGATTTTAGGATTTTTTTTTTAGTGGTTGACACATTTTTTTCTGGTCAGAAATGAGAAAATGCGAAGGGGGAGCAGCAGGAGGCGGAGGGAACCAAAATTTTTGGGCGGCACCTTCATTTTAGGGACCGGAAATGCATGTAAAGTTAGGGGGGACGTGGCTTTAATTAAGTTTGAAAATAGGGATGTGAGCCTAATTTTCACTTAATTTAAATTATGAAAATTACCCAAATTTTCAACTTGCTCCAAATTGGACAAAATTAGTTTCCACGCGAAGCTCTCATCGTCACGATCGCAACGGATCTGAAATCGTCAGATTCTGAGTTCGTATGAGAGAGATATACAATTTCAAATTTTGAATTACAAAATTACCCTAAATCTCGGTCAAACAGGCCCTCACCACCTTTGACCGCCGTTTCCCGCCGCCTGGAGCCACCTGACGTCACTGGACCACCGCTAACTTCTTCTTCTTGGTGAGACGCACCACCACCAGAAAGCGCCGCCCCTAGAGCTTCTCCGATCATCGGGAAATTTGCCTTGAACGGAAATCCATTCGCGGGTCCCACAGGCCATCTCACTGATCCAAACACCCTGAAAATTGGTGAGCACCTTCCCCTCACGTAGACAAAGAACTTTCTTGTTCGACCCCTCGCCTGAAACTTCCTAGATTCGCCGGAATTTGTTGATTTACGTTTTCAACTTCGTCGGAATTTCTGTTTTGGTGCTTTTCAGTTCATCTCAATTTTCGTGCAATTTCATCGATTTTCAGACAAAACTTTCTGAAGCAAAGTTGTAGATCTTTGTCTCCTCTACAATTTCTTCAACTGGGCCGTCGTCTAATTCTCGACGGTTTGAGAGTTATACGCCAAAATCCAAAACTGACCTTTTGCAATCAAACTCAGATCCCGGCGAATCCGTGCGTCGATAGGTCTTGAATTTTTCGTGGTAGGAAGAGGATATAGATATCTTCAAAACCCAGAAAGGTTTGGTCTAATTTTGTTCTGATTTGGAGTTATAAATTGTTTAGTTTTAGGGTCTTTTGTGCAAAGAATATTTTTAGAGCGGATGCCATGGAATATGAAGAAAATGAAGATGGAGGAGGCTATGTTATGTTTAGGGTTCAGCTAATGGCTGTTAAAAGATAATATATAGGTAGGTTATAAACTCAATTATGTCCAATTACCCTTATGTACATATATTCATATATTTTTTGTCCGTTTTTCGTAGTTTAAAAATTCGTGTTAACACCTACGAATTTCATTTCAATTGAAAATTGAAACATAAATTTTCCTTGACATTACGGATTTAAAGAAACTGGTTTCTTTATTTTCCGAGTCCGTATGAATTAATAATGAATTTTTAAAGCCTGAAAATTGACCGTTTTCACTGAAAAAATCAATTATAATTACATATTAATTCTAAAAATTCCAGAAAAATCATTTCTAGCTTTGTTTTGACGATACGAACCCAACAAAATTAATTTCGTTGAATTTGGAGACCGTTTGCAAAATTTCACTTTTCAAGACGTATATATATATTATATTAAAAATATATATTTAAATAAATAAATTCCGAATATCGAATTATATCAGTGTTTATACTTTTTCAATGCATAAACATCATTTTGAACCCAATGGAGGTGGTTTCGATTACAAATTCATTCGTATGTAAAAAGTAGCGTTTTGGGTCCTATATATTATATATAAATTCCATAACGTTTTTCTGAGATTTTGAATTGGATATAACTTTTGATTCCCACTATGAAATTTCAATTTTTCGGATTCGTTGGAAAGATATTTTTAAATAGATTCTAATATTTTTGGTTTCGCTAAAATCCGATTTATTTTGCATCCTGTACAGTCAGCCAAAGTTTAAAATTCAAATTTTAAAACTGCTGCGCTATTTCTAACTCCTTTTATAATTTAAATAAAATTTATTCGTTTTAACTTCGATTAAAATAAATTTATAGTCGTTATTATATAAAATAAATTATTTTAAATATTAAAAACCCATTAAAATAATTAAAATAAAATTTTTAAATTCGGCCCAAAATTCCGGGTCGTTACACGTATAAAATTATAATATATGTATATATATGTACATATAGATCTTTCAAAAAAATAAATTCAAAACCACACAATAAAATACCCACACCCCCACACAATGTACACTGACACAAAATAACACACATAGTCATACACCACTCAAATACACAGCTTTCATCAACAAGCATAAATTGTTTTTGTATTAAATAAATGGAACAAAAGAAAAGTAACCACATCCAAATGAAAGCTCTGAATGACCATATGGCATAATACCATTGTATTCCCTTTTTTTAATGTGAAACAAAGCAGATCTTGTAGGTGCATGGTTAGCAGATTTGAAAGTGGTGGAGGAAGTCATTGGCAAAACATGTGTTGGTTTTCTTTTTATTCTATGTAGGTGATCTTACGCATGCGTGGCATGACACTTTGATCTTTCATGCGGAGATTAAGTATTCAAAACAAAGTAAAGAAAGGAGAAATAAAGAAAGAAGAGGGAAGGGTAGAAAAGCTTCAGTTTAAAGAAAACTAGAAAAGAGAAGGATTGGTAGTGAATGAGAGAGAAATGGGAATGGAAAGAAGAAGAATACTTGCGTGAATGTTAAATAGATGAAAGAGAAAAATGATTGGAATAGAAGAGCGTGAATTATGCCTAAATTGATGTATTAAACTTAGCAACCAAGGTGAGGAAACGTTTCAAATTTATGGAATTTCAAATGATTTTAAGTACATCATGAATAAAGTGCCATTGAGCAAATGAGAAGTGACGTGGAGAAGGAACAAGGAAAGAATGAATACGTTTGAATTTGGTTAGAGCGAACGAACGTTTCAAATTTAACCGACAATTATTTTTTCTTCCAAAGTTTTCAAAATTGAATGACACAAAAATATACAACTCTATACTCAAAGATACAACCGTACGAATAGGTAGTAATTAGATGAAGCAGATAATGGTTTATACATACCCAATATTTACTGCTAAGTTAATGAAAAATTAAATGCAATAATATAAAGAGAGAAACCCATGGTAAATTAAACAGTCAGTGCTTTCCCAAATTTTAATGTTAATTAATTACTAGATTAGTAGTTGATGTGTCAATAGCTTTTCTAAGAAGCTATATTTTATAAGGAACGATATAATTTATTTAAAAGTTAAAGGCTACTTCCTTACACTGCTAAATCAATTTTTAATGCAAATGTAAACAAATTTTAATGAAATGAAAACGTATATAAATTTATTACATCAACTACATCCTGAAAATATAAAGTTCCTAATAATAAAAACTTTCAATTTTTAGTTATCAATAATACAAGATTTGGCAATATATATTTAACAAAAGATTCGCAAATCAAATAAATAATAGATGATATAAAAGGAAAATAAAGCAGACAAATAAAACTGGAAATGTTTGCATTAACAACAATCAATACGCATGGCAGATCAAAAAGAGAAATAATTTGAAATAATATCAAAGATAAAATTTCATTAATATTTAAAACAAATCGTATACTTAAATGATTTTTAAATATTTAAATAAAAATTCAAGAATGAACTCACATTCAAATAAATAACTTAATTAAAATTTACCATAAAAAGATTATAAAAAAACAAATATTTATTTGTATTATTAAATTATATTCATATCAAAACAAAATCATTTGCCATATAAAATCCAAATAATTTTGTTTTAAACAATCAAAAATAAAAATAGAAATCAAAATTTAAATTAAATCATCAAATAACATACACTTAAAATTGAGTTTGTTACAATCTCCCCTACTCAAACCTTTTCGTCTTTGAAAAGGAACGAGGTTGTAACTTCCTGGTTTTTGACTGAGTTTGTAATACAGTTGATTATGGATTAATTCAGTAATTTAGTTAAAATAATAAATTGTGAATAATAAAGATTGGGAAAATTCAGGAATAATATATTTAAATGGTTTTAAATATATTTACCAATGAAAAACAAGCAGGAAATGTTTTCTTGTTTCGTTTTGTATTTTATACTTGTTTTAGCTCTTGTAAAAATATAAATAAATTGGATTTAATTATTAGAGAAAATTAAACGATCTTTTTATTTCAAATGCTATATATGTATTTATATTGTGTAATTCCTTAACAAGTAACTATATATGTATATATACTAGTATGTAGTATCTCGTATATTTTGTTTTATGTGTTTATAATGGTTTAAAACTTAGGTAACTTACAAATAAACATCACTTAAGAGATTTAACATTAATAACTCGAGTAAAATATAAAGTGTACTTCATATGAAAGGAAGACTTCATTAATAAAAAAAATGTAGCCTTGTTGTACTAAAGATTCAACAATGAAATGCAGGAATGTGTTTTCGTACCTGGAAAATACCATTTAATATAAGAGCATTAAATGAGTAAAATGCTTAGCAACTAAGCTTTATTTTTATAATGTATTTATTTCATGATTGTACAAAAATATGTATATCAAACAAGACTTGTCATGCATTTATTTTTCTAGGAAAAGAAGAATCTACTAAACAACCTAAACTAACCATTGTCAATTAACTCCAGTAGGCACAACTGAATATACAGCTGCATTCCTTTAAAGATCACCAATGCATAGCTAATATAGTAGCTGCACTCCTTCCCAATCACAAGACTTGAAATTACTTCGCAGATAAGTATAGTTTACTAGTGTACTTTGCACATAAGGTTATACATGTATGTATCTCAATTTTTGACATGGCAGTGGTCTTTATGTAAAGCTATTTGAACCAGCTAACCTAATATTGCTGCTTCTTTCCAATCGACTATCCACCAGCTATCACTTTCCTTCATTCATTTCAATCACCAATGAAACAAGCAGCTGGAAGTATTAAATAAAAAATGACTAAACAAAGCATCTTCTTTCAATCAACTTATAACAGCCTATGACCATTCACTCTGTGCACTATCTAAGCCTATGCGCCAAGCTATATCTTACTAGTTATTCACCTATAAATACACTCATAAGGCCACTGCTTCCATACATCTTTCATTCGAACCAAATCTGAAATGGAAAATAGAAGTAAACAGAACAAAGTAATGAAGGAAACATGAGCCTGATAGCATGAAAAAAAGAAACCTAAAATGATAGCTAAAAACAGAGGAGCAAATTTGTGAGTAAACTCACCTTTAAATTCACATCTTTTATTTTGCTTCACTTGAATGTAGTGTTGATAATATCTTACACCTGTATATTATGTATGGCATTAAATAAATCTGGAGCTGAAATAAGACTGTGAGCAAACATGGTAAGTGAGCTCACTGGTTAATCTACGGTTAAACATTTCGTTGATATATATTGGATGATACAAGTGGCTTGAGTGTGTATGCTTGTATGCATTAATGGTCCATTGTGCTTTATTAATCAACTATGTAAAAGCAGTATATATGGTATTAGTTTGTTTCACCTGAATAGAGTAATACATTTATGAACCTTAAGGACTTAAGCAGTGGTGTCTAGTGTTGTGAGATCTGAAAACATGTGTACTTTCCTATTAACAGAGCACATGCATGCAAGCTGAAGTAGAACATGACGCATTAGTTTGTTTTTAAGGTACAAACATGAAGTAATAGTTTGTTTTTGAGGTACAAACATGAAGCAGTAGTTTGTTTTTGAGGTACAGACATGAAAGTAGAAATGAAAATTCTCATATCTAAGTTAATGGAAATTGACAGGGTGGGTACTAAAATGAAATCTTCTAGAGGAGATGTAGTCTCTACCTTCCTTTAACCATAACATGCATCTACCTAAACTTCTGTGACCAGTTCCTTGTTCGTATATTGAATTTGCAGAACGTATTACCTCATTCAAAGTGTAGTCGCTGATGAGGTGAAATAATTTCGTAGATGGGATTGATTTGAGGTGGGAAATGCCGATAAAATATTTGAAAGCACTTCTAAAGATCAAGTGGAAAGGAAAACTCAATGATGTGAAATACAAAGTTAAAAACATAGACTAAAGTTTAGGATTATACCTCGATCATAGCCTGAAGGACAATAGCATGTTTACTGCATGAAACTTAGTGCTAGTCTTGCTGGAATGCGGTTGGCATTATGTACTAGTGTTGCTGAATGCTTTTGCTCGGTAAACTTCTCTTAATATAAGAATTGTAAAAAAAAAAACTAGAAGAAGAAAGGGACGGGGGGAAAAGGAAGAGAGGATCAGGGGCTTAGTTCGAATGTGGCACGTAAGGTATGGTGTATCTTGGTACTGTTGGCACTGGAAAGTGAAGTGGAAGGATCAAAATAGATTATTTGTATTACTGTTAGTCACTTCGTGTTCAAAAGATGAAATATGAACTTCACCAGAATTATTCCTTTTTATCAACATATTGCTTGTTTTTGTTTCTCGAACCATGCTACCAGACTTGTTTTTGTCATTATTTAAAACATCATCCATCCATTCTAGAAAGTGATGTTTGCATGTCCTGACTCTGACTTAAGATCTTATCACAGTTTTCCTCCTTTACTTTATCACTACGTTGATCGTTCACTAAATGCTCATTAAGATGAGATACACTACTGCCAAACTTAATATGACAACAAGCCTACTTACTCTGTAGTCCATCTTGATTAAAAATTTCCCATCTTTATGAACTTGTCCCTCATTTAAAACATTTCCATTTTCCAAATATTGATCCAAAACATCAAAGTTGTTGAATGTACCAACAGTGCCAGTAGCAATCACAACTTTCGTGTTTACCAGCATATTTGGAAATCAAGAAATTTTCTTTCAGAGAAAAGAAGGAAACATTTCGAGTAACACTTGGATGGTGCGTCACAGTATGCATAACTTCTTTACCTTTGTTACTTTTACTCTGTAGCAATGATCTGTTTTTTTTTCTTCTGATTAAGCAGACAAATTGCACGAGTTTAGGCAAAAAGGAAAACATAGGGAAGTACGATACATGCAAAAGTAAAAGAAGGGGAAGAAGGAGCCGGGTTTGATCAGCTGGCATTGCATGTGAGTGGGAATGCGTGTACATGAGGAGATGGCATGAGGTGCGACAGTGGAGAGGAGGAGAGGATCGGCGTTGATGGTTGAATAAAGCTGGTTGATGGAGCGAGAAAATTATGAGGAATATTAGTAAGAGATATTCGGTTGACCAAAAACTACGAGGTATTTCTGAAGTTCAGAAAATAAATGGAATAAAGAGGAATTGGGAGAAGATGTTGAATTGGTAATCGACTAAGTCGAAGTTAGGAAAGTTCCATTCACTTTCCATTTTAAATAAGATTTAAATTAATTATATATTGAATTAACGAAATATAGTCATATATCTAAGTCGTATACATTGACGTAGGGATTATAACAATATGGTATAATCAAGTAAAACAAATGGATTTTTAAACCAAATTAAACCTGAGATGTATATGATTTGGAAATAATAAATTTCCAAGATCAACCAATTCAAGAATGACGTTTAGTTGTATTTGAATTGTTGAATGGTGATAAACAAGATCTGTTGTGATGATCAATTTGTTGATCAAAGTAATTGTAAGGATGTGGTTTGACCCAATAGACTTGTTCAGTTTAAATTAATCATTTACATGTCGTATTTAAAAAATTGTTGAAATCTGGAATTTTGTAGATAAGTCCTGATAAAATAAATACAGGAATTTGTTGAATATGATAACATGATTCCTTAAAGTATCCTTGGCCCTAAAAGATTTTCACGTTCATCGCTTCATAGAGACCGGGATTGGGTTTCTCAATGAAATCCAAATACCACTTTGTTTCGACCTAGGCATTGATTAATTTGAAGACAAGTTGAAGAACATTGAAGATGGAGTTTATGCAAGGGCTGTTCTATCGAACCTAAGTAGAAATTGCCTAAAATGGATTTACAGGATAGTGCCTTCGGTTTGTCTAGTCCCAAGACAACTTGTATGGACGAATGTTTGACAGAGTATGCCTAACATATTGGGTAAGTTGATATCTTCAAAACTATGTTTGATGGCAGAGAAATTCGTTTCTCTTAGCTTTATACCCGTGGTTTTGGGGAAATCAATTTGTGATTTGATAGGTTTGACAATGTGACATTCAAAGCAAATGAAGACATGTTATATCTAAAGGTAAGTTTTAACCTCAAGCCTCTCAACCGGGAAATAAAAAAAATAGGACAGGCAACATGGCTAACTAGGTCGCTCCCAATTAGGGTATATTGCCACCATCTAGAGAACATTCATTTTGTTACTTCTTTCGCTTCTTTATCTCCTGGGAACGGTTATGTTGGTCCCAACCGTAAGGTGACAATATATTCGATACACTCAACAGAAATGAGTGGTCGCTCGTGTGTGATCGTGTTGCAAGATGTTCTTGTTGAACCCACTGTATTCCTCTCTAGAGATACACTATCGGAAGGTGGTTCCATACCTTGTCATAATCGGAATCCAATCTCCAATAAGCACCCACGGTTTTGATTGCATACTACATATGTAGAACGTGAGATGCAAGCGTTCTACTAGATGATTATTTATTTGTGGTTTGGTAGACACTATTATAATATCAAAAGAATTTTGATACAAAGATATTTTGGGCTATCATAAGATAAAACCATCCATTTTTATGTGTGGATCAGTCTTACAATTACCTTTTCTTTCGAAATGTTTTGAAAGTTAAACCAAGTTATTTTTGGATTCTCATAAGGGAAAAAACGTTCCCTTTTTACGGCGTGGTCTTATGAGATATCTTTCGTTTATCAAACTATTTTAAAATCGTTTACTCATACCAGTCCCATAACTGACCCATAGTTTGTTTTTCTACGTTTTCCCTAAACTCTTGGGTGCCCAAATTTGTACGGACAGTCAAGTAGTTCAGGATTTTACAAATTTACTGGAAGAGCTGGGAGTAGGACGCTTCAATAATAGATATATAGAGTTTATTTCTGTTGTATTGTATATATGATTGTACTCTAACGATGTATGTAAGTTCAAAGCCAGTTCGTATTTCCAAAGAGATTATATATTTATCGTATTTTATTCATTTCGCTGTGCGATTCGTGTTTACTCTGATTTTATGTATATTCTTCTTTTTTTCTATTCTAACTTTTCTATCTTATCTTCTCTCGTCCTCTAATTTCTTTCTTTGACATCTAAGTTTTTGTGCTCTTTGAGTTGGACTTGGATTGTATTTGGTTAACTCAAAGGGTACCGAAATTTGGGTCGTCACACTTGGTATCAGAGCATATGGTTGAGTAATAACCTTGGCTTTGTAGCGTAAATCAATAGAGATGGGGTTAGTAATACCCTAGATTGAGTTTGAGTGTATATATGAACGCATATTTGTTAATTGATATAAAAACTATTTATATTGTGTTGATTGGTTTGTCGAGTGGTTTAAAAATTCTGGTCGATACAGGGTGCACACTGTATCGAAAAGTGTATATAAACTCTTGAATAGATTAATTCGACACAGTATTGTTTTAAAAAAGCGGGTAAGTGGAATAATTTTCCCAAATTTTTTTTTATGAAAGTAGAATTTTCCAAAATTATTATTATATATTAATGTATCGATGGTTGCTATTATCATCAAACAGAGTATAAATTTGAAGTGGTTATATATATAATCAATTGAATTTGTATAAGAAATATACAAATAAAACAAACTGGAATTTTTTTTGAGAAAAACTAATGATTAGGGAAAATTCAAAAGTCTTGAATTTGGAGTAAAAACCTGGAGTTTGGATTTGGGAGTTTGAAAATTTAACTGGAATAAGTTAAGTAGATTAGGGTTTGGCTGATATTAAATTGAATAGATTTAAATTGGATTTAGAACGATGTCAAGTGGGATCAAGATAGGAAATGAAGTTATAAATGATTCTATAACTTGGTAATGAACTTGGATAGAAATACTTAACTATTTTGAGTAATCGAAATTTTCAAATATGATTTAAAAACCTGACTTGGTTTATATTATAAGATTTGGAATTATTTTCCAAATTAATCAGGATATTTTCTTAAGTGAAAATGGAGTAATATGGGTTGATAAGGAACTAAGATATAGAATTGTAACCTAACTGGAGATTGGATGAGATAAATGGTTTTCTAAGTATTGATCTTGTGTTGATTTCGGTCTTCGGGGTTGATACTTAAAAATTTATTTTCTTACCGATTTACGGTCAGGGACTGATGAATGAAAGTTTGTATTGTTTGTATTGCTTGCTGTAAAATATTTTGGGTAGATAACCTATGTGTTTGGAATGCCTTGTGTAACGTCCTGTGTTTTTAGCGATTGAATAATTAATTAATTTAATTATTTAAATATCGATTTGGCGATATCGATAACTTGAGTTAAATAATTTTGATTATTTAATTATAGTAAATAGGGGGATAATAAGTTTAATTTGCGAAACAGTCAGAAATAGTTGAACTAATAACATTATGTGAATTGGATAATTCTATATATTTAAATGAGTTTAAATTCGAGTTATGATAATGAGTATATTATTTAAAAACAACAATTGAACGTATTAATTATAACATAATTATAATCGAGATCATAACATTGTGGTAGTTCGTTATATTGGATTTTGAACTTAAATTGAATATACATAATCCGTTTTAAGTCGGAATTCTGTGAAACAAGAAACCTTTGAATCTATTAGATCATATTTTTCTAATGGAAGTGAAAAATGGAGATTTCGTCTTATAGATTGTAAGTTATGTCCAAATCAAATTTCCATATAATCACTATGGAATTATTTATAAACCATAATGATTTATTTATTTTAATAAATATTTATTTCGAATTTGGATGAGATATTTGAGACGTAATTATAATTTAATTTTTAGAATTTTTCTGTAATTTTTATTTTGAAAAACACTACTACAAAATAGGTCAATTGCATCGGTTGTTTACCCCCCTGTTGCATCAGTTCACAACCGATGCATATGTAGCTGATGCAAAAAGGTAAAAAAATTGCATCGGTTTCAGAACCGATGCGACGGCTATAATTTTGCATCGGTCGTTAGCAATAATCGGTGCAAAAAGAAGGTTTTCAACTCAAAACTAATTTTTATGTTGCATAAGTTGTTGGTAATAACCGATGCAAAAATTACATTTTTGCACCGGTTATTACTGCCAACCGATGTAGTATAGAAACCACTACCTTTGACCCATTCTTATTTTGCATCAGTTGTTTTTGACTGTCGATGCAAAATATCACTATATTGCTTCAAATATCAATAACCAATGCAAAAAAACTCTTATCATAACAAATAATTGTTGCATGTAATTTTACAATCATGTAAAATAAAATCGAATTGATAACAAATGCAGAATAAATAAGATAACACCAATATATACATACATGCAATAAACATACATATATTTCATTTATAGTGTCCATAATCCATATAAAAAAGTAATTTACAAATTCATTTTAGTACAATAATTCAAATATTTGGTAGATACAATCATTTCGAAGCAATACATCCTAAACTATGAAGTACTCTAATACAGCAACGCTTTCGCCATCATTCTTCACTTCAATCCAACACAAGAACCTGAACCTGAACTGAGATAATATACGTAATATCAATAAATAAAAATGTATTTGAAGCTTGAAAATAAAATGCAGATTAAAACTTTGAAAAAAAAAATCTAATATTGACATACTAGCATACTTTCTATCAGCAAAAGTGACTACTTTTACTGGCTCTATTTCAAGTAGCTTTAATACAAATAAAAAGAATATTATCAAACTGGTGCATTAACATTGTTAAACCAATCCAAAAAAATCACTAAAATGCTACAATGTGTAATATAAGAAGAACATAAATAACTACAGACATGAGGTTAAGGGACGTACTTTCATAATGTATACTTGTCTGAATGGTTCAGTTAATGACTTTGGCATCACGCCAAAGCAATCAGAACAACGTATATGTAAATACTTTATGTATAATGGTTTTAACGTGGGGGTACAACTCTTCAACATTGGGCAAAAGAAACTGCATCATATATTTACATAGAAATCAAAACAATGTCTAGACAAATTCTCGTGTGTTGACCAAACACAATTACATTCATGTGTATTTCCCATTTTTGTTTTAAGTGTCTGCCACTTTTTTTACTAAACCTAAAAACTAATAGAAGCACGTGAAATTGTGTGAATGGTACTGGTATTCTGAGTACAGAAAAGGAAAAAGACGAAAATAAAACCAAGAAAGGAATGGAACTTAATTGAAACCAACCTTGCAAAAATAACATAAGATTCAAGTATTTTACCAACCGGTTGTCCAATGACCGATGCTTTTAAAACAAATGGAACAACATGATTGCTCTCATGCTGTCTATGAGGATCATTCCAACTCCTTTGAATTAGTTCACTTTTAAACTCCTTTCTATTTCTTCTGATGCAACACCTGATGAATTCAACAGGCTTTATCAGAATTTAATAAACACAAAGAATTTATAAACTTCAATAAACATTAGCCGACTATATCAGAATTTCACAAATGAAGAAAAAGCATCCATCATGCCAACTTGACCATCCATGGCATTAAAATAGCACGAGTGCCACTAACAATCACTATGCAACAAGACAAAGACAACTATATACCCCATTCATCCATCCAAGCTTGCTAAAAACTGCCATCACTTGAGAGCTTACTGTAATTGTCTAATATCTCACACCTTACTCAATGAAACAATACAGGACTATTTTATCTATATATATAAAAAATTAGAGATGAAAGCTAACAAATTTCTTGTATATCTCAAAGGCTAAATTTAGATAGTGTAAGTAATACTGATTTTGAGTAAAAAAAGGAGGATGTTTATTTCATTTTTCAAAGAATGGGAAGAAGAAGAAGAAGATATGATAGTGACTTGTATCTTATATCCCTCCTGTGTGTGTTCAACTTTCAACAAGCATAAACATTAAATGGAAGATTATTTTAAACAGTTACATAAAACATGATTTCATATCAAAATCAAATTACAACCAAAATACCCAACGTTTCTTACTACATTAAAATACTAAATAAAGACGTGAATATCTCACCTTCCACATGGCTGAAATGCTTTATGTTTTGGTCTTTGAGTGAAGAGAAAAAAATTGAGTTAAAAAGACAAATATGTCATACTCACAGATTGGGTGTTCCATCAAACTAGAAGGGCTGTTGAATTCGTTTGCAACACCTGATCTATTATATTATATGAAAGCACAATCTTCCTCCAATGACCTTTCAGTTCCATTTCTGCCAAAAAATCAATACGCTGACATGTGTCCAAAGAAATTAACCAATGGTGAAAATGAGTTTAAACATTTGCGCCTCTTGGTTTTCTACAGTTACGTTCCTTCCTTCTATTGTTAGACATTCACAATTTGAAACTTCCCCCATTAATGTTAAACTTACAATCTGTAACAACCCGGAAATTCTGAGCCAATTTAAAATTTTTATTTTGGCAATTTTAATGAATTTTGAATATTTAAAATGAATTATTTTAAATAATAGCGACGAAAAATTTATTTTGAATATAATTCGGACGTATATATTTATATACATCGCCGTTAGAATGTAAATAATTATTTATAATTATTAAAGGAATTGAAAATGGCGCGGTAGTTCGATAATTCGATTTCAAACTTCAAGTGAATGTACAGGATTCAAAATAAACCGGATCTTAGTGAAACCAAAAATATTAGAATATATTCGAGAATATCTTTCCAACGAATCCAAAAAATTGAAATTTCATAGCGGGAATCAGAAGTTACGTCCAGTTGAAAATTCAGAATAGTCGCTATGGAATTCTGGCCCTTAAAAATGGAAATTCTGCAAATGACCTCTGTTTTCGACGAAACCACTTTTGTTGGATCTGTGATGTCGAATTATTGCTAGGTTTCAAAATTCATAATTTTTTGAATCAGTATGTGAGCGTGGCGAAGCTAAATGTGTTTTGTCAGTTTCAGTCAATTTGGGTCGACCAGAAAATGGCCATTTTTCAAACGGTCTCAAAATTTGATGAAATTAGTTTTGTTAGGACCGTATCGTCAATACAAAGCTAGAAATAATTTTTCGAGAATTTTTAGAAACTGTTTGTGGCCCCGGTAATTTGAAATGTGCGTTAAATTGAATATATAAAGAATTATATTTTAAATTCAATGGAAACTGATCGTAACGGTCGAATTGGCCTACGAAACATATCCCATTGAGTTCGGAATGGGGGTATTTAGCTAGGGACGACAGTCGTTGGAGTTCTTTTCGAGATTGGAACCATATCGGAGTATGTGGGGACTTAATATTAATAAAATTATATATATATATATATATATATATATATATATATATATATATATATATATATATACGTGGTCAAAACTAGGTCAAAATCATTCTGGGCCAAACCATCGAAAACCCGCCTCCATCTGAGAACCCACGGTGGAAATTTATTCGATCCTTTCTCCTCCAATATTTCAAAATTCATTCAGTAAAATTGAAACTATATAAACGAAAATTGTGGAGATTATTATGCTCTTCAAATCCATACATACTCTGAGCAATTAACGTTCAAGAAATTGTGAGCTGGATTGGCTCAAAGGCCACGGGTTCACATGCCATTCCAGGCAAGGGGATGGCGTCGAATTGGGTCCCACTCCGGGCATGGGTGCGAGGCACGAAGGAGAAGGTGATGGAGAATTCCGGTGGTCCTCCAGCGCGGCGTGGGCGGTGCTAGGATGAATCCTAGGAGGCGAGCTCGATACTGAAGACCACGACTTCGGGTTTTTCTCCAAAATGAGAACACGATTACGATAGAACGAACGAGAAAAAAATCAAAACAGTTCAGAAATAAGGACTGACGGAGTGGAAACCCAAGGTGAGAACTTCTCGCTCTAATTTTATTTCTAGTTAAAAATATATACTAGTATGTAGACGGTGCTTAGCAGCACCCGACACCCGTCGTCCACAGACCATTGGCGGCTTGTTTGTTTGATTGTATGTTAATGTGAAAAATTGATTGTGTGATGTGAAATAAAATAAAATATTTATATAGTTAAAAATATTTTATCGTTAAAAATATAATTTTTAACGTGAATGTGAATAAATAAATATTTATAAACAAATCAGACGATTTGTTTTCATACACTGGTTTGACTGATATTGATTGGGACAATAAATTTTACACATCGCCCAAATGCACAAATAAAATCTGTGTTTGATTGTTTGAAACCCCACACGGGTGTTGGGATGATATTTGGCGTACACTAATCCCAATTATTTAATTGTACGTCGATCGATTGGTCGACAGACTGTGTGAGCGTTAATTATTTATATTTGATGCTTATGCAGTTGTGTGGTGCACTTTGGATGATGGTTGATTATATATCGTTGCTATTATATACATGTGTTGTATGGAATCCATATAATTAACATTATATGGTGATTGATTGGGCCTCATTCCAATTGGGAAAATAAAGAATATTATAAAATAATAGTCACGTGTTGACAGTACTCATTTGTTGAGATTAGTCATGTGTTGAAAGAAATATAGATTCATGTGTTGAATAGAATAAATATTCGTTTGTTGAATATAATAACGAAGTTATTGAAAAATATAAAGCCATGTTGATTAGAGATGCGCTATTTTGACACGAACGATATTTATATCGATTATATTCGTTTTATAATGTATATTGAAAAGAGATTTAAAAATTGAATATTAATAGAAATGAATTCGAATTGAAATTGAATAGAAATGAATTCGAATTAAAATTGAATTGAATGGAATTTAATTAGAATTGAAATTGAATAGAATTAAATTCGAATGGAAATTGAATAGAATTGAATTCGAATTGAAATTGAATTGAAAACGAATTAGAATTGAATTAAAATCGATTTTAATTGAAATCAATTTGAAATGAATTTAAAACGAATTTATATTGGAAAAATTCAATTTTGATTTGAATTTGAAATGAAGTGGAAATCGTTTTGAAAATGAATTTAAAACGATTTATAAAATTCGTTTTTAAAAGGAAATCAATGAAGTATATATTATATATATAATATAATGGCCTGAATAGAACGCGCCGCGCTGCGGCAGTTCGCGAATTTCGACCATTGACTTCGAATTGACGTTGCGGGAGATCCGACCGTCGGATTCTCCTGAAACTGGAACCGTTGGGTTCGTATCGAAAAGAGATTTCCAATGAATATTAGAAATTTGAAATCAAATGGTTGGATTTGGAGATATGTCCAAATAAAATTTCCCAAAAGTGCGGATGTGCATTACGGTGTTTTCTCTCGCCGAGACATAAGCCGCAGTGATACTCAATTTCCCAAAAGTGCGGATGTGCATTATGGTGTTTTCTCTCGCTGAGATGTAAGCCGTTGCAGATGGCACTACGCGATCGATCTTTCGAATCAGGAGCCACCATGATGGAAATCCAATTTCCAAATACGACATTTTGCGGTTTTGATCGTAGAGCCTAGTATTGGTGACATGATATATGGTACCCATGCCGTCTATGATTGATACATTTATATTTGAAATTGTTTTCTTCACTTATAGTAATAATATAAGATGAAATTTCATGTATCAAGCATATTTGGCTATTATAAGGGAAAACCCTATCCTCTGGCTTGCGTTGCATTGTGTGATGGGACCTGGGTCTTATAATAGCTTCATTGTTCTTTATTTAGCATTGCGCTGTTTGTTTTATGCACGGGTATTCTTGGGAGGAAACACGTTCCGTGTTATACGGCGTGGTCCCTTGATTTACCTAACTTTAAAAACAAAGATTAATAACTGTTTTAGTTCTCACACCAGTCACATGACTGACCTAGAGTTTATTGTTTTAACCTAAACTCTAGGTGCCCCTATTTTCCACAAGGACAGCTAGTAGTTTTGGTTTTGCAGATTGATATTCTCAGGATCCTGATTTACAACTGGAACGATGCTCGGAAAGCTCAGTATCCGTGTATTACTTTCAGTTGTGTTTTATATTGTTTTTCCGCTGCTATGTAATTTATTGTAATCTCTGATATTTGTCGGTTGTATATTTATTCATACTCTGTATATTCTTGTATTCTGATGGAATTGTTGTAATATACAATGAAATGTTCTTCTGTTTGTGTTCTATTTTGTCGTGTTCTCAAGGTAATCTGGGCTTTCCTTCATGTGGAAGTTACGGGCTATCACAGTTGGTATCAGAGCTTTGGTTTACAGAGCTCGAGAACAAGACACATTAGAACCATACGAAAGAATTCATCAGATATTGGAATAGTAATATCCAATGAGAATAACTCGTTAGAGATGGGATCAGTAGTATCCTAGAACGAGTGTGAAGAGTATATTTTTCAAATGAAACCAATTTTGTTTTGAAAGTTTAAACTAGATTTTACGTATTTGATTTCTAATCACAGGCATTCATTGTCCTTAAAAGATTTCTAATGCTTTTATGTTTATATGCATAGTGTGTGTATATGTCTTTATCTAATGCAAAATCAGGCGGTCTACTGATTCAGTTGACCTCCTTAATGCGAATCATGTCAGTGCCATGCGTCCAATCATGTATGCAAGCATCCCTAATTATGTAAATACTACATGCGTGCACAACCATTCATCCATATGCAACATCCATATGATAACATATCAAGTTCAACTTACAAACAAATACATATTTGTAAATGCAATATGCAAGCGTCCGAACTTGATCTAGTGCCTAATATGTATGCATATGCATCCAGGAGCAACCATTAGCAACCACCAATCATAACATGTTTCAAATACATGTTTACATCCATTGGCTTCTACCTAAGGATCGAAGATACGACCTAGAGGATATACTTTGGAAAGAGAGAAACAATTATGCGCAAAGCTCCTAAACAAAGAAATCAAGGATGCACCCTTAAGGAAAAGGGTATGATGCTAGTATCTAGCCTTCTTGAGCTTTACTCCACTGTATCTTAACTAATTTAACTTCACGATTGTGAAGTTTCTGACCTTCATTTCCAAAGTAAACAGATGTCAATCACGGTACCGAGTATATGTACTTAAGTTGATTAGAGGTCTCCCTCTTATCCTCCATGCCATAACTATAAGGGTCAAAAGGTCACTACGTGCTTTTTAGAGTGCATGCCACAACTATTCATCTCTCACGCAAACCATCCTAGTCGAACTCGACATCCCTCAAGTACAAGCCCCAAAGGCCTAAACCAATATCAGACAAGCACCCAAGGAATATCTCCTCCGAATTTAGACGATCTATGTGAGATGATATAAACAAACCCGATAGCTATTCTCAAATCCCTACTAACCAAAAATAAACTGGTCGGACCACCAATTGGATTAGAGACTCTAGTGGGATCTTCCTACTATCTAAGTACTATGGTGCAGAGACTCAACTATGGAAGTGGATATGAACAAATGCGAAGGGCTAAAACCAAAGGAAAGAGTACGAATAGCAAAACTAGACTCTTCCAACAGAACTTTACTACCTTTCTCCTAGGTACGCTTGGCGGTGAAAGTATGTACTTGCCCTTCTGAAAATCTTGTTCCTCGTTCTTGCCCTTGTCCTTAATTATATGCCCTATTATACCCTAGTAAAGATACTTCCTCTTGTCTTAGGTTTTATAATTTCTTCCTCCTTTGTGAACTAAATATACATCCGTGAATTCCTCATCCTAAGGTTGTGCTCCCTAGCCAAACTCCTCATCCCCTTCCGTGTGTAGTCATGTTGACAAATCTCTCGAAAGCTGCTTCCATCGTACAGAAAACCCTATAAGCTTGAAAGAAAACTGGCCGTAAGTGAAACAACCACAACCCTAGATGGAAGTCGGGTACTACTTTGCCCTTCGATGAGGTTACCTCCCAAAAATCCAGGAGCCCCAGAGACTCAAGAAAGAAGGAGACAAGAAATCAAACAGAGGAAGAGAAAATAGTGCGTATGGCTTTGGGGAATATGCCTTTAAAACAAATCTTTTCTTTTAAAAATGCTTCTTTAAAAACCATTTTGGAAATAATTTTTCAAATCCTTTATCTGATCTGGTAACCTTCAGCTCTGATACCACGTGTAACACCCCACGTCCGTTAGTGTCACTCACAAAGGGAATGCACTAAGTTCTGTGGAGCATTTAGGGTAAAAGATGCAGATAAATTACAAGACAGACAGAAATTAAACAGCGGAAAATAAAACTTTGCTTTATTGATAAAATGATTTGTACAATGGTTTCTTTATAATATCAGAGTTTCTTTTGTCTTACAAAATAAAGAAGCATAAAAATAACATTTATATTCCCCAATTTTAACACAAGCCAGCCATAGCATCTGAAAAGAGAATCCAAGCAAAACTTCGACAAATCTTCAAGCTGGGAAAGAGTAACAGTCCAACTTAACCCGAGCTATACAACTCCCTCCTCTACTACCTAGGGGGGGGGGGGGACGGAAGAAAAGAAGACGAAAGAAAAACAGAGTCAGACATAAAGCCTGAGTAAGTTCTGTAACTTCTAGCATGTGAACATGGAAAACAAAACGACATGAATTAACTGAATACAAGATAACACCATGATGATAGGGTCAGCAAGATTAGACAAGATCAACACAAGATATGCTAAGATAAGATAAACTGGATGTTCTCTAATACTTTCGCCGCTTCGCCATTTCCTTGTTATACGGATTTTCTATTATCTCTGCACCACCTAACTAATGTCCCAACTAGTAATGCTAACGTGATCCCAATCCCTGTATTTTCCATCGCCTTCAGGCATCCATTTATTTATTTGTTGCATAGATTTAATCTAGGGTTTTCTACCAAGTGCCTTCTAGATTCAACTAGAGTTTACGATGTCTGCTGAACGCTTCTCGGATTCAGGATTTATGCCACCTAGTTCAACTAGGAATTATGCTACCTGTCGAACGATGCCCCCAAGTCTAGGACACACTACCTAGAGTGGTATATGTTCCTATACTTCCCCACGCATGTATCGTGAATCATTGTCGCTTGTCTAGATGCACATGTCCTATAATGTGCGGTCCGAGTCCTGTGACAGGGCAAATCAAGGAATACAGAACTCGGTCGGGAGCTTTCAGATATCTGCCGATGCAGATGCTAAGGTCTATTTTTATTCCAGTGGCTATGGTCCCACTTGACCCCTCCCTCAACTAATGAAAGGCACACCTTGTAAAATGAGAACTATACGCCGGCTCCCGGTGCCCCACTATCCTATGGCCATCCTCACCCATAACTAGATAGCAAGTATATGGTCTTTTGGAGTTCTCCGCCTTTCCGCTTCACATATCTCGATTGACTCAAGATGGATGGTAGACGACGAGTCGCTATCACAGGGCTACCGTTTGCTCGCCGAATCACGCCGGTCCATCCTGGTCTTTAGGTTGCCATGTATTGCAACCAAGGCATACCCCTGGTTCTTCTACGCAGACCTTAACCTCTATGGGCCCAGGCGGATCATCTGCAGCCTCACAGAGGGATACCAAGAGTACCCTCACGTCCCCTCGAAGCCTCGGGCTTCGTAACCCAATTCGTTGGAGCCTCCTTTTTACTCAGACGGACATTCGCTCCTTCCCGTGTTATACTAAGAATTACTACTTAGTTTTACCAACTAAGATTTACCACTTAGTTTCCAGAATCGTTGTTTTCTTAACTAAGGTTTACTACTTAGTTCTCTTTCCTGTCAATTTGGATTGGTTAAGTGTCATTAGTCATTTCAAGCTAACTTAACCCCCTTCATTTATCCTGTTAAACTGGTTAAGTGTTATCAGTAATTTCATGTTGACTTAACCCGACCACAAACCAAGTTATATTGGTTAAGTATTCCTTATTACTTAACCCTACCCATTATCCTGTATTGGTTAAGTGTTCCTTTTTAACTTAACCTTGCCCGTCTGTTTTCACTAACATATTATTAATGGTTAAGTATTGTCCCTTCATGTTTTAGACTTAGCCTTATTCCTTTATCACAACCTGATGGTTAAGTGTTCAAGTTTACTTAACCCTACGGTCTAGCCCAGCTAACATATCAAAATTGGCTAAGTGTATTAGATTTTACTTAACCCCAACTTCAAGTATAGTTAACATATTAATTTGGCTAAGTGTATTTACTTTACTTAACCCCTTACAAGTCTCATTTTGCTACCTTGAGTTTAGTTAAGTGTTTCTATGGATTTAGCCCTCCCATTCTAGCTTAACTGTGTTAAGTTGGTTAAGTGTTCCAATGGACTTAACCCTCCCATTCTAGCTTAACTGTGTTAAGTGTCAGTCTAAACCTAACCCCACCCATCATTGTAGTTATCATGTTGAACTGGTTAAGTGTCTTAGTTAACTTAACCCTACAATTCTTGTTCTAGCTTTAACTAAATAAATAAATTAAAGCCGCTACCACTCACATTAGACAGGTATTGGTGCGACTACTGGATGTGTCGGTTGGTTCCGGGCAGGTTTACATCGCAACTCAGTCTAACCTCGGGCTAGGCATATTCATGTTTTCTAAGTTCAAAGCGTTTCAATTTATCTTTAAATCAAGTTCTGAAAGTAACCATCCCGTTCGTCGGATCAGTTAGGGATAGCCAGGGAGAGCAGGAAACTTGTATTTTCCAAACCCAAGCCTAGACACTATCCTCTTTGTCACCCAAGAACTTTCTGGTGTGTCATTAAAAGAGATGTCGTTAATAAACCTTTAATTTGTCTAAATTTATATTTCCTCACTCAGGCCAAATTCTATAAGTAAATTATTTATAATTTACTTATTTCCTAATTATTCTTTTAATGTAAACTGTCTACATTCATTCTTATGGCCCATTTCCCCTTCTAAGTCATATTTATGCTTTTTGGTATGTGGACTATACCAAATTAAGTGTCACTAACCATGATTTTGCTAAACCTGCCAATTACTCCCAATTATGGCTAATTTCACATTTATGCCAATATACTTACCGTGCCAAATTAGCTAATCCAATTCCGATTCAACATTCTAATTCTAGACTTATTACTCTAGTTCACTATTCATGTAAATGCTAGATTTACACGTCAATACTAGATTCAAATTACACATTATAATTCATGTCAAATTTATCCAATTTGCATTTCTATGAACATGCCATAATACATGTTCCCAATTTATGCCAATTTCCAAGTTAAACTACGTTTTTAGTAAATTTCATATTTTGCCCAAATCGCATTCCCACTGTTCGTATAATCGTGATTCAGTCTAGATTATAAACAAAGCTAGGTTCGTAGAAAATAGGGAATGAACCAAAGATGCTATGCAAAAGATAGACATACTAACTGGCATAAAAAGGGTTGAATAACGACGTCGGTTCAAGAACATGGGTAGACCTAACTTAATAGGTAAATTCCCAAGGTCTAAAACCAAAGATAACCAAGAATAGACAGAATAGAGACGTAGGTTCAAGAACATGGGTAGACCTAACTTAATAGGTAATTTCCCAAGGTCTAAAACCAAAGATAACCAAGAATAGACAGAATAGATGATCGGGTTTAGACCCAATTTCATAGTCACAAAACTTAAGCAACACTTTCCTAGTCATGAATCACAGGTGTTTAATCACAGATGTCCTTGTTATGTCATAGGCAATAGTTTATATTTCTTAATCAAAGGCATAGACTTAGTCAAGGAAATAATCCTCATAGTCACAGTCACAGTCATAGGCAATGTTCATAGTCATAGGCAATGTCCATAGTCATAGGAAATGTTCATAGTCATAGGCAAATGTTCATAGTCATAGGCATATGGTTTTAAGGTCCATAGTTTCATAGTCACGGTCTTATTTGTCCTCGAATCATAACAGTTCTTAATTTGGTTCAAGAGTATAGGCACTGATTCGAATAGAGAGAGATTTGGCATATTCTTTTATTCCTTTAATTTCATGTCATGAACAGAGAAAAACGTTCAAATCTAGAAATAACTGACTTATAGGGATTTAGATTAGAAAAGAAAGGTGGCATTACTATGATTCGTGCGACGTTGCTCGAAACCGTTTGAGCTAGCCTTTGATTCTTCACTTGAAATCCTAGCCTGACTTGAACCTCTTCTTGAAAGTCTTTGAGCAGCATCTCCTCGTCTTGATTTATTTTATATATATTATTCTATTTATTACCCTTTTAAGAGGAGGAGAAGAAGCCATGTTCACTAAGAATCTTTGCAGCATAAGGGTAGAGGAGAATTGTGAATAGAGAAGAAGACTAGGGCTGTTTATATAGTGTTAGGCGGACGAATCTGGTCAGAATGGCGTCTAGATACAGAAGAACAAACCAGGTGCAGAAAACAGGAAAAAGCAGGGGGTCGACCCCCAGGTCGACTACCCAGTCGACCTGGGTGACCCAGGTCGACTACCCAGTCGACCTGGGTGCCTTGGGTGGGAAAATTCCCGCCCAGCCCATTCTGGGTGCGATTTGAATTTTGAACCTGACCTGTTTTGAAATTTGAACTTCGCTGAATCTTCCGGAGGCCATACCTTCTTCATACGGACTCCGATTTATGCAAACTCGTACTCGTTTTCATGCAGAATTCCGAGATGAACGCAATGGCGCAGCCTGTTTCCCTTGATTTTGGTTTTAACTTTTAATTCTGCCTTGATTTGTGAATCTTAGCGTTACAGAATCACGGGGTGTTACGTTCTCCCCCACTTAAAAGGATTTCGTCCCCGAAATCTTCAAGTTAGGAAGAATGTGTCCTACCATCCAATCACCCATCTACTCAACCATCCAATCATAGGCATTCATTGTCCTTAAAAGATTTCTAATGCTTTCATGTTTAAATGCATAGTGTGTGTATATGTCTTTATCTAATGCAAAATCAGGCAGTCTACTGATTCAGTTGACCTCCTTAATGCGAATCATGTCAGTGCCATGCGTCCAATCATGTATGCAAGCATCCCTAATTATGTAAATACTACATGCGTGCACAGCCATTCATCCATATGCAACATCCATATGATAACATATCAAGTTCAACTTATAAACAAATATATATTTGTAAATGCAATATGCAAGCGTCCGAACTTGATCTAGTGCCTAATACGTATGCATATGCATCCAGTAGCAACCATTAGCAACCACCAATCATAACATGTTTCAAATACATGTTTACATCCATTGGCTTCAACCTAAGGATCGAGGATACGACCTAGAGGATATACTTTGGAAAGAGAGAAACAATTATGCGCAAAGCTCCTAAACAAAGAAATCAAGGATGCACCCTTAAGGAAAAGGGTATGATGCTAGTATCTAGCCTTCTTGAGCTTTACTCCACTGTATCTTAACTAATTTAACTTCACGATTGTGAAGTTTCTGACCTTCATTTCCAAAGTAAACAGATGTCAATCACGGTACCGAGTATATGTACTTAAGTTGATTAGAGGTCTCCCTCTTATCCGCCATGCCATAACTATAAGGGTCAAAAGGTCACTACGTGCTTTTTAGAGTGCGTGCCACAACTATTCATCTCTCACGCAAACCATCCTAGTCGAACTCGACATCCCTCAAGTACAAGCCCCAAAGGCCTAAACCAATATCAGACAAGCACCCAAGGAATATCTCCTCCGAATTTAGACGATCTATGTGAGATGATATAAACAAACTCGATAGCTATTCTCAAATCCCTACCAACCAAAAATAAACTGGTCGGACCACCAATTGGATTTGAGACTCTAGTGGGATCCTCCTACTATCTAAGTACTATGGTGCAGAGACTCAACTATGGAAGTGGATATGAACAAATGCGAAGGGCTAAAACCAAAGGAAAGAGTACGAACAGCAAAACTAGACTCTTCCAACAGAACTTTACTACCTTTCCCCTAGGTACGCTTGGCGGTGAAAGTATGTACTTGCCCTTCTGAAAATCTTGTTCCTCGTTCTTGCCCTTGTCCTTAATTATATGCCCTATTATACCCTAGTAAAGATACTTCCTCTTGTCTTAGGTTTTATAATTTCTTCCTCCTTTGTGAACTAAATCTACATCCGTGAATTCCTCATCCTAGGGTTGTGCTCCCTAGCCAAACTCCTCATCCCCTTCCGTGTGTAGTCATGTTGACAAATCTCTCGAAAGCTGCTTCCATTGTACAGAAAACCCTAAAAGCTTGAAAGAAAACTGGCCGTAAGTGAAACAACCACAGCCCTAGATGGAAGTCGGGTACTACTTTGCCCTTTGATGAGGTTACCTCCCAGAAAGCCAGGAGCCCCAGGGACTCAAGAAAGAAGGAGACAAGAATTCAAACAGAGGAAGAGAAAATAGTGCGTATGGCTTTGGGGAATATGCCTTTAAAACAAATCTTTTCTTTTAAAAATGCTTCTTTAAAAACCATTTTGGAAATAATTTTTCAAATCCTTTATCTGATCTGGTAACCTTCAGCTCTGATACCACGTGTAACACCCCACGTCCGTTAGTGTCACTCACAAAGGGAATGCACTAAGTTCTGTGGAGAATTTAGGGTAAAAGATGCAGATAAATTACAAGACAGACAAAAATTAAACAGCGGAAAATAAAACTTTGCTTTATTGATAAAATGATTTGTACAATGGTTTCTTTACAATATCAGAGTATCTTCTGTCTTACAAAATAAAGAAGCATAAAAACAACATTTATATTCCCCGATTTTAACACAAGCCAGCCGTAGCATCTGAAAAGAGAATCCAAGCAAAACATCGACAAATCTTCAAGCTGGGAAAGAGTGACAATCCAACTTAACCTGAGCTATACTACTCCCTCCTCTACTACCTAGGGGGGGGGGGACGGAAGAAAAGAAGACGAAAGAAAAACAGAGTCTGACATAAAGCCTAAGAAAGTTCAGTAACTTCTAGCATGTGAACATGGAAAACAAAACGACATGAATTAACTGAATACAAGATAACACCATGATGATAGGGTCAGCAAGATTAGACAAGATCAACACAAGATATGCTAAGATAAGATAAACTGGATGTTCTCTAATACTTTCGCCGCTTCGCCATTTCCTTGTTATACGGATTTTCTATTATCTCTGCACCACCTAACTAATGTCCCAACTAGTAACGCTAACGTGATCCCAATCCCTGTATTTTCCATCGCCTTCAGGCATCCATTTATTTATTTGTTGCCTAGATTTAATCTAGGGTTTTCTACCAAGTGCCTTCTAGATTCAACTAGAGTTTACGCTGTCTGCTGAACGCTTCTCGGATTCAGGATTTATGCCACCTAGTTCAACTAGGAATTATGCTACCTGTCGAACGATGCCCCCAAGTCTAGGACACACTACCTAGAGTGGTATATGTTCCTATACTTCCCCACGCATGTATCGCGAATCGTTGTCGCTTGTCTAGATGCACATGTCCTATAATGTGCGGTCCGAGTCCTGTGACAGGGCGAATCAAGGAATACAGAACTCGGTCGGGAGCTTTCAGATATCTGCCGATGCAGATGCTAAGGTCTATTTTTATTCCAGTGGCTATGGTCCCACTTGACCCCTCCCTCAACTAATGAAAGGCACACCTTGTAAAATGAGAACTATACGCCGGCCCCCGGTGCCCCACTATCCTATGACCATCCTCACCCATAACTAGATAGCAAGTATATGGTCTTTTGGAGTTCTCCGCCTTTCCGCTTCACATATCTCGATTGACTCAAGATGGATGGTAGACGACGTGTCGCTATCACAGGGCTACCGTTTGCTCGCCGAATCACGCCGGTCCATCCTGGTCTTTAGGTTGCCATGTATTGCAACCAAGGCATACCCCTGGTTCTTCTACGCAGACCTTAACCTCTATGGGCCCAGGCGGATCATCTGCAGCCTCACAGAGGGATACCAAGAGTACCCTCACGTCCCCTCGAAGCCTCGGGCTTCGTAACCCAATTCGTTGGAGCCTCCTTTTTACTCAGACGGACATTCGCTCCTTCCCGTGTTATACTAAGAATTACTACTTAGTTTTACCAACTAAGATTTACCACTTAGTTTCCAGAATCGTTGTTTTCTTAACTAAGGTTTACTACTTAGTTCTCTTTCCCGTCAATTTGGATTGGTTAAGTGTCATTAGTCATCTCAAGCTAACTTAACCCCCTTCATTTATCCTGTTAAACTGGTTAAGTGTTGTCAGTAATTTCATGTTGACTTAACCCGACCACAAACCAAGTTATATTGGTTAAGTATTCCTTATTACTTAACCCTACCCATTATCCTGTATTGGTTAAGTGTTCCTTTTTAACTTAACCTTGCCCGTCTGTTTTCACTAACATATTATTAATGGTTAAGTATTGTCCCTTCATGTTTTAGACTTAGCCTTATTCCTTTATCACAACCTGATGGTTAAGTGTTCAAGTTTACTTAACCCTACGGTCTAGCCCAGCTAACATATCAAAATTGGCTAAGTGTATTAGATTTTACTTAACCCCAACTTCAAGTCTAGTTAACATATTAATTTGGCTAAGTGTATTTACTTTACTTAACCCCTTACAAGTCTCATTTTTCTACCTTGAGTTTAGTTAAGTGTTTCTATGGACTTAGCCCTCCCATTCTAGCTTAACTGTGTTAAGTTGGTTAAGTGTTCCTATGGACTTAACCCCCTCATTCTAGCTTAACTGTGTTTAGTGTCAGTCTGAACCTAACCCCACCCATCATTGTAGTTATCATGTTGAACTGGTTAAGTGTCTTAGTTGACTTAACCCTACCATTCTTGTTCTAGCTTTAACTAAATAAATTAAGGCCGCTACCACTCACATTAGACAGGTATTGTTGCGACTACTGGATGTGCCGGTTGGTTCCGGGCAGGTTTACATCGCAACTCAGTCTAACCTCGGGCTAGGCATATTCATGTTTTCTAAGTTCAAAGCGTTTCAATTTATCTTTAAATCAAGTTTTGAAAGTAACCATCCCGTTCGTCGGATCAGTTAGGGATAGCCAGGGAGAGCAGGAAACTTGTATTTTCCAAACCCAAGCCTAGACACTATCCTCTCTGTCACCCAAGAACTTTCTGGTGTGTCATTAAAAGAGATGTCGTTAATAAACCTTTAATTTGTCTAAATTTATATTTCCTCACTCAGGCCAAATTCTATAAGTAAATTATTTCTAATTTACTTATTTCCTAATTACTCTTTTAATGTAAACTGTCTACATTCATTCTTATGGCCCATTTCCCCTTCTAAGTCATATTTATGCTTTTTGGTATGTGGACTATACCAAATTAAGTGTCACTAACCATGATTTTGCTAAACCTGCCAATTACTCCCAATTATGGCCAATTTCACATTTATGCCAATATACTTACTGTGCCAAATTAGCTAATCCAATTCTGATTCAACATTCTAATTCTAGACTTATTACTCTAGTTCACTATTCATGTAAATGCTAGATTTACACGTCAATACTAGATTCAAATTACACACATTATAATTCATGTCAAATTTATCCAATTTGCATTTCTATGAACATGCCATAATACATGTTCCCAATTTATGCCAATTTCCAAGTTAAACTACGTTTTTAGTAAATTTCATATTTTGCCCAAACCGCATTCCCACTGTTCGTATAATCGTGATTCAGTCTAGATTATAAACAAAGCTAGGTTCGTAGAAAATAGGGAATGAACCAAAGATGCTATGCAAAAGATAGACATACTAACTGGCATAAAAAGGGTTGAATAACGACGTCGGTTCAAGAACATGGGTAGACCTAACTTAATAGGTAAATTCCCAAGGTCTAAAACCAAAGATAACCAAGAATAGACAGAATAGAGACATAGGTTCAAGAACATGGGTAGACCTAACTTAATAGGTAAATTCCCAAGGTCTAAAACCAAAGATAACCAAGAATAGACAGAATAGATGATCGGGTTTAGACCCAATTTCATTGTCACAAAACTTAAGCAACACTTTCCTAGTCATGAATCACATGTGTTTAATCACATATGTCCTTGTTATGTCATAGGCAATAGTTTATATTTCCTAATCAAAGGCATGGACTTAGTCAAGGAAATAATCCTCATAGTCACAGTCACAGTCATAGGCAATGTTCATAGTCATAGGCAATGTCCATAGTCATAGGAAATGTTCATAGTCATAGGCAAATGTTCATAGTCATAGGCATATGGTTTTAAGGTCCATAGTTTCATAGTCACGGTCTTATTTGTCCTCGAATCATAACAGTTCTTAATTAGGTTCAAGAGTATAGGCACTGATTCGAATAGAGAGAGAGAGATTTGGCATATTCTTTTATTCCTTTAATTTCATGTCACGAACAGAGAAAAACGTTCAAATCTAGAAATAAATGACTTACAGGGATTTAGGTTAGAAAAGAAAGGTGGCATTGCTATGATTCGTGCGACGTTGCTCGAAACCGTTTGAGCTAGCCTTTGATTCTTCACTTGAAATCCTAGCCTGACTTGAACCTCTTCTCGAAAGTCTTTGAGCAGCATCTCCTCGTCTTGATTTATTTTATATATATTATTCTATTTATTATCCTTTTAAGAGGAGGAGAAGAAGCCATGTTCACTAAGAATCTTTGCAGCATAAGGGTAGAGGAGAATTGTGAATAGAGAAGAAGACTAGGGCTGTTTATATAGTGTTAGGCAGACGAATCTGGTCAGAATGGCGTCTAGATACAGAAGAACGAACCAGGTGCAGAAAACAGGAAAAAGCAGGGGGGGTCGACCCCCAGGTCGACTACCCAGTCGACCTGGGTGCCTTGGGCGGGAAAATTCCCGCCTAGCCCATTCTGGGTCCGATTTGAATTTTGAACCTGACCTGTTTTGAAATTTGAACTTCGTTGAATCTTCCGGAGGCCATATCTTCTTCATACGGACTCCGATTTATGCAAACTCGGACTCGTTTTCATGCAGAATTCTGAGACGAACGCAATGGCGCAGCCCGTTTCCCTTGATTTTGACTTTAACTTTTAATTCTGCCTTGATTTGTGAATCTTAGCGTTACAGAATCACAGGATGTTACACTTTTTCTTTTGGATTGAAGAAGGCCATGGGAGGCTATATGAAATATCCCGAAGTCCCCAGTGCAGGGGAGGTTATGGCGAAATTTTTCGAAAATTTAGGGTGTTAGCCAAATTTTTTAAGAATTTGAAAAGTTCATAGAAACTGAAAAGTTAAAGAACTTAAGCCGTAAAGAAAATAATGGAAGTTGAGTTGATTAGTTAAACAACTTTTAGCTTCGTTCCTTTTCGGGGACGAAAAGTTTTAAGTGGGGGAGATTGTAACAACACGGAAATTCTGAGCCAATTTAAAATTTTTATTTTGGCAATTTTAATGAATTTTGAATATTTAAAATGAATTATTTTAAATAATAGCGACGAAAAATTTATTTTGAGTAGAATTCAGATGTATATATTTATATACGTCGTCGTTAGAATATAAATAATTATTTATAATTATAAAAGGAATTGAAAATGGCGTGGTAGTTCGATAATTCGATTTCAAACTTCAAATGAATGTACAGGATTCAAAATAAACCGGATTTTAGTGAAACCAAAAATATTAGAGTCTATTCGAGAATATCTTTCCAACGAATCCGAAAAATTGAAATTTCATAGCGGGAATCAAAAGTTACGTCCAGTAGAAAATTCAGAATAGTCGCTATGGAATTCTGGCCCTTAAAAATGGAAATTTTGCAAATAACCTCAGATATCGACGAAACCACTTTTGTTGGATATGTGATGTCAAATTATTGCTAGGTTTCAAAATTCATAATTTTCTGAATCAGTATATGAGCGTGGCGAAGCTAAATGTGTTTTGTCAGTTTCAGTCAATTTGGGTCAACCAGAAAATGACCATTTTTCAAACGGTCTCAGAATTTGATGAAATTAGTTTTGTTAGGACCGTATCGTCAATACGAAGCTAGAAATAATTTTTCGAGAAATTTTAGAAACTGTATGTGGCCTCGGAATTTAAAATGTGAGTTAAATTGAATATATAAAGAATTATATTTTAAATTCAATGGAAACTGATCGTAACGGTCGAATTGGCCTACGAAACATATCCCATTGAGTTTGGAATGGGGGTATTTAGCTAAGGACGACAGTCGTTGGAGTTTTTTCGAGATTGGAACCATATCGGAGTATATGGGGACTTAATATTAATAAAATAAATAATATATATATATATATACATGGTCAAAACTAGGTAAAATCATTCTGGGCCAAACCATCGAAAACCCGCCTCCATCTGAGAACCCACGGCGGAAATTTATTCGATCCTTTCTCCCCCAATATTTCAAAATTCATTCAGTAAAATTGAAACTATATAAACGAAAATTGTGGAGATTATTATGCTCTTCAAATCCATACCTACTCTAAGCAATTAACGTTCAAGAAATTGTGAGATGGATTGGCTCAAAGGCCGCGGGTTCACATGCCATTCCAGGCAAGGGGATGGCGTCAAATTGGGTCCCACTCCGGGCATGGGTGCGAGGCACGAAGGAGAAGGTGATGGCGAACTCCGATGGTCCTCCGGCGCGGCGTGGATAGTGCTAGGATGAACCTTAGGAGGCGAGCTCGATACTGAAGACCACGACTTCGGGTTTTTCTCCAAAACGAGAACACAATAGCGATAGAATGGACGAGAAAAAAAATCCAAACAGTTCAGAAATAAGGACTGACGGAGTGGAAACCCAAGGTGAGAACTTCTCACTCTAATTTTATTTCTAGTTAAAAATATATACTAGGATGTAGACGGTGCTTAGTAGCACCCGACACCCGTCGTCCACAGACCATGGACGGCTTGTTTGTTTGATTGTATGTTAATGTGAAAAATTGATTGTGTGATGTGAAAGGAAATAAAATATTTATATAGTTAAAAATATAATTTTTAACGTGAATGTGAATAAATAAACATTTATAAACAAATCAGATGATTTATTTACATACACTGGTTTGACTGATATTGATTGGGACGATAAATTTTACACATCGCCCAACTGCACAAATAAAATTTGTGTTTGATTGTTTGAAACCCCACACGGGTGTTGGGATGATATTTGGCGTACACTAATCCCAATTATTTAATTGTATGTCGATCGATTGGTCGACAGACTGTGTGAGTGTTAATTATTTATATTTGATGCTTATGCAGTTGTGTGGTGCACTTTGGATGATGGTTGATTATATATCGTTGCTATTATATACATGTGTTGTATGGAATCCATATAATTAACATTATATGGTGATTGATTGGGCCTCATTCCAATTGGGAAAATAAAGAATATTATAAAATAATAGTCACGTGTTGACAGTACTCATTTGTTGAGATTAGTCATGTGTTGAAAGAAATATAGATTCATGTGTTGAATAGAATAAATATTCGTTTGTTGAATAGAATAACGATGTTATTGAAAAATATAAAGCCGTGTTGATTAGAGATGCGCTATTTTGACGCGAACGATATTTATATCGATTATATTCGTTTTATAGTGTATATTGAAAAGAGATTTAAAAATTGAATATTAATAAAAATGAATTCGTATTGAAATTGAATAGAAATGAATTCGAATTGAATAGAAATGAATTCGAATTGAAATTGAATTGAATGGAATTTAATTAGAATTGAAATTGAATAGAATTAAATTTGAATTGAAATTGAATAGAATTGAAATTGAATTGAAAACGAATTTGAATTGAATTAAAATCGATTTGAATTAAAATCAATTTGAAATGAATTTAAAACGAATTTATATTGGAAAAATTCAATTTTGATTTGAATTTGAAATGAAGTGGAAATCGTTTTGAAAACGAATTTAAAACGATTTATAAAATTCGTTTTTAAAAGGAAATCGACGAAGTATATTATATATATATATATATATATATATATATATAATATAATGGCCTGAATAGAACGCGCCGCGCTGCGGCAATTCGCGAATTTCGACCATTGACTTCGAATTGACATTGCGGGAGATCCGACCGTCGGATTCTCCTGAAACTGGAACCGTTGGGTTCGTATCGAAAAGAGCTTTCCAATGAGTATTAGAAATTTGAAATCTAATGGTTGGATTTGGAGATATATCCAAATCAAATTTGGAAAAGGTCGATGTAAGTGCAGTTCGATGGCCGTAGATGGAAATCGACTGTACGGGCCTTGATAAAATAATTAAAAATATCTATAATTTGTGTAAAATCAAAATAAATGATTTGGGAAGAGCTGGGATAAAATATCCCATATTTGAGAAGATAAAAATGTATTTTTATCGAAATGAACTAGTTTTGAACTAGAATTAAAATCAATTTATTTTTGAAATAAATTGAAATTTAAATGGGTTTTAAATAACCAGAATTTCTAATATATTTTATTGGAATTGAAATAGAATGTGATTTGGGTTTATCGTGAACTGTGTTTTAAATGACATTAGTTCTTTAACCCAGTAAAAGGAGTTTTAATGAATCTATAATTAGATTGAAATATGAATTGATAATTTAAATTATCAAAATTTAGAAATGATCGAAAGGGGATTATCACCAGTTTTACTCCTAGCGATAGTTAAATCTTCAATTAGATTTGAACGTGAAATGGTAATTAAATTTACCGATAACACCGTGGTGTTAGTTATGGGGTAATAACTATTTTGCTCCATGGGATAAATAGGTTGGGATTGGGAAATAAAATAAATAATTACTTCGGTGTGGTTCGCTAATCTCGACTAGTTTGGAAAACCATAATATGGTTTGAAAAGATATCCAAAGGAAGATTAAAGAATAAATTTAAAAGAATTTATCTTTGATAAAATTATTGGGAACTGTAACGACCCGGAAAATCTGAACAAATTTAAAAATTTTAAATTGGCTAAAATAGTGGATTTTAAATATTTAAAATAAATATTATAAATAATAGCAATGAAAAGTGAGTTTGAATCAACGTTTGAAAATGAATATAATTAATTCTAATTATAAACAAGGCCTGAAATGGCGCGGTAGTTTCAAAATTTGAATTCAAACTTCGACTGACTGTACCGGGTGCAAAACAAAACGAATTTGAGTGAGACCAAAAATATTTAAATCTGTTAGTGAATACCTTTCTAACAAATCTAAAAAATTGAAGTTTCATAGCGGGAAGCAAAAGTTATGGCCAAATGAATTTTCAGAAAGGTCGCTATGGAAATTATATAGCCCGTGAAATTGGCCATTTTGCAAACGACCTCGGAATTCGACGAAACCACTTTTGTTGGATCCGGGATGTGAAGTTATTGCTAGGTTTCAAATTTCATAATTTTTGAAGCTAGTATGTGAGCGTGGCAAAGGAAAATGTGTTTTGTTCAATTACAATTAAATTGGATCGATCAGAAATGGGCCTTTTTGCAAACGGTCTCAGAATTCGACGAAACTAGTTTTGTTGGGACCGTATCTTCAAAACATAGCCAGATTTATTTTTATGGAATTTTTCGAATCAGTTTGTGGCCCTGGCAAATTGAAATGTACGTTCAAATCGAATATTGAATGTTATATATTTTAAATTGAATGAAAACTGACTGAAACATTCGAATGGGCCTTCGAAACATATCCCATTGTGTTCGGAATGGGGGTAAAACGCTAGGGACGATAGTCGTTGGGTTTGGATTGGGGTTCGCAGGAGGCAAGGGGTATTTTCGGATTTTTAAAACTTTATAAAAAAAATGATTCGTCCACGTTAGAAACCCCCCCGCGTCTTCTCTCTCCCTGACCAAAACGAACGGCGGAAGTGCTCAAAAACTTCCCCCTCCGATTGCTCCTCCTACACGCAATAAAAACCCATGCCCCAGTTAAAGTTTTTGTAGATCGTCTCGAGATCTTCAAATCATTATAGGGATTGTAATATATCGTTCAGTATTGTGGGAGATCGGGCACCCTGAAGTTGCGCCATTCGAGCTAGAATTCCTCCTCCCTGGCGCGCGCGAGTTGACGGCGGTGGACACCCCCTGGCGCGGTTTTCGAAGCACTACCTCATGGCGCTGGCCGATCGACGCGAAGCTTCGCGGATTTCGTGCAAATTGCTGACCTAGTTTTGAACATCAAAACGAGGTATACGGCTATTTTATTTTTAACTATATTATAGCAGTTTAAAGCGCTACGGTTTTTGATTTCACTGTAAAAATCATATCTTTTTCGTTTCTTGACAAAATTCGATGAAACAGGAAACATCGTGACCGTGTGGACGTCTTCTACCTTTTAGAAGAGACCGCGTATTTTTCTGAGCCTTCTGCTATTTTTGGTGGAGTGGAACCCAATGTGAGATTTCTAAATTATAAACGATATGGAAAACGACGATGTATAAATTATATAGTCGATGTATGAGTTATATAAGCGTTGTACACCTCTTGTATAAGCATTGTATAAGTTGTGCGTTCAATGTATAAGTTATATATGCGTTGTAAAAATTATATATATGTGTTGAAATAGAAGTGTAATGCAATATATATATATATATATATATATATATATATATATATATATACGCCCCTCGTCCACAAACCATGGACGATATTTGTTGGTTGTGATTGGTGTGAAAATTGATTGATAGCGAATGGTTGATTGGAATTGTTTGTGGTTGATATTGATTGATTGTGGTTGAAAAATACCCGTTTGTGGTTGAGAAATATTTGGTTGAAACCACATAGGATTAGTTTGTGGAAATGAAATAAATATACATGCCGCCTGCGTGCGAACTAGATGCATGAATCCCCATTGTCAAAAACCGCGAGGTTTTAAGGTAAAGCGAGGAGTCGTACTAGGGACGGTCCCGGTTTTAACTACCCTGCCGTTATGCTGCCGAAATTTTGAATAATATTCATGTGTTTGAATTAATTTCATTTGTTGAAACTATATTTATTCGTTGAATAGAAAACCTTCATGTGTTGAACTGAAACTCATTCGTTGAATAGAAATTCATGTGTTGAATGGTATTCGTGTTTTAAATATAATAATCACATTTTTATCTATATATATAAACTATAGAAAACCTTCATGTGTTGAATCGATATTCATTCGTTGGATAGAAATTCATGTGTTGAATGGTATTCGTGTTTTAAATATAAAAATCACATTTTTATCTATATATATAAACTATAGAAAACCTTCATGTGTTGAATCAATATTCATTCGTTGGATAGAAATTCATGTGTTGAATGGTATTCGTGTTTTAAATATAAAAATCACATTTTTATCTATATATATAAACTATAGAAAACCTTCATGTGTTGAATCGATATTCATTCGTTGAATTGAAATTCATGTGTCGAATGGTATTCATATTTTGAAATAAATTGTTTTATAATAAAAATCACATTTTTATCATCGATATGAACTATATAAAATAATCTCGTTTTGAAATAAATTGTTTTATAATAAAAACCATACTTTTATTACCTATATGAACTATATAAAATAATAGTGTTTTGAAATGAATTGTTTTACAATAAAAATCACATTTTTATTATATAAATGAATTGTTAAAAATAGTGAAGTGCTGAAATAGAAGACAGTTAGATAAAAATATTATTTTTATCAAAAGTATGTAAAGAATATAGTTTTGAAATTGAAGAATCGATATATATTTAAATAGAATTGAAATATATCGAAAAACGAAGCTGCAGTTTGTATTTTGAAACCGTGATTTCAAACGATTAGTACGGGAGATCCGACCATCGGATTTTCCCGAAACCGCAACCGTTGGGTTCGCTTTGGAATTATCTTTCCAACGGCACCAACTTTGTAAAAATCCAACGGTTGGATTGTCTGGAATGTTTAATTCAAATCTAAAGAAAAACAGCGCCATAATCGATTATATATATATATATATATATATATATATATATAAATATAATTATATTTAATCGAATAACGACGCTGCAGTTCGTATTTTGAAATCGAAATTTCAAACGATTATACCGAGAGATCCGACCGTCGGATTTTCCCGAAACTGGAACCGTTGGATTCGTTTTGAAAAGATCTTTTTAATGATGTAAATTTTATGAAGATCCAACGGTTAGATTTTCAGATATGTGTAAATCAAATCTGAAGAAAAACAGCGCCACGGCCGCGTTATGGCCCGAAGCGTCGTTTGAATAAATTGGCTATTTTAAAATAAATAAAAATGGCGATAAATCATTATAAAATATTATAAACGATATGGATGAGAAATATAGAAACTAACTGAAGGTTGGCTAAGTCGAATGGTTTCTTGGGTATTGATCTGATGTTGGTTTCAGCCGTCGGGGTTAACATTTGGGAAATCGTTCTCTTACTGATTGACGGTTAGTGACTGATAAATTGAAATGATGCGTATGTATGTTAGTGTTGCACTTGTTTATTATATACGCGAGTTGCTCAGAAGGACTGGGTTTATCCCATTCTGGATAACTGAATCGACGATAAGAAATCGAAGATGAAGACGGTGGTCGAAGATCGGAGATCTTCACCTCGTTTGGATGGTAACCGAGGTCCTGATTGGGAGGCATCCCGAAATATGGATAATGAGTGGTGATCGTCTAGACGTACGTGATGATCGATGGGTTTGCGAGATATATAGTGCCTCCAGTTTCGTTCAGACCCAGAACGGACTTGCAAATGGACAGTGTGTGTGACATTGGAATTTATTCTGTGTGATTGATAGCCATCAGTTGCACGGTGTGAACTGCCCGTGTGGCATGCTAAGATGTAGTGATCAGGGCTTCTATTGAAAAGCAAAGTCTTGTGGTGATGATCAAAGCACCGCCTGTGTGGCGTAGCTTTGCATATAACGTGAATTCGCGAACCTCACAGCCGGTATGAACCATAACCGGGAGGAAGGACCTCAGGGAGGGCATGCGTTTCCTTCTAGCTAGAAGTGGCGCCCATGGTTTTACACGCCCTGACGAGTTTGACTTATGTGGTTGTTATTGTTGCGAGGCGCCTCGGTTTGATCGGACGATCCGGGTCCGATGGAGTCATTCGTTGGCTCACTTACGCCCCATAGGGCGGGGAAACGCATTGTTCAGGAATTTTAATCCACATCGGTGGACCGGCCCTGACGATCCAAAGGCTTGACTGAGTACTTGCCTGAGAAACGGGCTAGAGCGTCTCGAATTCGGTGAGGACTATCTTTTTCCTTGGTTCATGATGGAAATCCAATTTCCAAATACGTGACTGTGCGGTTTTGATTGTATACCTATATATGGCGACATAGTGGTATGGGGCATTAATGCCGTACATGATTGATACTTATGATTTGAAATTGCTTTCGAAACATGTAAACACTAGTAATAATATCAAATGCTTTTGTTTTATTCGTATCAAGCATATTTTGGCCATTATAAGGAAAAAAACTCTATCCTCCGGTTTGCGTTGCATTGTGTGATGGGAACTGAGTCTTATAATGGCTTCATTTTTATAAAAAGCATTGCGATGTTTTAAAAGAATGATTTGTTTTAAAGCACTGGCAATCCAATGGAGTAAACCCGTTCCACGAAAGTGGCGTGGTCCAGTGATTAACCATATTTTAAATGTGTTGAGTAGATTTCTCATACTAGTCCCATGACTGACTCGTAGTTTGTTTCACTTTCAAACTCGGGTGCCCCTTTTTCTACACGGGCAGCCTTGTATTTAGGTTTAGCAGGCTTTATTCGGATAGCTGGAGCTGAAGATGGATTCTATCATTTATCTCTTTTTATGTTGTTCAGCTCCTATTGTACATATTATGTTTATTTCCGCTGTAGACATTTATGTATAGCTGAACTGTATTTGTACTATGTATGATCCTGTATGCTGTGTAATTCTGATGTTTATGTTTATCCAGTATATTATTTGTTCATTATCTGGTGTATTTATTTAATTCTGTTCTGCTATTATCTGTTTATGTGTTATATTCCAAGGATTACCCTTGCCACCGTCTGTATGGGAAATGGGGTCGTCACAACGTGGTATCAGAGCTTTGGTTAAGCTTAGTTCTGGAATATAACATATTAACGAACTCGTCAGTGTAACAACCTGTATTTTTGAATAACATGTTATAACATAAATGGAGGCAGAATTAAACTGTAAAATTTGAATCAAGGGAAACGGGCTGTGCCATTGCGTTCGTCTCGGAAAAATACACGAAATAGAGTACGAGTTTTCGAAAATCGGAGTTCGTATGACCAAGATATGGCCTCGCGAATTTTCACGAAAAAATTCACAAATTAAAGTATACTTAATTAAGTGAAATGGGTTGCGCAGAGAAATATATATATATATATATTGATATATATATATATATATAATTGAAAATTAAATAAATAAATATGCAAAAATGTTCAAAACAGCGAATTGGGAGAGGGGAATAACCGAACCGGCCGATTTTTGAGGTCGACCCGAGCTCGCTGGGTCGACTAGGGGTTAATCCAGGGTGTTTGGCTGTCAACCCGTGGGCCGATTCGCTCAAATGCAGATTTTGCATTTGAATGGTTCTCATGGTTCAGCTTTAATCTAAAGGCCCTAGATGGTTCCTACACTTGACTTCTTCCCCAAGACATGCTTTGATGGCTTGGATTGAATCTAGGGTTAATCCTATGGCTAACACTACCCTAATCTTCTATAAAAAGGACCTAACACCTAGCCTAAATCATCATTATTCATTCCTACAACTAAACTATGCCAAATTTGTTCCTCTCATGACCTCCACTCTCATACTAAAATTCCTAAGTCTATCTATATGAGAGATTTTGAATGCATAAAAGTATTTTCAAGCTTGTATGAATGTTCTTAGTTTGCATTCAAGTCAAGTTGCAACATTTCTATTTCAAAGCAAGGATTTTTATTGATTTAGCTCAAGGGTTTTTCATTTGGAGCTTGCATATTTGGGTTTTTGGTGCTTGCATAAGGGCTTCGTCTAAATCTTTATAATAAATAATTATTTGTGTCTTCATAGCATGGTAAGCCCCTTTTCTACTTTCCTTCTTTGAACTCTAAAGTTAAATGAATGATGCAAGTTTGGGGTTGATCATTATGATATGCAAGTTTGGTTGAACATTATATGCAAGTTTGGTTGATCATTATATGCAAGTTTGGTTGATCATTATATGCAAGTTTGGATGATCATTATGCAAGTTGGTTTAACCATTATGTATGACACATGTTGCTATGTTATGCAAGTTTGGGTTGATCATGTTATCATGTTATGCAAGTTAAACTTGATGTTGTGAGCATAAAGCTCTAAGCTTTATATTAAAGGTTGCATTTTGGCAACAAGAAAGTTATCATACCCCTTATGATAACTTGCATGTGACGCTAAATGCGAACTTCTAGCAACTTCTACATGTCATTTATCACCATGTATCACTCATATGCTAAGTTTAGTTTTATGCATGCTTTTGAAGCCTAATGATGCAATATGCAAGTATATGAACATATGTACATCTCATATGCCACCATGATAAACTTGTGGCTTCAACACCTTTTTGTCATGATTATGCCAAGTTCCCTATTTTACCCTTTATGCGTTGTTGCGATTATGTAAACGATGGGATTACGTTGGGGTTGGGCAACATTATGACAAAAACATGGTTTTTATAACATAACGTGATATGTTAACTTGTAATTATGTTTTGGAAACATAATGGACATGACACTTAGAAAATATGAGTGTGGCCAACTCAAGGTTGGGTTGAGTTTGTAGCATAAATCTACCCGGACCCGCCCGGCTTAACTAGTGGCTACAAACAATAGGACCCAATATGAGAAGTTGGTCATGTTGTGCTCGAACCCGAGGTTAGACCAAGTTGTGGTGTAAAGCTACCCGGACCCGCCCGGCTTAACTAGTAACCAAAGCAAGGTCTAATGTGAGAGGTTAAAGCACATTAAGTTAATGAATGCCTCCTAATTAGGGTTAAGTCATGGTCCACTTAATACTTAACCAATTTGGGCTTGATGGATTAATCGAGGTTAAGTAAGGAGCCTTGGGTACTCTTAACAAATTTAATCCACGTGTGGATCGGGTTAACCACACTTAACCCGTTAAGAAACCCTAGTTGCGTGGTCCTTTTCAGCAGTAACCTTCTAGGTAGTATCATAAGACCCTAGGACTAGGCTAGGGTGGGGCACGATTACTGGGCTGATTGTAAGAGACCAAAAGAGACGGCTGAATGATGCCCGGGTTGTTCAGGCGGACCATGGTCGTGCACATTAAGTCCGGAGTTGAACACGGGCACCGGTAGGTTTGGACTGTGCATCATGGTATGGTGTCAGAGGGTTACACCATAGGGCCTGATACACCCTAGGGTGGACCCTGCACAGTCAACTACATTACATGATTAGGCCGCATGACACCGACACTTGACGAGTTAGGCTTATAGGGAGCCGATCGACTAGACCGAGTAGTTGGACCTTGATTTAGGTCACCTTATGATGTTGGGCCAAGCTTGGGCCAAGGGATCAATTCTTGTTTTTACTTGACATGTTAGAATGCTAGTACACCCGTGGTGCAAAACTTAACCTTGATTATGCGATGACACCTTTATCTATCTTGTTAGTTAATCACCATGCCAGTATGTTGTTATCCTTATGTTCATCTCAGCTTCTCATGCCAGTTAACTTTACTAGTTCATAGACAGATAGTAGTAGGGCTTACCAGTCTTTTTGACTGACCTGTTTTCTTTCGCCTCTTTTCTTCCGTTCCCCCCCTCAGGTTCTCAGGGTGGGAACATTGGAGCTTAGCTTGGATCTTTACAGCTTGCTTACTGGATTTGCTCATGTACGGTTTTGGACATTGAGCTAGCTATGGTTTATCACTTCATTTTGGGGATAGTACTTTATGTATTTCAGTTCTACAGTTTATGTTTTATCTAGACTCTTGTTTGTTGGAAAATAATGACCAAGTACTTTGTTGTAACTTAACTCTGGTTTTGAAATGTTAGTTTTATCCGCTGCTTTACTACTCTGTTTTACTTATATGTTCCATCTTGTGATATCTGCATGCATGTTTACCTCGTTTAACACCCCTCCGAAGCCAGTGTGCTTGCAAGAGTTACCCTGGCGGAGGTGGGGTATTACATTTGGTATCAGAGCATAAGGTTAACAAGATTCGAGCAAAAGGTTTTTAAAACTTACCTTTTGAAAAAACTATTTTCAAAACCAATTAAGTATTTTCCAAGAAAAGTCTAGTTTATTTTAAAAGGCTATTCCCCAAAAGCCATTAGCACTATCCTTCGTTTCTTCGTTCTGAATCTATCTTTTTCTTCGTTTTAGTATGGCCGGTCGCTTTAACATCCCGGAAGGCGTACACGTACCCGTCTGGTTCCGGAGATTTATGGAGGCAAGGGCGAATGAAGCCGGCCCCGCAAACATTCCTCCTCCTTCCCCCGTCGCTAACATCTCTCCTCCTCCCGTAGCTGAGGTTCCTCCTCCCCCTCAGCATACACAAGTGAATTTCGCGGAGCTTTGCAAAGACTTTAAGGCGATGGGTTGCAAGAATTTTGACGGAACGGAGACTTCTGTGGAGGCAAGAAACTGGTTAAAGGAAACTGAAGACCTCTTTGATATCTTGGATGTGGAAGATCGTAGGAAAGTTCTGTTGGCGGTATGGCTATTGAAAGGGGAAGCCGCTTATTGGTGGGTAGTCACCACCACTACTAGACCCATTGAGACTTGGGATGACTTTAGGAGAAGGTTTAGACTAAAGTTCCTATCATCGACAGAAGAGAATCTTCAGATGGAGAAGTTCCTATCTCTAAAGCAATGGGACATGACAGTTAGGGAATACGTGGATATGTTTAATCAACTTGCTCAGTCGGTCTAGAATTGGTAAACACAGCTCGGAAGAAGGCTCTACACTTTGCTCTAGGATTGAATGAGCCATTGCGCGGTTTGGCCATGTCTCATATACCCCTGGGGCCAACTTTCGAGAGTTTGGTGAATATGGCCCTGCTTCAAGAGGGAGATAAGAGTGGCAAGAAGGAGGTCAAGGCAAATGAGTCTCAAGGCGAGAAGGTAGATTCTGGAAAAGGAGGCAAGAACAACAATAGCAAGAACAACAAGTCAAGAGAAAGGAGGAAGTGCAACTTCTGTGGGATTACTGGGCACATAGCCAAAGACTGTAGGAAGAAGAAGAGGAAGTTGGGCGAATGCTTTCACTGTGGAGGGCCTGGACATCTTAGCAAGGATTGCCCCAAGAAGCAAGGACAAGGGCAAGGACAAACTCGACAAGTAAGACCCTCTGGAGGGCAATTGCAGGCTCTCCTCGCTCTTCCAGCTTTTGATCGAGGTAGAGTTTTTATAGAAATTCATGTTTATATTTCTGATTTTCCTGTTCGCACCTTATTTGATTCTGGCGCATCGCATAGTTTTATCTCTTCTGGTATTGTTGAAAGTTTGCACCTAAGTACTAGCTTAGTTAAGGATCTCGTTTGTGTTTCAAATCCAATTGGGGGTTCCGCCCATCTACCTGTGGTTTGTATGGATTTGAAAATCTCTATCTTGAGCATAGAATTCATGTGTAATGTTTAGGTTCTCGGGTTTATGGGATACGGGTTGATTTTGGAGGTGGATTGGTTGTCCAGTTATGGAGCCATTCTTGACTGTGAGCATAGGGTAGTGAGGCTCATGACTCGCCTCAGTAATCCCCTAGAAATTTCTTGTAACCCTAGAGGTCCCGTCATGTTATGTTATCTTGAATCTCTCGACTCGTCCATCGATGATCTGCAATCTGTAAGGGTGGTCCGAGACTATCCCGATGTCTTTGAAGAAGTTAGGGGGTTACCCCCTAAACGAGAGATAGATTTCCGCATTTATCTAGTTGATAATGCCAAGCCAGTATCATTGCCAGTTAGGCACATGGCTCCACGTGAGAGAAGGGAGCTCAGTAAGCAAATCAAGGAGTTGCTTGAGAAATTTTTTATTAGGCGAAGCATTTCTGAATGGGGTGCTCCGGTGGTATTCGCCACTAAGGCGGATGGTTCGCTTCGTCTATATGTTGATTATCGAGAGTTGAACAAGCTGACAAAGAAGAATAGGCACCCGTTACCGAGGATAGATGATCTCTTTTGGTGCTTCTGTTTTCTCTCAACTCGATCTAGCCACCGGATTCCATCAGCTTAGAGTAGCTGAGGATAGTATTGATAAGACTGCATTTAGGACCCCAGATGGATTCTTTGAATGGCTTGTCATGCCATTCGGTTTGACTAATGCACCCGCCTACTTCGTAGATTTGATGAGTAGGGTGTTCAGAGAGTTCCTTAACAAGTTCGTGGTTGTCTTCGTGGATGATATTCTGATCTTCTCAAAGGATGAGGAAGAGCATGCTAGGCATCTCAAGGAAGTGATGGATACGCTTAGAGCGCATCAGTTGAAAGCCAAGTTCTCCAAATGTCATTTCTGGAGAAGGGAAGTTCGGTTTCTTGGACATATAGTTTCAAAGCAAGGCATAGCGGTGGATCCCGCGAAAGTGGTTGTGGTTCAAGACTGGAAGACTCCGAGGAATGCAACCGAAGTAAGGAGCTTTCTCGGTTTGGCGGGCTACTATAGGAAGTTCATCAGGGACTTCGCTAAGATTTCGGCCCCTCTTACTGAGTTGACGAAGAAGAACTTAGTCTTTGCATGGGACTTGGAGTGTGAGCTTGCTTTTCAAAGGCTCAAGAGAGCCCTTACCTCAGCTCTAGTTTGGCAACGTGGATTGGCACTGTTTTCAAGAGATAGTTTTCTGCGTGGGATACCGTATAATATGTAAATGAGATCCAAGATTCACTAACGAATCTTGGAAAGCTTGCACGAAACCATGAGCACGCAGTTATGTTTAAGCCAAGTATTTTAGGCAAAGAATAAGTGGAAGTGGAACGAGAGGCAACGGTGAAATGAGTTCTAACTCATATTTTGGGAACAAGAATTAAGAACTACGGAATTGCGAAGTTAAAAGACGGTCAGGGCACGATGGGATTAAGCACAAGAAAATGCGGCTTAGAAGATCGAAGACTAGATACGCACATTTAATCTCTTTCTAAGAGTACATCCTTGATCCCTATTGTTCCGTAGAGCTTACTCGCATGCTATCTTTTAAGTATATCCTCTCGGCCCTATCCTCAATCTTAGATCTGTTGCAAACCCCCTAAGGAGTATGACTAGCCTATTTGTGATATATGGTTGGGGTGAAGAAGTTCGTCACCAAACTATTTGGGCTTTATGGGATATGGCCGGTAATAATTGATAGACTTACGAAGAGAACCCATTTTTCCGGTGAAAAGCAAGAGGACCGTATCATGGCTAGCATCTGTTTATCTTCGAGAGATAGTATGGTTGCATGGAGTTTCTTCTAGCATAGTTAGCGATCGTGACCCAATTTTCACTAGCCAGTTCTGGAACAGTTTGCAAGAAGCGATGGGTACACGATTGAATCTGAGTACAGCCTATCACCCCCAGACGGATGGCCAAACCGAAAGGGTGAATAGAGTGCTAGAAGATCTCTTGAGGCTTTGTGTTCTCGACTTCGGTGGTACTTGGGAAGACCACCTTCCTCTTGTAGAGTTTGCTTATAATAATAGCTATCAAGCCAGCATAGGGATGGCACCATTTGAAGCTTTGTATGGGAGGCCGTGTAGGTCACCATCTTGTTGGTGGGAGACAACAGATAGACTTATACTTGGGCCCGATATGATACGAGACACATCCGAGAAAGTTGAATTAGTGAGAAGAAGGATGAAAGCGGCCCAAGACAGACAGAAATCCTATGCTGACAGACGAAGGGCAGATTTGGAATTCGAAGTGGGAGACATGGTTTTCATAAAGGTTTCTCCTTTGCGAAATGTGGTACGTTTTGGAGCAGTTGGGAAGCTGGCACCAAGGTTCGTAGGACCCTTCCCTATCATAAAGAGAATTGGAAAGATGGCCTATAAGGTGGAATTGCCCGAAAAGCTAGCCGGAGTGCATAATGTCTTTCATGTCTCGCATCTCCGAAAGTGCCTTCATGAGTCCACTGAGGTGGTTGAACCAAGCATTCTTGAAGACATTGAGGTAGAGAAAGAAGCAACCTTGAGAAAAGCTCCGATTCGTATCTTGGGAACAGAGATCAAGAAACTGAGGAATCGAGAAGTCAAATTGGTGAAAGTTCAGTGGGGTGAAGCCGATGAAGATGCAACTTGGGAAACCGAGGAGAAGATGCGTGGGCTTTATCCATTTCTTTTTGAGGGTACATTCTCAACCTCTCTCCTAAGTAGCATATCTTTCTTTTTGCTATCCGTGTTTATCCTGTTTGTCTAATTATCTCGTTAATCATGTTATGAGGACCTTAGGTAGAAACCCTTTGGATGAAACATGTATTTGAAACATGTTATGCTTGATGGTTGCAAGTGGTTGCAAGTGTTTGCACGTGGATACTCGTGGATGCATGATACACATTAGGCACTAAGATCGGCTCACACACTTTCATACCGCATATGCATGAGTGTTTATGCTTATTCATGGATGAAACTTGTTATGCTATCACGTGGATGTTGCATATGGATGAATGTTATGTGCACTCATGTAGAGACTATGAGTTATGTTAGGAATTCGCATACATATGGACTCATTTCACTAACATACTTTGCATTAAGGAGGTCTACTGAATCAGTAACCTCCTGATTTTCGCATTAGATAAGTACATATACACACACCTTTGCATATGATCATACAACATTTAAAATCCTTTAAGGACAATGACTGCACGTGGATGATGTTTTGAGTAGATGGATGATGGATGGTAGGATACGTTCTTCCTAACTTGGAGATTTCGGGGACGAAATCCTTTAAGGAGGGGAGAATGTAACAACCCGTATTTTTGAATAACATGTTATAACATAAATGGAGGCAGAATTAAACTGTAATATCTGAATCAAGGGAAACGGGCTGTGTCATTGCGTTCGTCTCGGAAAAATACGCGAAATAGAGTCCGAGTTTTCGAAAATAGGAGTCCGTATGACCAAGATATGGCCTCGCGAAGTTTCATGAAAAAATTCACAAATTAAAGTATACTTAATTAAGTGAAATGGGTTGCGCAGAGAAATATATATATATTGATATATATATATATATATATATAATTGAAAATTAAATAAATAAATATGCAAAAATGTTCAAAACAGCGAATTGGGAGAGGGGAATAACCGAACCGGCCGATTTTTGAGGTCGACCCGAGCTCGCTGGGTCGACTAGGGGTTAATCCAGGGTGTTTGGCCGTCAACCCGTGGGCCGATTCGCTCAAATGCAGATTTTGCATTTGAATGGTTCTCATGGTTCAGCTTTAATCTAAAGGCCCTAGATGGTTCCTACACTTGACTTCTTCCCCAAGACATGCTTTGATGGCTTGGATTGAATCTAGGGTTAATCCTATGGCTAACACTACCCTAATCTTCTATAAAAAGGACCTAACACCTAGCCTAAATCATCATTATTCATTCCTACAACTAAACTATGCCAAATTTGTTCCTCTCATGGACTCCACTCTCATACTAAAATTCCTAAGTCTATCTATATGAGAGATTTTGAATGCATAAAAGTATTTTCAAGCTTGTATGAATGTTCTTAGTTTGCATTCAAGTCAAGTTGCAACATTTCTATTTCAAAGCAAGGATTTTTATTGATTTAGCTCAAGGGTTTTTCATTTGGAGCTTGCATATTTGGGTTTTTGGTGCTTGCATAAGGGCTTCGTCTCAATCTTTATAATAAATAATTATTTGTGTCTTCATAGCATGGTAAGCCCCTTTTCTACTTTCTTTCTTTGAACTCTAAAGTTAAATGAATGATGCAAGTTTGGGGTTGATCATTATGATATACAAGTTTGGTTGAACATTATATGCAAGTTTGGTTGATCATTGTATGCAAGTTTGGTTGCTCATTATATGCAAGTTTGGATGATCATTATGCAAGTTGGTTTAACCATTATGTATGACACATGTTGCTATGTTATGCAGGTTTGGGTTGATCATGTTATCATGTTATGCAAGTTAAACTTGATGTTGTGAGCATAAAGCTCTAAGCTTTATATTAAAGGTTGCATTTTGGCAACATGAAAGTTATCATACCCCTTATGATAACTTGCATGTGACGCTAAATGCGAACTTCTAGCAACTTCTACATGTCATTTATCACCATGTATCACTCATATGCTAAGTTTGGTTTTATGCATGCTTTTGAAGCCTAATGATGCGATATGCAAGTATATGAACATATGTACATCTCATATGCCACCATGATAAACTTGTGACTTCAACACCTTTTTGTCATGATTATGCCAAGTTCCCTATTTTACCCTTTATGCGTTGTTGCGATTATGTAAACGATGGGATTCCGTTGGGGTTGGGCAACATTATGACAAAAACATGGTTTTTATAACATAACGTGATATGTTAACTTGTAATTATGTTTTGGAAACATAATGGACATGACACTTAGAAAATATGAGTGTGGCCAACTCGAGGTTGGGTTGAGTTTGTAGCATAAATCTACCCGGACCCGCCCGGCTTAACTAGTGGCTACAAACAATAGGACCCAATGTGAGAAGTTGGTCATGTTGTGCTCGAACCCGAGGTTAGACCAAGTTGTGGTGTAAAGCTACCCGGACCCGCCCAGCTTAACTAGTAACCACAACAAGGTCTAATGTGAGAGGTTAAAGCACATTAAGTTAATGAATGCCTCCTAATTAGGGTTAAGTCATGGTCCACTTAATACTTAACCAATTTGGGCTTGATGGATTAATCGAGGTTAAGTCAGGAGCCTTGGGTACTCTTAACCAATTTAATCCACGTGTGGATCGGGTTAACCACACTTAACCCGTTAAGAAACCCTAGTTGCGTGGTCCTTTTCAGCAGTAACCTTCTAGGTAGTATCATAAGACCCTAGGACTAGGCTAGGGTGGGGCACGATTACTGGGCTGATTGTAAGAGACCAAAAGAGACGGCTGAATGATGCCCCAGTTGTTCAGGCGGACCATGGTCGTGCACATTAAGTCCGGAGTTGAACATGGGCACCGGTAGATTTGGACTGTGCATAATGGTATGGTGTTAGAGGGTTACACCATAGGGCCTGATACAACCTAGGGTGGACCCTGCACAGTCAACTTCATTACATGATTAGGCCGCATGACACCGACACTTGACGAGTTAGGCTTATAGGGAGCCGATCGACTAGACCGAGTAGTTGGACCTTGATTTAGGTCACCTTATGATGTTGGGCCAAGCTTGGGCCAAAGGATCAATTCTTGTTTTTACTTGACATGTTAGAATGCTAGTACACCCGTGGTGCAAAACTTAACCTTGATTATGCGATGACACCTTTATCTATCTTGTTAGTTAATCACCATGCCAATATGTTGTTATCCTTATGTTTATCTCAGCTTCTCATGCCAGTTAACTTTACTAGTTCATAGACAGATAGTAGTAGGGCTTACCAGTCTTTTTGACTGACCTGTTTTCTTTCGCCTCTTTTCTTCCGTTCCCCCCCTCAGGTTCTCAGGGTGGGAACATTGGAGCTTAGCTTGGATCTTTACAGCTTGCTTACTGGATTTGCTCATGTACGGTTTTGGACATTGAGCTAGCTATGGTTTATCACTTCATTTTAGGGATAGTACTTTATGTATTTCAGTTCTACAGTTTATGTTTTATCTAGACTCTTGTTTGTTGGAAAATAATGACCAAGTACTTTGTTGTAACTTAACTCTGGTTTTGAAATGTTAGTTTTATCCGCTGCTTTACTACTCTGTTTTACTTATATGTTCCGTCTTGTGATATCTGCATGCATGTTTACCTCGTTTAACACCCCTCCGAAGCCAGTGTGCTTGCAAGAGTTACCCTGGCGGAGGTGGGGTATTACAGTCAGAGACAGAACCAGTAGTGTTCTAGGACGAGTAACTCTATACAGATAGGATCAGTAATATCCTAGTATAGGTAAAGCAGAATGAAATTGATTAGTATATTTTTGAAAATGTAAAAAAATTTTGATTGTTGTTTGTGTTGTGTGATAGTAGATTTGATTAATTGAATTATTACAACGATAGTTAATTTAATCAATAAGAGAATAATGGTAGAATTTATTCATTTAAATCACACATTGAACTGATTAGAAAATAGATAGAAATATATACTTGTGCATTATATATGTTTGAACAGGTAATTGGATAGCTGTTGAGTAAAGATTTTATTTGCGTGCCCGACAAATAGGTAAACCTTAATGAGTTGAATGCGAAATATTATTATATCAACTCCTGTGAATGCCATTGGATGTGGAGTGCTGGTTATTCTGTGTGTAAAAATAAATGTCGCCATAGGATAGTAACAATTAATTTTGAACTACATTACATGGCATACTTCTGAAGATAGGCATACTTCATCATATACCACATAAGCATTTGGAGCTTGTGTGACGAGGAGGAAGATTTACCATACGAGCGAGAGGCTTGTATGGCGATGACTATATTTTACAGGTTGAACTGATGACTGATATGGAGTATTTAAATTGTAACGATAAAATGGCCAGATTAATAAAAACCCCACACGGGTCTGGAGTTGACAATAATCACGTCTCTCTAGTTATTAGATACGGCACATGGACTATTTATTTCCCACACGGGACGAGGTGACGAGGATTTATCCTCTGGAGCATTTAAAATACACACTCCCTCAGGCTTTGACAGGGTGATGAGAATTTATTCTCTGGAGTTATTATCTATACACGCTCCCCTGTAAACACCAGAATATATCACTATAAATATGTGTATGCTTATTAGGATTTATTGGGTACCTAATACGGCCCAATAAATTTCCAAACCTCTCTCCGTACAAAGGAGGTTATGGCGAAATTTTTCGAAAATTACGGGTGTTAGCCAAATTTTTGAAGAATTTGAAAATTCTCAGAAACTGAGAAGTTGGAGAATGGAAGCCAGATTGAACGTAGAATAGATTAATCAAACCACTTTCGACTATGTTCCTTTTCGGGGACGAAAAGTTTTAAGTGGGGGAGATTGTAACGACCCGGAAAATCTGAACCAATTTAAAAAATTTAAATTGGCTAAAATAGTGGATTTTAAATATTTAAAATAAATATTTTAAATAATAGCAATGAAAATTGAGTTTGAATCGACGTTTGAAAACGAATATAATTAATTCTAATTATAAACAAGGCCTGAAATGGCGCGGTAGTTTCAAAATTTGAATTCAAACTTCGACTGACTGTACCAGGTGCAAAACAAAACGGATTTGAGTGAAACCAAAAATATTTAAATCTGTTAGTGAATACCTTTCTAACGAATCTAAAAAATCGAAGTTTCATAGCGGGAAGCAAAAGTTATGGCCAAATGAATTTTCAGAAAGGTCGCTATGGAAATTATATAGCCCGTGAAATTGGCCATTTTGCAAACGACCTCAGAATTCGACGAAACCACTTTTATTGGATCCGGGATGTGAAGTTATTGCTAGGTTTCAAATTTCATAATTTTTGAAGTTAGTATGTGAGCGTGGCAAAGGAAAATGTGTTTTGGTCAGTTATAGTTAAATTGGATCGACCAGAAATGGGCCTTTTTGCAAACGATCTCAGAATTCGACGAAACTAGTTTTGTTGGGACCGTATCGTCAAAACATAGCCAGATTTATTTTTCTGGAATTTTTCGAATCAGTTTGTGGCCCTGGCAAATTGAAATGTACGTTCAAATCGAATATTGAATGTTATATATTTTAAATTGAATGAAAATTGACTGAAAAATTCGAATGGGCCTTCGAAACATATCCCATTGTGTTCAGAATGGGGGTAAAACGCTAGGGACGACAGTCGTTGGGTTTGGATTGGGGTTCGCAGGAGGCAAGGGGTATTTTCGGATTTTTAAAACTTTATAAAAAAATGATTCGTCCACATCAGAACACCCCCCCCCCCCCCCCGCGTCTTCTCTCTTCCCGACCAAAACGAATGACGAAAGTGCTCAAAAAATTCCCCCTCCGATTCCTCCTTCTACACGCAATAAAAACCCATGCCCCAGTTGAAGTTTTTGTAGATCGTCTCGAGATCTTCAAATCCATATAGGGATTGTAATTTATCGCTCAGTATTGTAGGAGATCAGGCACCCTGAAGTTGCGCCGTTCGAGCTGGAATTCTTCCTCCCTGGCGCGCGCGAGTTGAAGGCAGTGGACACCCCTGGCGCGATTTTCGAAGCACTACCTCATGGCGCTGGCCGATCGACGCGAAGCTTCGCAGATTTCGTGCAAATTGCTGACCTAGTTTTGAACATCAAAACGAGGTATACGGCTATTTTATTTTTAACTATATTATAGCAGTTTAAAGCACTACGGTTTTTGATTTCACTGTATAAATCATATCTTTTTCGTTTCTTGACAAAATTCGATGAAACAGATAACATCATGACCGTGTGGACGTCTTCTACCTTCTAGAAGAGACCGCATATTTTTCTGAGCCTTCAGCTATTTTTGGTGGAGTGGAACCCAATGTGAGATTTCTAAATTATAAAAGATATGGAAAACGACGATGTATAAATTATATAGTCGATGTATGAGTTATATAAGCGTTGTACACCTCTTGTATAAGCGTTGTATAAGTTGTGCGTTCGATGTATAAGTTATATATGCGTTGTAAAAATTATATATATGTGTTGAAATAGAAGTGAAATGCTATATATATATATATATATATATATATATATATATATATATATATATATATATATATACATATACGCCCCTCGTCCACAAACCATGGACGATATTTATTAGTTGTGATTGGTGTGAAAATTGATTGATAGCGAATGGTTGATTGGAATTGTTTGTGGTTGATATTGATTGATTGTGGTTGAAAAATACCCGTTTGTGGTTGAGAAATATTTGGTTGAAATCACATAGGATTAGTTTGTGGAAATGAAATAAATATACATGCCGCCTGCGTGCGAACTAGATGCATGAATCCCCATTGTCAAAAACCGTGAGGTTTTAAGGTAGAGCGAGGAGCCGTACTAGGGACGGTCCCGGTTTTAACTACCCTGCCGTTATGCTGCCGAAATTTTGAATAATATTCATGTATTTGAATTAATTTCATTTGTTGAAACTATATTTATTCGTTGAATAGAAAACCTTCATGTGTTGAATTGAAACTCATTCGTTGAATAGAAATTCATGTGTTGAATGATATTCGTGTTTTAAATATAATAATCACATTTTTATCTATATATATAAACTATAGAAAAACTTCGTGTGTTGAATCGATATTCATTCATTGGATAGAAATTCATGTGTTGAATGGTATTCGTGTTTTAAATATAAAAATCACATTTTTATATATATATATAAACTATAGAAAATCTTCATGTGTTGAATCGATATTCATTCGTTAGATAAAAATTCATGTGTTGAATGGTATTCGTGTTTTAAATATAAAAATCACATTTTTATCTATATATATAAACTAAAGAAAACCTTTATGTGTTGAATCGATATTCGTTTTAAATATAAAAATCACATTTTTATCTATATATATAAACTAAAGAAAACCTTCATGTGTTGAATCGATATTCATTCGTTGAATTGAAATTCATGTGTCGAATGGTATTCATATTTTGAAATAAATTGTTTTATAATAAAAATCACATTTTTATCATCGATATGAACTATATAAAATAATCTCATTTTGAAATAAATTGTTTTATAATAAAAACCATACTTTTATTACCTATATGAACTATATAAAATAATAGTGTTTTGAAATGAATTGTTTTACAATAAAAATCACATTTTTATTATATAAATGAATTGTTAAAAATAGTGAAGTGTTGAAATAGAAGACAGTTAGATAAAAATATCATTTTTATCAAAAGTATGAAAAGAATATAGTTTTGAAATCAAAGAATCGATATATATATATTTAAATAGAATTGAAATATATCGAAAAACGAAGCTGCAGTTCGTATTTTGAAACCGTGATTTCAAACGATTAGTACGGGAGATCCGACCATCGGATTTTCCCGAAACCGCAACCGTTGGGTTCGCTTTGAAAATATCTTTCCAACGACACCAACTTTGTAAAAATCCAACGGTTGGATTGTCTGGAATGTTTAATTCAAATCTGAAGAAAAAAAGCGCCAGAATCGATTATATATATATATATATAATTATATTTAATCGAATAACGACGCTGCAGTTCGTATTTTGAAATCGAAATTTCAAACGATTATACCGGGAGATCCGACCGTCGGATTTTCCCGAAACTGGAATCGTTGGATTCGTTTTGAAAATATCTTTCTAATGATGTAAATTTTATGAAGATCCAACAGTTAGATTTTCAGATATGTGTAAATCAAATCTGAAGAAAAACAGCGCCACGGCCGCGTTATGGCCCGTAGCGTCGTTTGAATAAATTGGCTATTTTAAAATAAATAAAAATGGAGATAAATCGTTATAAAATATTATAAACGATATGGATGTGAAATATAGAAACTAACTGAAGGTTGGCTAAGTCGAATGGTTTCTTGGGTATTGATCTGATGTTGGTTTCGGCCTTCGGGGTTAACATTTGGGAAATCGTTCTCTTACTGATTGACGGTTAGTGACTAATGAATATAAATGATGCGTATGTATGTTAGTGTTGCACTTGTTTATTATATACGCGAGTTGCTCAGAAGGACTGGGTTTATCCCATTCTGAATAACTGAATCGACGATAAGAAATCGAAGATGAAGACGGTGGTTGAAGACCGGAGATCTTCACCTCGTTTGGATGGTAACCGAGGTCCTGATTGGGAGGCATCCCGAAATATGGATAATGAGTGGTGATCGTCCAGACGTACGTGGTGATCGATGGGTTTGCGAGGTATATAGTGCCTCCGTTTTCGTTCAGACCCAGAACGGACTTGCAAATGGACAGTGTGTCTGACACTGGAATTTATTCTGTGTGATTGATAGCCATCAGTTGCACGGTGTGAATTACCCGTGTGGCATACTAAGATGCAATGATCAGGGCTTCTGTTGAAAAGAAAAGTCTTGTGGTGCTGATCAAAGCACCGCCTGTGTGGCGTAGCTTTGTGTATAACGTGAATTCGCGAACCTCACAGCCGGTATGAACCAGAAACGGGAGGAAGGACCTCAGGGAGGGCATGCATTTCCTTCTAGCTAGAAGTGGCGTTAGTGGTTTTACACGCCCTGACGAGTTTGACTTATGTGGTTGTTACTGTTGCGAGGCGCCTCGGTTTGATCGGACGATCCAGGTCCGATGGAGTCATTCGTTGGCTCACTTACGCCCCATAGGGCGGGGAAACGCATTGTTCAGGAATTTTAATCCACATCGGTGGACCGGCCCTGACGATCCAAAGGCTTGACTGAGTACTTGCCTGAGACATGGGCTAGAGCGTCTCGAATTCGGTGAGGACTATCTTTGGCTTGGTTCCTGACGGAAATCCAATTTCCAAATACGTGACTGTACGGTTTTGATTGTATACCTATATATGGCGATATAGTGGTATGGGGCATTTATGCCGTCTATGATTGATACTTATGATTTGAAATTGCTTTTGAAACATATAAACACTAGTAATAATATCAAATGCTTTTGTTTTATTCGTATCAAGCATATTTTGGCCATTATAAGGAAAAAACTCTATCCTCCGGTTTGCGTTGCATTGTGTGATGGGAACTGAGTCTTATAATGGCTTCATTTTTATAAAAAGCATTGCGATGTTTTAAAAGAATGATTTTTTTTAAAGCACTGGCAATCCAATGGAGTAAACCCGTTCCACGAAAGTGGCGTGGTCCTGTGATTAGCCATATTTTAAATGTGTTGAGTAGATTTCTCATACCAGTCCCATGACTGACTCGTAGTTTGTTTCACTTTCAAACTCGGGTGCCCCTTTTTCTACACGGGCAACCTTGTATTCAGGTTTAGCAGGCTTTATCCGGATAGCTGGAGCTGAAGATGGATTCTATCATTTATCTCTTTTTATGCTGTTCAGCTCCTATTGTACATATTATGTTTATTTCCGCTGTAGACATTTATGTATAGCTGAACTGTATTTGTACTAAGTATGATCCTGTATGCTGTGTAACTCTGATGTTTATGTTTATCCAGTATATTATTTGTTCATTATCTGGTGTATTTATTTAATTCTGTTCTGCTATTATCTGTTTATGTTTTATATTCCAAGGATTACCCTTGCCACCATCTGTACGGGAAGTGGGGTCGTCAAAGGAACCTTTCCCTAGGAGTGTGAATGTCTGAATAAAAGAATATCCTGAATTGGAATGAGGCGTATATTGTGTTTTATAGCATTTGTTGATTAAGATATGCGAGTTATTCAGAAAGTCCGGGTATAACCCATACTGAATAACTGATTCGACGACGAGTCGAAGGGATTGAAGACGGTGCAAGACCGACGATCTTCACATCGAATGGATGGGTGCTACAGATGCTCACGACGGGAGTAGCTACCTTGAAGGGGGCTAAAGTAGTAGCCGTCCGGACGTACTTGGAGGTCGACGGGTATGCGAGGAAAGTGCCTCCGGTTTCGTTCAGACCTAGAACGGACTTGTAAATGGATGGTGTGTCTGACATTGTATTCTTTTATATTGTATTCGTTGATCTCTGCTAAATATATATCTGTTTGGCGGCGGGGAATTTATTCTCTTGCTTAACGCCCTTCTCTGAGACATACGAGCTCAGAGGTTATATATTGGCAGAAATCAGTGGTACGATATGGATTGATAGTGTGGCATGCTGAGATGCAGTGATCCAGACTTTTGTTGAAAAGCAAAGTTTGGTGGATGATGATCAAAGCGCAGCTTTAATATAGCGTCGCTTTGTGTATAGCGTTGATTCGCGAGCCTCACACCCCGGTATGGTGGTAAACTGATAGTTTGATCAGTATGCTTTTTAGAGGATTGGCACCTTAGTGGCGTTGTGGATTCGGTCGACCGAGATTGAGCTTAGTGCTCAGAGGGATAGGGTAAGCGGTGTTTTCTCTCGTCGAGACGTAAGCCGCAGTGATACTCGATTTCCCAAAAGTGCGGATGTGCATTACGGTGTTTTCTCTCGCTGAGACGTAAGCCGTTGTAGATGGCACTACGCGATCGATCTTTCGAATCAGGAGCCACCATGATGGAAATCCAATTTCCAAATACGACATTTTGTGGTTTTGATTGTAGAGCCTAGTATTGGCGACATGATATATGGTACCCATGCCGTCTATGATTGATACATTTATATTTGAAATTGTTTTCTTCACTTATAGTAATAATATAAGATGAAATTTCACGTATCAAGCATATTTTGCTATTATAAGGTAAAACCCTATCCTCCGGCTTGCGTTGCATTGTGTGATGGGACCTGGGTCGTATAATAGCTTCATTGTTCTTTATTTAGCATTGCGCTGTTTGTTTTATGCACTGGTATCCTTGGGAGGAAACCTGTTCCGTGTTATACGGCGTGGTCCCTTGATTTACCTAACTTTAAAAACAAAGATTAATAACTGTTTTATTTCTCACACCAGTCACATGACTGACCTGGAGTTTATTTTTTTAACCTAAACTCTAGGTGCCCCTATTTTCCACACGGGCAGCTAGTAGTTTTGGTTTTGCAGATTGATATTCTCAGGATCCTGATTTACAGCTGGAACGATGCTCGGAAAGCTCTGTATCTGTGTATTACTTTCAGTTGTGTTTTATATTGTTTTTCCGCTGCTATGTAATTTATTGTAATCTCTAATATTTGTCGGTTGTATATTTATTCATACTCTGTATATTCTTGTATTCTGATGGAACTGTTGTAATATACAATGAAATGTTCTTCTGTCTGCGTTCTATTTTGTCGTGTTATCAAGGTAATCCGGGCTTTCCTTCACGGGGAAGTTACGGGCTATCACACAATCCCAATTGTTTTTGACATACTTGCTAAAATTATTGCCAATTGAATGCTTCTTTACCATTCTTATTATAAATTTTATTATATATAAATAAAGTTCAACAAAGTTGATTGTAATTCTTTCATATCTACGCATTATTTCTTCATAGTTTGCCTCCTTGCTCCATTCAAATATAAATTAAGCTATTAACATTCAAAAGTTTTGACTTCTATATTTATAACATCTACAAATTCAAACTGTTTTTAATCACTTGTATCTACTCTAATATATATGTCAAAATTCAATACGCTAACCTATGTCCAGAGAAAATAATAAATAGTGGAAAAGTGAGTTTAAAACATATGCAACTCTTGGTTTTCTACAGTAATGTTTCTTCCACCCACTTTGGACATTAACAATTTGAGAATTCCCTTATTAATGTTAAAAACGTACAATCTATAAAAAAATCACATACTTGCTAAAATTATTATTATCAATTGAATGCTTCTTTAAGTGAGTTTAAAACATATGCAACTCTTGGTTTTCTACAGTACTTTTTCTTCCACCCACTTTCAGACATTAACAATTTGAGATTCCCCGATTCATGTTAAAAACTTACAGTCCATATATTCTTTTCGCATACTTGGAAAAATTATTATGAATTGAACGCTTCTTTACCATTCTCATTATTAATGTTATTATACGCATAAAATTCACTAGAATTAATTTTAATTCTTTCAAATCTACACACTTTGTGTTCATATTTTGGCTCCTCATTTTTTTCCTTCCAGCACTACTCCATTCTAATATAAATTCAACAATTAATATTCAAATATTATCACTAGGTATTATTTATTTTTTTACTTTAATATTATTATAATTTTCATTTTCATGAAAAATATATTAAAGTAATATGTAAATTTTCAATGTAATATGATAACGGATCTTTAAAACACAATTAAATTATCTTATTTGTTTTTTCTCTTTACTTACTGTTGCCTCTGCCAATAATTTGGATTTTAGATTTTATTTTCTTCCTATTTCGGCTTTTTCCTGGCAAGATACATATTATAATAATATAAAAAATACCGACTATAGTTCAAATATTTATTTCTAACTTTTCTTCTTAAATACAAGAATTCTCTTTATTTCTAGCTCAAACTTTTCACTTACCCGCTTTAAACATTTATTCAATGTTTTTCACATTATCCTTATTTTCAAAAATTGTCCAAGATCATTAATGATGATCGTTTCATTTCTTTATATTCTATCCCTAAATGTGGCCTTTCATTCTCTTTTCTATTTTCATTTCTTACATGCTGTCATTATTAGTTGCTTTTATTCTCATTTACTAAATTCATTTTCCAATTACTATTTTCAGTATCAATTGTTAATTCCTCCTCTCAAATATAGTTCACTATACAAGAAATCAAATATTGATTGATTGGTTATCGATTTCCAACTCAAGTTTAGGTATTTCTTCCTTTGATTAAGTTCTATTGCTTTATACTTTTTGTTTCTTCACTAAAATTCATGTTATTCATATCAATCTGCTTAATTTTTTGCTTAACTTCAGGTATGTTGTTCCTTTTGTTATGTTCCATTGTATTATGCTTTTTGGTTCATCAACAATATTCATGTCTCGATCGTGATCTAATTGACTTTCTACTCTAAATAGGCAGACGTCATTCTTATTCGTTCCTATTTCTGGATATCGGCTTTGTTTCCAGGTATTGATTGCTTTTTAAATTTATAGATCTTCAGTATGTAGGTTGCTCTAAATATAATTAATGATTTAAATGATTTTGAAAATTTTATGATGTTTGTTTATCTATTGATCACTTCAATGTTTGACTTAATAACATCTATTTTATAAACTACTTTAAAGCATAAGTTTCATCGTTCCTTTTGGATTTCTGTTTGAAATTATATTGCTCCATTTGTGTTTATTGTGTTCCAATTATCCAAGTACACAAAAATAACGATTGATTTTGATGAGAATTTATTTAGTAGTGAAAATGTTGTACAAAAATAATTTTTGGTTTTATGTTACGATTTATTTTCAATTAGAATTTTCAGAACATATTATATATAAAATTGAATATGGCCCGTAATTATCTCTCATCTCATTTGTTTTTTACCTTAAATCTAGATTCTCTTAATTTTTAACATATAGTTTTCGTTTACCCTTTTCAAACATGGATTTAATGGTTTCCTTTACATTTTCTCTAGATGCAAAAGTTATCCAATATTATTAATAATGATCATTTCTTTCTTTAATTTTCTGTCTCTATCTAACTTAATGTCATCCTCTTTTGTTTTTTCATTTTCATATTTCCAATCTTTTTTTGAGAAAAAATTATCTTGCAATTTGTTATATTTGCTTTTTTTTTCATTTCATTTACCCAATCACATTTTCAGTCAATACTACAGTATTAGTTTTCAATGTCTTACCTTAAATCTACTTCATTATATGAAAAATTGAATATGGGTTGAATATTTGTCGATACCCTACTTGATTTTAGGTACCTAATATTCAACTCATTTTAAGTATGGGTTTAAATATTAAATTGTGCATTTTGTTTTTACCAATATATATATATATATATATATATATATATCTTTTAATTAATTCACTATCTACCTTAAAATAAAGATATGTCGTCCTTCTTCATTACTATTTTCGGGTTTTAACTTTGTTTTCCAATTTTTATTGCTTTCTAAGTTTATAGATTTTCATTTTGTTTTATGTACAACTAACGACTTTCACGATTTTTGATGATCTGTATGTTGTTCCAATGGTTTATGCCTTAAGATTTTCTTTATGAACTATTTTTAGGCATTTTCACCTTAAAAACTGAATTATTCTAATTTTTAACTTATAATTTTCATTTATCTCTTTCAAACATGTATTCAATAGTTACCTTAGCATTGTCCTTACATGCAAAAATTGCTCAATATTATTAATAATGACTACTTCCATTCTTAATTTATCCATCTTCAAAAATACTCGACTTAAATTTTCCCTTTTATGTTCTCTTATAATCAATGCTTTAGATTTCATCTTAAGCTAAATTTAACTTGCAATCTATTAAAAAAATATATATTTCATTTTCATTTATAAAATTCCATTCTCAATTACTGTTTTCAATATTATAAGATAAATTTTTAATACCTTTCTTCAAATCTACTTTATTATATGAGAAAATAAATATAGGTTGAATACATATCGATTTTTTGCTCAATTTTAGCTATGTATTTCCTTCAATTATGTTCTATTATTTTATCCTTTTTGTATCTTCACCAGTCATATTTCAGTTTATGCTAATTCATTTTATATCTTAAATAGATAAATGTCATCCTTCTTTATTCCTATCATGGGTTATAACTTTGTTTTCAAGTATGTATTACCTTCTAATTCTAGAAATTTTCATTTTGTTCTACATCAAACTAAATGAATATGCATATGAGATTTAAAATCATATGAATATGCATCTTAATGCACATAAAATACTATTTTGCTATTTGTTGGTTTGTAAGCTGTCTAATAAGTTATATTTGCAACAAAACCAATACTCTATTTTTTTATAAGTACACGTTGTCTTGACATTGCTATGAACTGGAAAAATATTTGTTTTATTTATCATGGGCATTCCTCCTTGAGAATAGGTCCATTATGATTTTGAGATCTATTACTTCTGAATTTTAAATGATACAAATAGTTGTCAAATAACATCATAAATTTTTAGTTCTATAAAATGATCTGTTTGTTATTAGGATATATAAAATTTCCAGTTATTATATATAATGATTTTTCCCATTTAACTAATGGTATGTTAGAAATTACTTAATCCATTGTAACTCTATTACGTATTGAAATAGAATTAACTAATGGTATTAGAATTTCGAATTCAATGTTTTTTTTCCGTAAATTATGTGTAAAGACCCGGAAATTCCCGCTCTTTGAATCGACCATAAACCACACAGGTCTGACCCAAAGGTTGGAAATCTTCGAATACTTTAACTTTGGGAATACAAAACATTAGAACAATAACAGCAGACTTTTATTACATTACAATAATATAACATCAGAGTACAGAATATCAGAGTACAAATAAAGTAAACTACAGCGGAAGATAAATTACAACAGATTTAATACATTAAACAGCGGAAGACTTCTAAGCTCTGGACACAGCTTTAGGCTTCGATCCAGGATCCTGCTAAAGAGAGAGATGTCTGCAAAAAGCTACTCGACTGCCCGTGTGGAAAAGAGGGCACCCGAGTTTGGAAAGTGAAACAAACTACGAGTCAGTCATGGGACTGGTGTGAGAATTCTTAACTAGTTTAACTAATAGTAATAAGGCAAATCCAAGGACCACGCCGCTAACGCGGAACGGGTTTACTCTAATGGATTGCCGTGCATAATAAAGTAAATCGTTAAACAACGCAATGTCTTTTTGGAAAAATGAAACCATTATAAGACCCAGGTCCCATCACACAATGCAACGCACACCAGAGGATAGGGTTTTACCTTATAATGGTCAAAAGATGCTTGATACGTGAAAACGATATTATTATTATTAGTGTATATATATAGGTATATATAATATACATTTAAATCATAATGTATCAATCATAGACGGCATAGTACCCCATCCTACTATGTCGCCATACTAGTTCTACAATCAAAACCGCAAGGTCGTATTGGAATTTGGATTCCATCATGAGTCGAGGCTAGGGGCAAGCTCCTCTCCGATTCGAGACACTCTAGCAAATGCCTCAGGATCCCCCGCAGTGAACCCTTAGATCTTCAGGGCCGGTCCCCGCCTATGGGCAGTGGATTAGTTATGCCTGAACACACGCTTCCCGGTCCCTTTGAACCTATAGTATGACCACCAACGGCCTATAAAACACAAGGTACCTCAAAATCCATCATCCACATAAGTAAAATGTCAGGGCTGGTAGGTCACTGACACTACTCTAGCTAGAAAGAAACGTGTGCACTCCCTGCAGTCCGTATCCCGTTTTTGACTCATATTGGGGTGTGAGGCTCGCGAAGTCACGCTATACACAAAGCTACGCCTAAACAGGCCGTGCTTTGATCATCAACCACAAGGACTGCTTTTCAACAAAAGCCTTGATCCATGCATCTTGGCATGCCACATTGTCAGTCCAACCATATCATTGATTTCTACCAATATATAACCTCTAAGCTCGTATGTCTCAGAGAAGGGTGTTAATCACCAAACAGATATATATTAATAGAGATCAACGAATGTAGTATAAAGGACTACAACGTCAGACATACATTCCATTTATAAACTTATGCTCTGGGTCTGAGCGAAAGTCAAATCCGTACAAATCAACACTACGTCTGAACGGCCACCACTGAAACCCTTTCAAGGTAGCTACTCCTCTCATGGGTCTCAGTAGCAACACATCCATTCGACGTGAAGATCGCCGGTCTTCAATCACCGTCTTTAAATCTTCGACTTAGAACGTCGTATAATCATTTGAAATGAGGTTGAACTCGGTCTTTTCAAATGATTCTCGCGTATATATATATATATATATATATATATATATATATAATAATTTGAAAACATTTCCTATCGTTATTAATATTTGATAACGACCTATCACTATTTTTATTTATATAAAAATAGCTCGAATAAATTTAACGACGCTTCCCTGGCGCTGTTTTCAACCAAATTTGATTTACACATAACTTGAAATCTAACCGTTTAAAGTTACGATTGCCGATACGCGAACTGCCGCGCGTGTTCCGTTTAATTTATAATATATACATATATATATATATATAAATCGTTTGGTGATTTCAACTATTAACGTCTATTCTTTTTATCGCATCTAAAATGACGATAAAATATCACTTGTTTTATTTTACTACCCGTTTTGTTTTATTTACACTAACTGTAAATAAATTATACTTTATATATCCTTTTATTTTATTTACACTAAGTGTAAATAAATTGTATTCTTTTTCCTATTTATTTACCTAATTGTAAATAATCGTTTTCTATTCTTTTCCTTATTTATTTTCCTAAGTGTAAATAAGTATTCTCTTTTCCTTATTTATTTACCTAAATGTAGATAAATGTTTTCAATTGCTTTTTCTTATTTATTTACACCATTTGTAAATAAATGTTTTTACTATTTATTTACCTAAATGTAAATAAATGTTTACTTCTACTTTTCTATATTTATTTACATTAATTGTAAATAAATATATCTAATTTCTTTTTCTTATTTATTTACACTATTTGTAAATAAATGTTTTACTTTTACTTTTGCTATATTTATTTACATTAATTGTAAATAAATGTATCTAATTTCTTATTCATATTTATTTACGCTATTTGTAAATAAATGGTTTCAATTTCCTTGCCAAACCTATTTACATAGTGAATGTAAATAGATGTATTTCTTTAATTCTTTTCTAATAATTTTTTTCATAAAAAGAATATCTTATGTTAATTCTTTTCTAACATTTCTTTTTATTATTTTTATTTACATAAGAAAATGTAAATAATTACCACCTACATTTTGGTTCTTTTTATTTCCTTTTTTTTATTTTTATTTACATAAGAAAATGTAAATAAATTCTAATTCACATGTTTAATCTTAATTACATAGAAATGTAATTTTATTTACAATGTAAAACATGTTCTTTAATTACATAAAAGTATAATTTTATTTAATCCTTTATTTATCTAATGTAAATAAATGTCTTACTTTTTCTATGTTTTATTTTATTTACACTAAATAGTTTACATATGCTTTAACCTCCCACATTGGATAGGTATTGTTGTGATTACTGGACAGCCGGGCGGGTCCGGGCAGGTTTACATCACAACTCAATCCAACCTCGGGTTAAGCATCTTTTCTTATTTAACAAAAAATATATTTTATCTTTTATTCTTTTTCTACTTTAACAAAATGTATATTTTATTTTCCTTTCTTTTTCATCATATTTTATTTGCAATGAAGGATGCAAATAAAAATGTGTTCTTTTTAAATCATATTTTATTCGCATTGTGAATGCGAACAAAGAAAGAAATTTTATTTTTAAAGTTTTATTCGTATTATAAAATGCAAATAAAAGTAAGTTTTATTTTCAAGTCATATTTGTGTTTTGAGAACACAAATAAAAATATAAGTTTTGTTCTCAAGTTATATTTGTGTTTTAAGAACACAAATAAAAAGAGTGCTTCATTTTCTATGCAAATATTCGCATAGTGAATGCAGATAAAAAGGAATGTTTTTATTTTCTTATGCAATACTTGCATTGCAAATGCAAGTATAAAGGATGATTTCTTTTCTTATGCATTGAAAAGGGAATAAGGTTTTCTATTTTCTTCTCTTTACATAGAAAAATGACGTTTTCTATTTATTTTTTCTTTACATAGAAAAATGATATTTTCTATTTATCTTTCTTCACATAGAAAAATGATGTTTATGTTTTATTTTGATTTACATTGAAATAAATGTTGTCTTTCTATTTCTAAGTAATATTTGCATTTTAGAATGCAAATGAATAGGTGAACTTATTTCTAATGTAAATGTCTTTTCTAGTGTCAACATTCCTAAAACAACTATATTTTCAAATGCCAATATTTGATTCATTTCAATTATATAACATGACGATGGAATTTAATGTCATTTCAACTAAATTAACACTACGATGAATTTTGTCATTACAACCAAATCAACACAATAATGCTATTTTTGTGTCATCACAACTAAATTAACACAACAATGTTATTTTGTGTCATTACACTAAATTAACACAACAATGAAATTTTGTGTCATCACAACTAAATTAACACAACGATAGGTTTTGTGTCGTAAATAAATTAACACAATGATGGGTTTTGTGTCATTACAAATAAATTAACACAATGATGGGTTTTGTGTCATAAATAAATTAACACAATGATGGGTTTTGTGTCATTTTCCATGAATCAAAATAAAAGTTCCATCTTTATTTATTTTGTAAATCAACAAAATCTCTAAACTATATTTATATTATAAATTATAATAAAAGATCAAATCTTTATTATACAAGTCCAACTTTCTTTTATGTTATTTAAATCAAACTTTCTTTTTTGTTATTAATCAAAATAAAAGATCAAAATTTAATTTGTTTTCAAAATAAATAAAAGATTAAAACTTTATTTTGTTTTCTAAACAAAAGATTAAACCTTATTAAATCCTTTTTAATGCATGAAAATGTGCATTTTTATTTTCTATAACAAGTTTCAAATCAAAAAATTTTATTTTATACTAATCAACAATTTTAACCAATTTGGTATTGTTAATCTAAATTTGCATTTCTAATCAAGATGTTGTTTTTGTTCACACAATCTATTTCTAACCAAAATGACTTTTAAACCTAATATAACATTTCTAAAGAAAATGTTATTTTCAATCGAATAAACATCTCTTAACTAAAAATGTTATTCTCCTAGCATAACATTTCTATAACATAATCATAATGGTATTTTTAATCGTATCCTAATCTAATTCAAACCAACATAAATAAATGATAATTTAATTTTCAACACGATCATCAATCACATTAACAGATTAGTCCAACAACAACGACAAACCAAATCAAATTGCATATACAACAATCTGAAATTTAACAGCAGAACAAAATGATTTTTAACATGATTATAATTAATAAATTTAAATTATTTTTAAAAGAAGAGAATTCTCACCTTGTTCTTATTCAGATCTGAAATTCAAAAGGTTCAGAATCAGTTCTAAACTCCATCAAAAAGTCATATTCGTTGCCACGGTCCCAACGTCTCTTGTTTTGCTGGATTTGGATCTCGTATGGAATAGTTATAATGTTACAAACATTTTCCATTAATTAAAATAATTAAATGAAAATTAGATTCAATAATTACATCATTACTTCACGTTAATTCATCTTCCACATCGTTCGCTACTCCAGACATCGGTTCCTTTTCAAACCCAACTTCGGCCTTGCCATACCCAGAACGCACGCCAACCGAAGCCACTTGAACCGCCATCACCAAATAGAAGCACCTCATTTAGACAAATATTCTTGCAGTTATTTGTGTTTGAAAATATTGCGTGAGGGAGAAGGAATTTAGAAGAAAGAGGAGAAAGAATAAGGGAGCATGGCTGCCATCGATTCAGATTAGTGGTAGCTGTGTATAAAGGGGGATTGGGGTTACGTATTTGGGTTGTATTTATTACCTTTAAATGTGTGTTCACATTTTAGAAATAATTATCTACCTCTAATTTTTTGACATTATTTCCATTATTTCTCTTTTGATGTCCTTAATTGACATACATTAGTAATTTAAAGGAAACATTGTCGTTTTAATATTAATTATTTCCCTTTCCTGATTTAATCCCTTTCTATCACACATATTTGTTTTCCTATTTTATTAAAAAAAGTTTGCTAATATGTTAATGTTAATAATCTTCCCTTAGTTTCAAATTCAAACGCTCAAAAAAATTTCTCTTTTCTTTTTTTTTTTTATAAAAAAGAATTTCTTAGGTAAACCAATGACATTACTTAAATGACAATTCCTATGTAAACATAACATTTCTACATATATGACATTTATGTTTTAACAATTTTATTTCCAACACTAATGATGTTTATATTTGGACAATTCTAAATCAACATTTATGACAAATTTATATTTGGACAATTCTAAATTAACATGTTTTGTTTCGTTTTGACAAATACTAACAAAATGACTTGTTTTTGTTTTTAACAAATTCTAGATTTCTCATGACAAATTAAATTTTATTTGTAGAATCAATCCTAAGTTTCTAATGACAAATAAAAGTAAATTTTATTTGTCACAACAAATTTTTACATCAGTCCAACCATAATGACAAATAAATGTTTTGACTGATTTTGAATTGATACAATAAATCAATCCCACCATAATGACAATAAATGTTCTTCAAATTTTCAAAAATGTGTTTTTAAATGTACATGACTCTTTTCCATATTTTCTAGTATCACATTAACATGTGTTTTTAACGTGATCATAATTTCTTAATTAAAACACGTAACACTAAAATATGTTTTTAATGAAAAACATGTTTTCAAAATAAAACATAAATCTTTTTCTAATGTTTACATTTTTCTATGTTACAAATATCATACGAATGAACATTTTCTATGCTAACATTTTCCCATGAATTATAGTGTCATATAAAAATGATATTTTATATGTTAACAATTCAAGGTTATATTTGACACACAGTAAATCTTGACAAATAGGATCAATGCCTTTATATGTCAACCACTTAATGTAATTTTTTTTTTAAAAAAATAAAAATAAAATCAATGATTTTATTTGTATTTTTAACATAAAAATGTTAACTTTAATGAACTCATGTTTTTTATCTATCCTAAAACATGAATCCTTTTCTATTTTTATCATATAACATTAAAATGTATATTTTAATTGAAAGCATGTTTTTTTTTAGATAATGACATAAAATATGTTTTTATTTCCAAACACAAGTTTGACAAGAAAATGTGTTTTTTTTTTCGTTCAATGTTCAAATTTGACAAGGAAGGTGTTTTTATTTTCAATGCTCAAATTTGACAAAGCTATGTTTTCTAATTCAATAATCATGTTTGACCAAAATAAATCTTCTTTCCATGTCATACCTTTATTCAATTCAAACATGAACATTATTGCTCTTGTGTATAAAATAAAAATATAATATTTATTTTATACACCAAATTTAACACACATGAATCTAACATATTTTATATGTACAATGAATTATGATTTTATCGTATACACAACATTCTAACAAACATGAATACCCAATCACAATCCATCGTTCATCACAATCACAGCACAATCAACATTGAAGTATATACAACATACAACATGAATTTCATATCAAATGAATGCAATAAAAATTAAATAATTAATTTTTAAAATTAGAAATCTCACAGTGATTTTTATTTAATCTTTTATTTACATTGAAAAATGTAACTCTTTTATTTTACATAAGAAAAAAAATATGTTTCTAACCTGAGTTTGTTTATTTTTGATTAAAAATTAAATTTCTAGCCATGATTATTTAAAATAAATTATCTCGAATATTAAATTTCCTTTAAAATTTCTTAAAATAAAAATTTTAAATTGGCCCCAAAATTCCGGGTTGTTACAATCTCCCCCACTTAAAATCTTTTCGTCCTCGAAAAGGAACTAAGCTATAAGTTGTTTAATTTATTAACTAAATTTCAATTTTACTATTATTAATTTCAATTGTGGACTAATTTATCAAAGACATATATACTTTTATATATTTAAAAATCTTATCTTCTGAAATAGGATTATATATATAATCAAAATATTTTAATTATAAGCTTATCACTCTGAACTCATTCTAGGGCATTACTAACCCCATCTCTAATGAGTATTCTCATTCTAGGATACTGTTGATCCTATCTCTAATGAGTATTCTTATTGGACATTACTAATCCAATCTCTGATGAGTCTTTTGTTCAGTTCTAACGAGTTGTACCCCAAAGATTTTGAGCTAACCAGAGCTCTGATACCACTGTAAAGACCCGGAAATTCCCGCTCTTTGAATCGACCATAAACCACACAGGTCTGACCCAAAGGTTGGAAATCTTCGAATACTTTAACTTTGGGAATACAAAACATTAGAACAATAACAGCAGACTTTTATTACATTACAATAATATAACATCAGAGTACAGAATATCAGAGTACAAATAAAGTAAACTACAGCGGAAGATAAATTACAACAGATTTAATACATTAAACAGCGGAAGACTTCTAAGCTCTGGACACAGCTTTAGGCTTCGATCCAGGATCCTGCTAAAGAGAGAGATGTCTGCAAAAAGCTACTCGACTGCCCGTGTGGAAAAGAGGGCACCCGAGTTTGCAAAGTGAAACAAACTACGAGTCAGTCATGGGACTGGTGTGAGAATTCTTAACTAGTTTAACTAATAGTAATAAGGCAAATCCAAGGACCACGCCGCTAACGCGGAACGGGTTTACTCTAATGGATTGCCGTGCATAATAAAGTAAATCATTAAACAACGCAATGTCTTTTTGGAAAAATGAAACCATTATAAGACCCAGGTCCCATCACACAATGCAACGCACACCAGAGGATAGGGTTTTACCTTATAATGGTCAAAAGATGCTTGATACGTGAAAACGATATTATTATTATTAGTGTATATATATAGGTATATATAATATACATTTAAATCATAATGTATCAATCATAGACGGCATAGTACCCCATCCTACTATGTCGCCATACTAGTTCTACAAACAAAACCGCAAGGTCGTATTGGAATTTGGATTCCATCATGAGTCGAGGCTAGGGGCAAGCTCCTCTTCGATTCGAGACACTCTAGCAAATGCCTCAGGATCCCCCGCAGTGAACCCTTGGATCTTCAGGGCCGGTCCCCGCCTATGGGCAGTGGATTAGTTATGCCTGAACACACGCTTCCCGGTCCCTTTGAACCTATAGTATGACCACCAACGGCCTATAAAATACAAGGTACCTCAAAATCCATCATCCACATAAGTAAAATGTCAGGGCTGGTAGGTCACTGACACTACTCTAGCTAGAAAGAAACGTGTGCACTCCCTGCAGTCCGTATCCCGTTTTTAACTCATATCGGGGTGTGAGGCTCGCGAAGTCACGCTATACACAAAGCTACGCCTAAACAGGCCGTGCTTTGATCATCAACCACAAGGCCTGCTTTTCAACAAAAGCCTTGATCCATGCATCTTGGCATGCCACATTGTCAGTCCAACCATATCATTGATTTCTACCAATATATAACCTCTAAGCTCGTATGTCTCAAAGAAGGGTGTTAATCACCAAACAGATATATATTAATAGAGATCAACGAATGTAGTATAAAGGACTACAACGTCAGACATACATTCCATTTATAAACTTATGCTCTGGGTCTGAGCGAAAGTCAAATCCGTACAAATAAACACTACGTTTGAACGGCCACCACTGAAACCCTTTCAAGGTAGCTACTCCTCTCATGGGTCTCAGTAGCAACACATCCATTCGACGTGAAGATCGCCGGTCTTCAATCACCGTCTTTAAATCTTCGACTTAGAACGTCGTATAATCATTTGAAATGAGGTTGAACTCGGTCTTTTCAAATGATTCTCGAGTATATATATATATATATATATATATAATAATTTGAAAACATTTCCTATCGTTATTAATATTTGATAACGACCTATCACTATTTTTATTTATATAAAAATAGCTCGAATAAATTTAACGACGCTTCCCTGGCGCTGTTTTCAACCAAATTTGATTTACACATAACTTGAAATCTAACCGTTTAAAGTTACGATTGCCGATACGCGAACTGCCGCGCGTGTTCCGTTTAATTTATAATATATATATATATATATATATATATATATATATATATATAAATCGTTTGGTGATTTCAACTATTAACGTCTATTCTTTTTATCGCATCTAAAATGACGATAAAATATCACTTGTTTTATTTTACTACCCGTTTTGTTTTATTTACACTAACTGTAAATAAATTATACTTTATATATCCTTTTATTTTATTTACACTAAGTGTAAATAAATTGTATTCTTTTTCCTATTTATTTACCTAATTGTAAATAATCGTTTTCTATTCTTTTCCTTATTTATTTTCCTAAGTGTAAATAAGTATTCTCTTTTCCTTATTTATTTACCTAAATGTAGATAAATGTTTTCAATTGCTTTTTCTTATTTATTTACACCATTTGTAAATAAATGTTTTTACTATTTATTTACCTAAATGTAAATAAATGTTTACTTCTACTTTTCTATATTTATTTACATTAATTGTAAATAAATATATCTAATTTCTTTTTCTTATTTATTTACACTATTTGTAAATAAATGTTTTACTTTTACTTTTGCTATATTTATTTACATTAATTGTAAATAAATGTATCTAATTTCTTATTCATATTTATTTACGCTATTTGTAAATAAATGGTTTCAATTTCCTTGCCAAACCTATTTACATAGTGAATGTAAATAGATGTATTTCTTTAATTCTTTTCTAATAATTTTTTTTCATAAAAAGAATATCTTATGTTAATTCTTTTCTAACATTTCTTTTTATTATTTTTATTTACATAAGAAAATGTAAATAATTACCACCTACATTTTGGTTCTTTTTATTTCCTTTTTTTTATTTTTATTTACATAAGAAAATGTAAATAAATTCTAATTCACATGTTTAATCTTAATTACATAGAAATGTAATTTTATTTACAATGTAAAACATGTTCTTTAATTACATAAAAGTATAATTTTATTTAATCCTTTATTTATCTAATGTAAATAAATGTCTTACTTTTTCTATGTTTTATTTTATTTACACTAAATAGTTTACATATGCTTTAACCTCCCACATTGGATAGGTATTGTTGTGATTACTGGACAGCCGGGCGGGTCCGGGCAGGTTTACATCACAACTCAATCCAACCTCGGGTTAAGCATCTTTTCTTATTTAACAAAAAATATATTTTATCTTTTATTCTTTTTCTACTTTAACAAAATGTATATTTTATTTTCCTTTCTTTTTCATCATATTTTATTTGCAATGAAGAATGCAAATAAAAATGTGTTCTTTTTAAATCATATTTTATTCGCATTGTGAATGCGAACAAAGAAAGAAATTTTATTTTTAATGTTTTATTCGTATTATAAAATGCAAATAAAAGTAAGTTTTATTTTCAAGTCATATTTGTGTTTTGAGAACACAAATAAAAATATAAGTTTTGTTCTCAAGTTATATTTGTGTTTTAAGAACACAAATAAAAAGAGTGCTTCATTTTCTATGCAAATATTCGCATAGTGAATGCAGATAAAAAGGAATGTTTTTATTTTCTTATGCAATACTTGCATTGCAAATGCAAGTATAAAGGATGATTTCTTTTCTTATGCATTGAAAAGGGAATAAGGTTTTCTATTTTCTTCTCTTTACATAGAAAAATGACGTTTTCTATTTATTTTTTCTTTACATAGAAAAATGATATTTTCTATTTATCTTTCTTCACATAGAAAAATGATGTTTATGTTTTATTTTGATTTACATTGAAATAAATGTTGTCTTTCTATTTCTAAGTAATATTTGCATTTTAGAATGCAAATGAAAAGGTGAACTTATTTCTAATGTAAATGTCTTTTCTAGTGTCAACATTCCTAAAACAACTATATTTTCAAATGCCAATATTTGATTCATTTCAATTATATAACATGACGATGGAATTTAATGTCATTTCAACTAAATTAACACTACGATGAATTTTGTCATTACAACCAAATCAACACAATAATGCTATTTTTGTGTCATCACAACTAAATTAACACAACAATGTTATTTTGTGTCATTACACTAAATTAACACAACAATGAAATTTTGTGTCATCACAACTAAATTAACACAACGATAGGTTTTGTGTCGTAAATAAATTAACACAATGATGGGTTTTGTGTCATTACAAATAAATTAACACAATGATGGGTTTTGTGTCATAAATAAATTAACACAATGATGGGTTTTGTGTCATTTTCCATGAATCAAAATAAAAGTTCCATCTTTATTTATTTTGTAAATCAACAAAATCTCTAAACTTTATTTATATTATAAATTAGAATAAAAGATCAAATCTTTATTATACAAGTCCAACTTTCTTTTATGTTATTTAAATCAAACTTTCTTTTATGATATTAATCAAAATAAAAGATCAAAATTTAATTTGTTTTCAAAATAAATAAAAGATTAAAACTTTATTTTGTTTTCTAAACAAAAGATTAAACCTTATTAAATCCTTTTTAATGCATGAAAATCTGCATTTTTATTTTCTATAACAAGTTTCAAATCAAAAAATTTTATTTTATACTAATCAACAATTTTAACCAATTTGGTATTGTTAATCTAAATTTGCATTTCTAATCAAGATGTTGTTTTTGTTCACACAATCTATTTCTAACCAAAATGACTTTTAAACCTAATATAACATTTCTAAAGAAAATGTTATTTTCAATCGAATAAACATCTCTTAACTAAAAATGTTATTCTCCTAGCATAACATTTCTATAACATAATCATAATGGTATTTTTAATCGTATCCTAATCTAATTCAAACCAACATAAATAAATGATAATTTAATTTTCAACACGATCATCAATCACATTAACAGATTAGTCCAACAACAACGACAAACCAAATCAAATTGCATATACAACAATCTGAAATTTAACAGCAGAACAAAATGATTTTTAACATGATTATAATTAATAAATTTAAATTATTTTTAAAAGAAGAGAATTCTCACCTTGTTCTTATTCAGATCTGAAATTCAAAAGGTTCAGAATCAGTTCTAAACTCCATCAAAAAGTCATATTCGTTGCCACGGTCCCAACGTCTCTTGTTTTGCTGGATTTGGATCTCGTATGGAATAGTTATAATGTTACAAACATTTTCCATTAATTAAAATAATTAAATGATAATTAGATTCAATAATTACATCATTACTTCACATTAATTCATCTTCCACATCATTCGCTACTCCAGACATCGGTTCCTTTTCAAACCCAACTTCGGCCTTGCCATACCCAGAACGCACGCCAACCGAAGCCACTTGAACCGCCATCACCAAATAGAAGCACCTCATTTAGACAAAGATTCTTGCAGTTATTTGTGTTTGAAAATATTGCGTGAGGGAGAAGGAATTTAGAAGAAAGAGGAGAAAGAATAAGGGAGCATGGCTGCCATCGATTCAGATTAGTGGTAGCTGTGTATAAAGGGGGATTGGGGTTACGTATTTGGGTTGTATTTATTACCTTTAAATGTGTGTTCACATTTTAGAAATAATTATCTACCTCTAATTTTTTGACATTATTTCCATTATTTCTCTTTTGATGTCCTTAATTGACATACATTAGTAATTTAAAGGAAACATTGTCGTTTTAATATTAATTATTTCCCTTTCCTGATTTAATCCCTTTCTATCACACATATTTGTTTTCCTATTTTATTAAATGAAGTTTGCTAATATGTTAATGTTAATAATCTTCCCTTAGTTTCAAATTCAAACGCTCAAAAAATTTTCTCTTTTCTTTTTTTTTTTTTATAAAAAAAAATTTCTTAGGTAAACCAATGACATTACTTAAATGACAATTCCTATGTAAACATAACATTTCTACATATATGACATTTATGTTTTAACAATTTTATTTCCAACACTAATGATGTTTATATTTGTACAATTCTAAATCAACATTTATGACAAATTTATATTTGGACAATTTTAAATTAACTTGTTTTGTTTCGTTTTGAGAAATACTAACAAAATGACTTGTTTTTGTTTTTAACAAATTCTAGATTTCTCATGACAAATTAAATTTTATTTGTAGAATCAATCCTAGGTTTCTAATGACAAATAAAAGTAAATTTTATTTGTCACAACAAATTTTTACATCAGTCCAACCATAATGACAAATAAATGTTTTGACTAATTTTGAATTGATACAATAAATCAATCCCACCATAATGACAATAAATGTTCTTCAAATTTTCAAAAATGTGTTTTTAAATGTACATGACTCTTTTCCATATTTTCTAGTATCACATTAACATGTGTTTTTAACGTGATCATAATTTCTTAATTAAAACACGTAACACTAAAATATGTTTTTAATGAAAAACATGTTTTCAAAATAAAACATAAATCCTTTTCTAATGTTTACATTTTTCTTTACAAATATCATACGAATGAACATTTTCTATGCTAACATTTTCCCATGAATTATAGTGTCATATAAAAATGATATTTTATATGTTAACAATTCAAGGTTATATTTGACACATAGTAAATTTTGACAAATAGGATCAATGCCTTTATATGTCAACCACTTAATGTATTTTTTTTTTAAAAAATAAAAAATAAAATCAATGATTTTATTTGTATTTTTAACATAAAAATGTTAACTTTAATGAACTCATGTTTTTTCTCTATCCTAAAACATGAATCCTTTTCTATTTTTATCATATAACATTAAAATGTATATTTTAATTAAAAGCATGTTTTTTTTTAGATAATGACATAAAATATGTTTTTATTTCCAAACACAAGTTTGACAAGAAAATGTGTTTTTTTTCGTTCAATGTTCAAATTTGACAAGGAAGGTGTTTTTATTTTCAATGCTCAAATTTGACAAAGCTATGTTTTCTAATTCAATAATCATGTTTGACCAAAATAAATCTTCTTTCCATGTCATACCTTTATTCAATTCAAACATGAACATTATTGCTCTTGTGTATAAAATAAAAATATAATATTTATTTTATACACCAAATTTAACACACATGAATCTAACATATTTTATATGTACAGTGAATTATGATTTTATCGTATACACAACATTCTAACAAACATGAATACCCAATCACAATCCATCGTTCATCACAATCACAGCACAATCAACATTGAAGTATATACAACATACAACATGAATTTCATATCAAATGAATGCAATAAAAATTAAATAATTAATTTTTTAAATTAGAAATCTCACAGTGATTTTTATTTAATCTTTTATTTACATTGAAAAATGTAACTCTTTTATTTTACATAAGAAAAAAAAATATGTTTCTAACCTGAGTTTGTTTATTTTTGATTAAAAATTAAATTTCCAGCCATGATTATTTAAAATAAATTATCTCGAATATTAAATTTCCTTTAAAATTTCTTAAAATAAAAATTTTAAATTGGCCCCAAAATTCCGGGTTGTTACATTATGATTACTTGAAGCTACTAATTTGGTTGATTGTATGATTAAGTAGTGCTTAGGTAGCAAGCGACGAGTAAATTGGCTTTATATTTCCAACGACGTTTGTACTTAGACATATTATAGATTTGAAAGCAACTTGCCGTATAATTTTGGATAAAAATTGGTTGATCATTTATATTCCCAGAAAAGTTCCAATAAGTTCATATGTTTTTGGGAGTATTCCACATCCGTACAGTACATGAATTTTTTCCTACTAAATTTAAAGTTGTACCTTTCTCTTTTCCGAACATTTTGTCCTTCATAATTTGTGTCTTTCCATTTTGCTCTATGCTTCATAATTATTCAAAGAAGATTTCTTATGCCAAGGGTGGATAAGCCTAATCAATTGATCTATAACAAACTATAAAGTTTCATGGTTTGAAAGGCAAATAGAAGCATGATACAGAAATTGATCATATTTTGTAGCAAAAATCATGAAATTCAAAAAAAAGTGCCAATAATGCGTAGACTAGAATGCAAATTTGTTGTTAGCATGGTTAAATTTGTAACATTATGCCTTCGAATTGTGAGAGTTTTCTTCAAAATGGCAATGTTGCATGAATCCAAATTTTATTAGCTTGAATTTTTTAATTGTATTTAATGTATAGCTCTTCTGTAGTTTTGATAGACTTGAAGTTTGATTTAGATATACAGTATTTTTCTAATTATTAATCCAAATATTAAGATTGGTTTACACATGAATATTTCTATTATGCATAAATTGAATATGGTTCCAGTATTTATCTCTCACCTTTATCATTTTCACCTTAAAAACTTAATTCTTCTAAATTCCAACTTACAATTTTTAACTGCACCTTTCAAATATTCAATGGTCTTCTTAACGTTGTTCTTAAGTGCAATAGTTATGCAATATCAATTATAACGTGGTGTTCATTTTTTAAGTTTCTATCCTCAAATATATTGAATTTAATGTCCAGATAAGTTATAGTTATTACAAAATTTGTTTAATAATAAAACGAAATTATTTGGACAACTTTTGGCATTTTGCTACATAACATTCCAACTTCTATTTAATATCAGTTTTACGGTGTGTATGATATCCGTTTTATAGTGTATTGTCCTTGAAAATAAATTTTTGATGGGTTGTTCTTGAATTAAAAAAATTTATGGAATTTATCCTTCACAATAAACTCCCCTACAAAAATCGTTTTGATAATAATCTGAATTTAATATATATTTTTATAATAGGTTGATACTTTAATTAAGTTGTGCTCTCATTATGATATTTTAAGGGATCCAAACGATACATCTAGAACGATCGTGTAAAACGCCAAACTTCTAACCACTGATACTAGAGGTCTTTGACTTTATTTCTAACAACTCAACGTGTTTATTGTTCTTTACACCGTTCATCATATTCTTTTTTTTAATGAAATGTCATCAAAAATTAGCTTTATGCATGTTACATGTATTTCATTTTATGATATACAATTTTGTATTAAATTACATTAATTGCTATGTTGGTATAGTTATTTCATGTATGAATAATTAAATTAATGGAAGATGATTATTATCTAGTTGTTTTAGAATTTTAATTGTATACTCATATTCTGCACATATTTTTTTATGTTATATTATCCTATGGATGTTAAGAAATATGATGTGTTAAAGTTACTATAATATTTTTATAGTGCATTTAATATCGGATAATGTCGAAAAGTGGACATGATCTAATCTTAGATGGTATTTTTTAAAACAAAATTTTAACAATAATTCGACTTAAGTGTTATTTTTGGTTAAGTATGGAAAACTTCTATTAACCGAACTATGTGTCTACATATATGAGTATGTATTATAGAATAAACCTATATTAGATATATTTCTTACATTGCAAAACATAACATAGTAACACACTTCTTAACATGTTAAGAATAATTAATGGCTAACATTATCTTTTGTTAGGCACAGTTAATGTGCGTTAAAAATGTGTTATATGTTGTATGCTTTGAGATTACTTAAATACATTTTTCAGCAGATATTTATCGATAGTGTTTAAAAAAATGTAATCTATTTCAAAAGTATAAAATATATAAACATACTTATTTACCATTGAAATTTGAAAAACTAAGAAACATAAAAAAAGATGTTGTGAATTCCGTGTGCATAGCACGGGTTCGCACTAGTTATAAATTATAACACAAAATTTCATATCTGGAAAACCAAACAATGAAAAATATGTCAAAGAATATGATATATTAAGACAGGTCATGGTTTGAATTTCACTGTGGATTTCAGCCAAATTCTAAGCTCTTGTGTAAATTAGCAAAAATAAACAACTTGAATATTATTACCTGCTTCAATGAGTAGAACTATATCACTATCCATTACAATATGTATCCCATGTAGTCATTGATCAATTGTTTGTAGCAACATGACAATTTTTAAACATGGTAAAGATGCTGCTTATAGCAATTCCATCCTGCATAATTAATAAGAGGATACAAATTGTATTATTTGCAAAATACATACGTTAAATATTTTTGAAAGATATTAATCATAATCATTCTCAACTTGTCACATTAGACAATAGATCTAAAACAAACATCGAGGAAATGATTTTAATATTAGCTGAGCTACGAAACCAACCAACTTCATCAACAGGCGAATATATTAAGCAACCCACATCAATAAATATGGGTGACAACATCCAGTTTAGGCACCGCATGCCTCACTCCATCACCAGATTTCAGGAACAGTGAGCATCTCTGACACTAGGCATGACTTGAAATTCTCTCCAGCATCGATCATCTTCAATGATCAAACTGGCAACAAGCTTCAGATCCAGAAAGCACGGGTTCATCCCAGATGCAAGCGACATCTTCAGATCTAGGCATCACATGCCTTTCACGGCGGCATCCCCTTATTTATAGGGACCGTACAATGGATCATTGATGTTTAGAGGATGCGATTCTTTAGTGGTGAAGTGGAGTAGCTTCTTCAAACGTAGGAACTGTTTTCAATTTGGTGAAGCTGTTAAAATTAGGGAGATAGAAACCGGAGTGGAAAATTTAGGGTTTAGCAAAGAGGGGAAGCGTTAAATGAAAATTAGAAGGAGGCAAATGAAAACTTTCTCAATTTTAAGTTTGACCAAAAGAACTAAGGTATACGCTGGTCTAGCAATCATTACCATCATTAGAGAATGTTTTTCGCATGTCGTGATACATATTTTGTTGTTCTCTAAATTTTATATGTTCGTCTACTGCACTGAAATTATATGGTTTTAATTTTTATTTTCAAGTTGCAATAACTATTGTTTTATTGGTTTTAATTTCAATGTCTATTTTTAATTAATAATAAATGAATTTATAAATAAAACTTATTTTGCATATCCTATTTTTAAATGTTATTAAATTTCAATAATATTTTTAAATGAACATTTTGAATTGTTAAAGAACCTTTATTCATAAGATTTTATTTTAAATGATATCGATATTTAGTAATATTAATAGAAAGCTGTTTTGAATTGGTAAGCAAATTATTTTGTTAGTCGTTCCTCCATTTCCTCCGTCCTCCACTCCATTGTTTTCCATTCCCTCCACCATTCCTCAGTTTTTTTGTAATGCTGAAAACTCAAAACCAATATAAACCAAACATCACCTAAATTTTTTAAATTTTATGAATATTTTTCAATAATAATACCGAATAGTAAATATTACTTGCGAATTATTAAACACAATTATTACTGATCAACTATATTGATTATAATAGATTTGTATTTACAATTTTTAAGAAAAAATCATTACAGGGCAATAACACAACTTATGTGGAAAAAAGGATATCATTATATATATATAATAAACTACTAATAAAATTCAATTGATTATAATTAACAACTTGTATTATATATAATTTATTAGTAATCATTAATTAATAATTTTTGTATAATAACCTATATATGTTGTCATTTCTAACTATTAATTATAAATTAACATTTATAAATGATTACATAAATGCTAATTATTTGTTATTAATTATAAATAGCTAATTATTATATTGTTAAAATAATAATAAATATTATATTACTAAATCAAATTTTATTATTAAAAATTAATCATTAATTATTAAACGATACTTATTAATTATTAAATTGTACTTATAAATTACTAAATATTACTCATTAATTAAATATTAAATGTTAGATACTAATTATTAAGTATTCATTATTAATTATTAAATATTAACTGTAATTAATAAATATTAACTATAATTGCTAATTATAATAACTATAATAATTTATCAAATAAAAATTATGTATTATCTAGAATAATTATTTATTTTTGGTCGTTAATTATAATAAATTATAAATAATGATATATAAGCAAGTATTTATGATTGTTGACATGCACATTTGAATCGATTAAAATAATAAGCAGTTGCTTCGGTTTTTACAGAACCGTTGCGAATTACACTATTCGCTTCGGTGCATTTGTATCTGTTATTCTTGAGTCGATGCAAATAACACTACTGTCATCGGTTGTAAGGACAACAGATGCAAATAATACTATTTGCTTTAATGCATTTGCATTGGTTCCTTATGAGCCGATGCAAATAATACTATTTGTTTCGGTGCATTTGCATCACTTCCTGAGGAGCCAGTGTAAATAACACTATCTGCATCGGTTATGAGGAAATCCGATGCAAATAATACTATTTACTTCTGTATTTTTGCATCTGTTCCACAAAAACCGATGCAAATAAAATTATTTGCATTGATTGTAAAGACAACTGAAGCAAATGAGGGGAAGCAATAACAGCTGGGAACGAAGCTGAACCTAAGCACCGCCTATCATCCTCAGACAGATGGTCAAACTGAGAGGGTGAATCGTATACTAGAAGATCTATTGCGAGCTTGTGTTCTAGATTTCGGTGGATCATGGGAAGACCATCTGCATTTGGTTGAATTCTCTTATAACAACAGCTACCAGGTGAGCCTGACAATGTCTCCATTCGAAGCATTGGATGGGAGACCATGCCGATCTCCTGCTTGTTGGGTCGAACCCGGTAATAGGCTTGTGTTAGGGCCTGATATGATCCGAGAAGCTACCGACAAAGTCGACTTTGTTAAGAAACGATTACTCGCCGCTCAAAGCCGACAAAAGAGCTATGCCGATAGGAGAAGAAGAGATATATCGTTTGCTGTTGGCGACTATGTATATTTGAAAGTATCGCCGAGGAGAGGAGTTATCCGGTTCGGTAAAACTGGGAAGTTGGCACCCAAATTCATTGGTCCGTTTCCTATTCTGGAACAGATCGGAACTCTCGCTTATAGGGTTAAATTGCCTGATTGGTTGCCTGGAGTGCATGATGTATTTCACATATCTCAACTTCGAAAGCATGTTCATGATCCAGACTTGATCGTGGAAGAAGCAGATCAATAGGATATTGAAATTACTCCAGAATTAGCTGTGAGAAGAGAGCCGCTCAAGATCATTGGCAAAGAAACCAAAGAGCTGAGGAACAAGAAGGTTCACTTAGTCAAAGCGCAATGGAGTGGAGATCCGTGAGATTGTACTTGGGAAACTGAGGAGAGCATTCAGAAAGCCTATCCTAGATGCCGAGTGGATATATCTGATTGACTCCGGTGCAAGGTACATTTACCATACTTTGCATTACCAATTAGTTCTCTACTTTGTTGTTATTTTCTTTCCATGGATGTGCACTTTTAATTCTATAGTCTGCTTAATTTAAAAAGAATGTATGAATTAATTTGTATGATTTTGAAAAGTTAAAAACAATTTGATTGTTGTTTGTGTTGTGTGATAGCAGATTTGATTAATTAAAATTATTAAAACAATAGTTAATTTAATCAATAAGAGAATAATGGTGGAATTGATTCATTTAAATCACACATTGAACTGATTAGAAAATAGATAGAAATATATACATGTGCATTATATATGTTTGAACAGGTAAATGGATAGCTGTTGAGTAAAGATTTTAATTGCGTGCCCGACAAATAGGTAAACCTTAATGAGTTGGATGCGAAATATTATTATATCAACTCCTATGAATGCCATTGGATGCGGAGTGCTGGTTATTCTCTGTGTAATAATAAATGTCGCCATAGGATAGTAATAATTAATTTTGAACTACACTACATGGCATACTTCTTGAAGATAGGCATACTTCATCATATACCACATAAGCATTTGGAGCTTGTGTGACGTGGTGGAAGATTTACCATAGGAGCGAGAGGCTTGTATGGCGATGACTATATTTTACAGGTTGAACTGATGACTGATATGGACCATATAAATTGTAACGATAAATTGCCAGATTAATAAAAACCCCACACGGGTCTGGAGTTGACAATAATCACGTCTCTCTAGTCATTAGATACGGCACATGGACTATTTATTTCCCACACGGGACGAGGTGACGAGAATTTATTCTTTGGAGCATTAAAAATACACACTCCCTCAGGCTTTGACAGGGTGACGAGAATTTATTCTCTGGAGTTATTATCTATACACGCTCCCCTATAAACACCAGAATATATCACTATAAATATGTGTATGCTTTATAGGATTTATTGGGTACCTAATACGGCCCAATAAATTTCCAAACCCCTCCTCGTACAAAGGAGGTTATGGCGAAATTTTTCGAGAATTCCGGGTGTTAGCCAAATTTTTGAAGAATTTGAAAATTCTCAGAAACTAAAAAGTTGGAGAATGGAAGCCAGATTAAACGTAGAGTTGATTAATCAAACCACTTTCGACTTTGTTCCTTTTCGGGGATGAAAAGTTTTAAGTGGGGGAGATTGTAACGACCCGGAAAATCTGAACCAATTTAAAAATTTTAAATTAGCTATTTTAGTGGATTTTAAATATTTAAATTAAATAATTTAAAGAATAACGATGAAAAGTAAGTTTGAATCGGCATTTGAAAACGAATATAATTAATTCTAATTATAAACATGGCCTGAAAAGGCGCGTTAATTTCAAAATTTGAATTCAAACTTTGACTGACTGTACCGGGTGCAGAACAAAACGAATTTGAGTGAAACCAAAAATATTTAAATCTATTAGTGAATACCTTTCTAACGAATCTGAAAAATAAAAGTTTCATAGCGGAAAGCAAAAGTTATGGCCAAATGAATTTTCAGAAAGGTCGCTATGGAATTTATATAGCCCGTGAAATTGGCCATTTTGCAAACGACATCGGAATTCGACGAAACCACTTTTGTTGGATCCGGGATATGAAGTTATTGCTAGGTTTCAAATTTCATAATTTTTGAAGCTAGTATATGAGCGTGGCAAAGGAAAACGTGTTTTGGTCAATTACATTTAAATTGGATCGACCAGAAATGGGCCTTTTTGCAAACGGTCTCAGAATTCGACGAAACTAGTTTTGTTGGGACCGTATCGTCAAAAAATAGCTAGATTTATTTTTCTGGAATTTTTCGAATCAGTTTGTGGCCCTGGCAAATTGAAATGTACGTTCAAATTAAATACTGAATGTATTATATTTTAATTTGAAGGGAAACTGACTGAAACAGTCGAATGGGCCTACGAAACATATCCCATTGTGTTCGGAATGGGGGTAGAACGCTAGGGGCGACAGTCGTTGGGTTTGAATTGGTGTTCGTGTGGGACAAGGGGTATTTTGGAGATTTTAAAAATTATAAAATAAAATAAAAAAATCCCATTAGTCCACACTATTTCTCTTTCCCCGTCGTCACGACCAAGCCCCAGTGTCGAACGGCGGCTCCTTTTCACGACTTCTCTCCTCCGTATCTCCAAATACACGCAATAAAATCGAATGCTCATATTAGGGATTTTGTAGAGAATCGCAAGACCTTCAAATCCACATAAATTTCAGAAATTATCGTGACGTATACGAAGAGATCCAGACCCTCAAAGTTCGGCCATTAAAAGACCCGCCGGAGCTACCTGCAGCCGTCGAGCTCGACGAAACCCCAGCCCCCTTGTGCACCTCTCCTCTCTCTTCCTCGAGGGGAAGGCCGATCGACGAATCGCTGCACGGATCTCGCGAAAATTCAAAACCTAGTTTTGAACAAAACTGAAGGTATACGGCTTGTTATTTTTAAAACTAATTTCCACATTTAAAAGCGTAGCGAACTTCTAAAAATCATATCTTTTTGCTATGTTGTCGAAATCCAGTGAAACAAGAGACAGTGGACTCGTGTGGACGTCTTCTACATTTTAGAAGAGACTGCATATTTTTCTGAGCCTTCTGCTATTTTTGGTGGAGTGGAACCCAATGTGAGATTTCTAATTTATAAACGATATGGAAAACGACGATGTATAAATTATATAGTCGATGTATGAGTTATATAATCTTTGTACACCTCATGTATAAGCGTTGTATAAGTTGTACGTTCGATGTATAAGTTATATATGCGTTGTAAAAATTATATATTTGTTGAAATAGAAGTGAAATACTATATATATATACACACGCCCCTCGTCCACAAACCATGGACGATATTTATTGGTTGTGATTGGTGTGAAAATTGATTGATAGCGAATGGTTGATTGAAATTGTTTATGGTTGATATTGATTGATTGTGGTTGAAAAATACCCGTTTGTGGTTGAGAAATATTTGGTTGAAACCACATAGGATTAGTTTGTGGAAATGAAATAAATATACATGCCGCCTGCGTGCGAACTAGATGCATGATTCCCCATTGTCAAAAGCTGCGAGGCTTTAAGGTAGAGCGAGGAGCCGTACTAGGGACGGTCCCGGTTTTAACTACCCTGCCGTTATGCTGCCGAAATTTTGAATAATATTCATGTGTTAGAATTATTTTCATTTGTTGAAACTATATTTATTCGTTGAATAGAAAACCTTCATGTGTTGAATCGATATTCATTCGTTGAATAGAATTCTTGTGTTGAATGGCGTTCGTGTTTTAAATATAAAAATCACCTTTTTATCTATATACACAAACTATAGAAAACCTTCATGTGTTGAATTGAAATTCATTCGTTGAGTAGAATTCATGTGTTGAATGGTATTCGTGTTTTAAATATAAAAATCACCTTTTTATATATATATATATAAACTATAGAAAACCTTCATGTGTTGAATCGATATTCATTCGTTGAATTGAAATTCATGTGTTGAATGGTATTCATATTTTGAAATAAATAGTTTTATAATAAAAATCATATTTTTATCATCTATATGAACTATATAAAATAGTCGTGTTTTGAAATAAATTGTTTTAAAATAAAAATCCCATTTTTTATCATCAATATGAACTATATAAAATAACCTGGTTTTGAAATAAATTGTTTTACATTAAAAATCACATTTTTACTATATACATGAATTGTTAAAAATAGTGAAGTCTTGAAATAGAAGACAGTTAGATAAAAACATCATTTTTATCAAATGTATGAAAATCATATAGTTTTGAAATCGAAGAATCGATATATATATATATATATATATATATATATATATATATATATATATAAATAGAATTGAAATATATCGAATAACGAAGTTGCAGTTCGTATTTTGAAACCGTGATTTCAAATGATTAGTGCGGGAGATCTGACCATCGGATTTTCCCGAAACCGCAACCGTTGGGTTCGCTTTGGAAATATCTTTCCAACGGCACCAACTTTGTAAAGATCCAACGGTTGGATTGGCTGGAATGTTTAATTCAAATCTGAAGAAAAATAGCGCCAGAATCGATTATATTTATATATATATATAAATATAATTATATATAATCGAATAATGACGCTGCAGTTCGTATTTTGAAATCGAAACTTCAAACGATTATACCGGGGGATCCGACCGTCGGATTTTCCTGAAACTGGAACCGTTGGATTCGTTTTGAAAATATCTTTCTAATGATGTAAATTTTGTGAAGATCCAACGGTTAGATTTTCAGATATTTGTAAATCAAATCTGAAGAAAAACAGTGCCACGGTCGCGTTATGGCCCGAAGCGCCGTTTTGAATAAATTGGCTATTTTAAAATAAATAAAAATAGTGATAAATCGTTATAAAATATTATAAACGATATGGTGTGAAATTTAGAAACCACTAAAGGTTGGCTAAGTCGAATGGTTTCCTGGGTGTTGATCTGATGTTGGTTTCGGCCTTCGGGGTTAATATTTGGGAAATCGTTCTCTTACTGATTGACGGTTAGTGACTAATGAATTGAAATGATGCGTATGTATGTTAGTGTTGCACTTGTTTTTTTATATACGTGAGTTGCTCAGAAAGACCGGGTTTATCCCATTCTGAATAACTGAATCGACGATAAGAAGTCGAAGATGAAGACTGGGGTTGAAGACCGATCTTCACCTCGTTTGGATGGTAACTGAGGTCCTGATTGGGAGGCATCCCGAAATATGGATAATGAGTGGTGATCGTCCAGACGTACGTGGGAATCGATGGATATGCGAGGTATTTAGTGCCTCCGGTTTCGTTCCGACCCAGAACGGATTTATAAATGGATTGTGTGTCCGACATTGGAATTTATTCTATGTGATTGATAGCCATCAGTTGCATGGTGTGAATTGCCTGTGTGGCATACTAAGATGCAGTGATCAGGGCTTCTGTTGAAAAGCAAAGTTTTGTGATTGATGATCAAAGCACCGCCTGTGTGGCATAGCTTTGTGTATAACGTGAATGCGCGAGCCTCACACCCCGGTATGAACCAGAAACGGGAGAGGACATCAGGGAGGGCCTGCGTTTCTTTCTAGCTAGGAGTTGTGTCGGTGTTTTTACACGACCTGACATTTTACTTATGTGGATGATGGATAGCGAGGCACCTCAGATATATCGGTCGATCCGGGACCGATGGAGTCATTCGTTGGCTCAATTGCGCCCCATAGGGCGGAGAAACGTAGTGTTCAGGTATAAAAATCCACATCGGTGGACCGGCCCTGACGATCCAACGGGCAGTTGCGGCTGTTCCCGAGACATGGTAGGCTAGAGTGTCTAGAAGTCGGTAAGGACTATCTTTTGCCTTGGTTCATGACGGAAATCAAATTTCCAAATACGTGACTGAGCGATTTTGATTGTATACCTATATATGGCGACATAGTGGTATGGGGCATTAATGCCGCCTATGATTGATAGTTATGATTTGAAATTGTTTTTGAAACATATAAACACTAGTAGTAATATCAAATGCTTTTGTTTTATTCGTATCAAGCATATTTTGGCCGTTATAAGGTAAAAACTCTATCCTTCGGTTTGCGTTGCATTGTGTGATGGGAACTGAGTCTTATAATGGCTTCATTTTTATAAAAAGCATTGCGATGTTTAAAAGAATGATTTGTTTTAAAGCACGGGCAATCCAATGGAGTAAACCTGTTCCACGGAAGTGGCGTGGTCCTGTGATTAGCCATATTTTAAATGTGTTGAGTAGATTTCTCATACCAGTCCCATGACTGACTCGTAGTTTGTTTCACTTTCAAACTAGGGTGCCCCTTTTTCTACACGGGCAGCCTTGTATTCAGGTTTTAGCTGGCTTTTCTGGATAGCTGGAGCCGAGGATGGATTCTATCATTTATTGCTTTTTATGTTGTTCGGCTCCTATTGTACATATTATGTTTATTTCCGTTGTAGACATTTATGTATAGCTGAACTGTATTTGTACTAAGTATGATCCTGTATACTGTGTAACTCTGATGATTACGTTTATTCAGTGTATTATTTGTTCATTATCTGGTGTATTTATTTAATTATGTTCTGCTGTTATCTGTTTATGTGTTATATTCCAAAGATTACCCTTGCCACAATCAGTACGGGGTTTGGGGTCGTCACAACGTGGTATCAGAGCTTTGGTTAAGCTTAGTTCTGGGATATAACATATTAACGAACTCGTCAGAAATAGAACCAGTAGTGTTCTAGGACGGGTAACTCATTACAGATAGGACCAGTAATATCCTAGTATGAGTAGCAGAATGAAATAACACCTAGATAGACACATTTACATTCAAGTATTTGTCTCTATATTTTGAAATATCTTTTCTGTGACCTGACACTTAATCTGCTGTTTGCAGAAGTACTAGAAAATGAGTGCCAAAAACAGAAGAAGTAATACTGACCCGGATATAGAAGCTTTATTTATGAAATATAGAAATCTAGGTGGAAAACCCTTCTCGGGTGAAGAATCAATTATGAAAACACAAGCCTGGATTCGTTCGGCTGAGAAAATCTTTGAAGGATTAAAGTTGAGAGATGACCAGAAAAGATTATTGGCGTCCTGGGCACTCCAAGACGAAGCTTTGTTCTGGTGGGATTCGGTTATCAAGGATAATCCAGAAGGTGATATCACCTAGGATAGATTCAAAGTGATTTTCCTGGAAAGATTTACTCCTCCTGAGGCAATTGAGCGACTATGTGATGAATTTTCTTATCTGATACAAGGAGATATGACCATTCCAGAATATCATAAGAAATTCAATGAACTTTCTCACTTTGCCCCTCATCTAATTCAAAATCCGAAGAGGAAGAATTTGAGATTTATCAACGGGCTTCAAAGAAAATATCAGAACAGTGTAATGAGGAATGTAAAGATTCCTTTTTCTGAAATGATATACATGGCCTACCAGTATGAGGATCTCGATAGGAAAGGTATGTTGCGAGACGAAGAAGAAATCAGTTCTAGCAGCAAAAGAAAATTTGAAGCTGATAGCCCAAGGACAAGTGTGCAGCCTGAGGCTAGTACGAAGGCTGAAGTCATAAAGAGGCCAATGATAAATCAGAAAAAGGTAAAGACAGTCATACGTCTAATGTGTGATCAACAAGGGCATTCGATGAGAAACTGTAGATCTTCGAACAGGCGAAAGAATGATGGATTTAAATCCGGCGAAAAGCTTCAGGAAAGTAGGGGATGCAATCTCTGCCAACAGGCTGGTCATGTAAAGCAAGATTGCTGGCTTTTGAAAAAGACCAAAGAGGCTCGGGTAAATGAAGTGGCAGAAGTGCCTGCATCTTCGTCTGCTCAGGAAAGGGATGATGTTTTAGAAGGCACGCTCAATGTCAAAAACATTCCAGTTAAAGTGTTGTTTGATACAGGCGCGTCACGAAGCTTCATAGCCAAGAATGCAGTTAAGAAGTTGGATTTGAATTTGAAGAAGCTCAAAGAACCAATGACTGTCCAAAATCCGGTTGGGGGTTCCATCGATCTCAGTTGGGTTTGTGCAGTACCTGCCTCTTTTTCCTGCTATAAATTCCCTACTATCTCTATCGTCATGAATTTTACTAAATTCGATCTTATTCTGGGATTGGATTGGCTAACCAAATACGAGGCAGAGGTTAGATGCGCCGAGAGAGTTGTTAGGGCTAAGATTAAATCAGGGAATTATATAACCATACCGTGTGAAGGTCAGAATTCTAATAGAAAAGACTTTTGGTCAGCTTTGAATGTTTCTTCTGTTCAAATAGAAAATATCCCTGAAGTCACAGAGAATATTCCTAACCTCATCAAAGACATTCCTGTCGTCAAGAACTACGCAGATGTGTTCAAAGAAGTTGTTCGCTTACCTCCGCAGAGAGAAATAGATTTCAAAATTGCTTTGATTCTGAATGCAAGGCCGGTAGTTCACGCTATTCGAAGAATGTCCTTGAAAGAGAAAGAAGAACTTGACAATCAAACATGACAGCTCGTATGGAAGGGTCTGATTAGGCCTAGTTTCTCTGATTGGGGTGCAGCAGTGGTGTTTGTCCCAAAATCTGACGGTACTCTACGGCTATGTGTGGATTATCGTGATTTGAACAAGCAAACAATTAAGAATAAATATCCATTACCGCGAATCGATGATTTATTGGATCGTCTGAATGGAGCACAAGTATTTTCAAGGATGGACCTAGCTACAGGCTTCCATCAGCTTCGAATTGCCGAAGAGTGTGTTCCAATGACAACATTCAGAGGTCTAGACTTATTCTATGAGTGGTTAGTAATGTCGTTCGGCTTATGTAATGCTCCAGCTTACTTCGTCGATCTGATGAATAGAGTGTTCAGAGGGGTTTTGAATAAATTTGTTTTGGTTTTTATTGACGATATTCTAATCTTCTCTAAATCAAAGGCCGAACATGAAAAGCATTTGGAACAGGTTCTGGAAATCCTCAGAAGGAATGTATTAAAAGCCAAACTGTCCAAATGCATATTCTGGCAAGATGAAGTGAAATTTCTGGGCCACGTCGTATCAAAAGAAGGAATTGCTGTGGATCCAAGTAAAATCACCGCTATTCAAAATTGGAAACAGCCCAGTACTCCTATAGAAGTCCGCAGTTTTCTCGGATTGGCTGGTTATTACCGAAAGTTCGTTAAAAACTTTTCGAAGATATCTGGTCACTTAACGAAGCTTACAAAGAAGCACTCAAAATTCAAATGGACTCCAGAAAGTGAAGAGGCTTTTGAAGAGCTAAAGTTAAGATTAACGACAGCTCCAGTGTTAACCATCATTGATGGTAATCAGGATTTGAAAGTCTGGACAGATGCTTCTAGAGAAGGCCTTGGAGCAGTATTAATGCAAAGAGGTCAAGTGATCGCTTATTCTAGCCGTCAGCTGAAGCCGCACGAGAAAAACTACATAACTCATGATCTTGAGTTGTTGGCTATCGTATTCTCTTTGAAAATCTGGAGACACAATCTTCTGGGTGAGAGATTCGAACTGTTTACAGATCACCAGTCGCCAAAGTATCTGTTCACCCAGAAAGACTTGAATTTGAGGCAGCAACGTTGGTTAGAGTTCCTTGCAGCATACGATTTTGAAATTATATACACTCCAGGGAAAGCCAATGTCGTGGCCGATGCGCTGAGTCGAAAGAATGTAATGATCGCCAACTTTATTATTACGACTTCCTTGAATGACAAAATATCTATTCTTCAGAAGGAGGATAACTTTATTAAGGATATGATCAAAAGGATTCAGAAAGGCGAACCCTTGTGTTTTCAAATAGATAACGACGAGACCCTAAGATTGAAAGGAAGGATTTGTGTTCCCGACATCCCAGAGTTAAAAAGGGAAGTGTTAGACGAGTGTCACAAATCCAAGTTGAGTATCCATCCCGGTGTGGCCAAAATGTACAACGATCTCAAGCGAACATTCTGGTGGAAGGCTATGAAAAGAGACGTTTCGATATATGTTAGTTGATGCCCTACTTGCCAGCTAGTCAAAAGCGACCAACAGAAACTGGCTGGATTGTTACAACCGCTAGACGTTCCTGGTTGGAAGTGGGAACATGTTTCCATGGACTTCATAGATGGTTTGCCCAGAACCAGAAAAGGAAATGACAGTATATGGGTGATCGTAGATCGCTTCACGAAGACCGCCCATTTCATACCTGTCAGATCAAACAGAACTGCTCAGAGTCTGGCACAGATATACTTCAAGGAAATTGTTAGACTACATGGAGTGCCGCTCAGTATAGTCAGTGATAGAGAAACAATTTTTCTAGTAAATTCTGGGAGGCATTTCAAGTAGAGCAGGGAACGAAGCTGAACCTAAGCACCGCCTATCATCCTCAGACAGATGGTCAAACTGAGAGGGTGAATCATATACTAGAAGATCTATTGCGAGCTTGTGTTCTAGATTTCGGTGGATCATGGGAAGACCATCTGCATTTGGCTGAATTCTCTTATAACAACAGCTACCAGGCGAGCCTGACAATGTCACCATTCGAAGCATTGTATGGGAGACCGTGCCGATCTCCTGCTTGTTGGGTCAAACCCGGTAATAGGCTTGTGTTAGGGCCTGATATGATCCGAGAAGCTGCCGACAAAGTCGACTTTGTTAAGAAACGATTACTCGCCGCTCAAAGCCGACAAAAGAGCTATGCCGATAGGAGAAGAAGAGATATACCGTTTGCTGTTGGCGACTATGTATATTTGAAAGTATCGCCGATGAGAGTAGTTATCCGGTTCGGTAAAACTAGGAAGTTGGCGCACAAATTCATTGGTCCGTTTCCTATTCTGGAACGGATCGGAACTCTCGCTTATAGGGTTAAATTGCCTGATTGGTTGCCTGGAGTGCATGATGTATTTCACATATCTCAACTTCGAAAGCACGTTCATGATCCAGACTTGATCGTGGAAGAAGCAGCTCAACAAGATATTGAAATTACTCCAGAATTAGCTGTGAAAAGAGAGCCGCTCAAGATCATTGGAAAAGAAACTAAAGAGCTGAGGAACAAGAAGGTTCACTTAGTCAAAGTGCAATGGAGTGGAGATCCGTGAGATTGTACTTAGGAAACTGAGGAGAGCATTCAGAAAGCCTATCCTAGATGCCGAGTGGATATATCTGATTGACTCCGGTGCAAGGTACATTTACCATACTTTGCATCACCAATTAGTTCTCTACTTTGTTGTTATTTTCTTTCCATGGATGTGCACTTTTAATTCTATAGTCTGCTTAATTTAAAAAGAATGTATGAATTAATTTGTATGATTTTGAAAAGTTAAAAACAATTTGATTGTTGTTTGTGTTGTGTGATAGCAGATTTGATTAATTAAAATTATTAAAACGATAGTTAATTTAATCAATAAGAGAATAATGGTAGAATTGATTCATTTAAATCACACATTGAACTGATTAGAAAATAGATTGAAATATATACATGTGCATTATATATGTTTGAACAGGTAAATGGATAGCTGTTGAGTAAAGATTTTAATTGCGTGCCCGACAAATAGGTAAATCTTAATGAGTTGGATGCGAAATATTATTATATCAACTCCTGTGAGTGCCATTGGATGCGGAGTGCTGGTTATTCTGTGTGTAATAATAAATGTCGCCATAGGATAGTAACAATTAATTTTGAACTACCCTACATGGCATACTTCTTGAAGATAGACATACTTCATCATATACCACATAAGCATTTGGAGTTTGTGCGACGAGGTGGAAGATTTACCATATGAGCGAGAGGCTTGTATGGCGATGACTATATTTTACAGGTTGAACTGATGATTGATATAGGCCATATAAATTTTAACGATAAATTGCCAGATTAATAAAAAACCCACACGGGTCTGGAGTTGACAATAATCACGTCTCTCTAGTCATTAGATACGACACATGGACTATTTATTTCCCACACGGGACGAGGTGACGAGAATTTATTCTCTGGAGCATTAAAAATACACACTCCCTTAGGCTTTGACAGGGTGACGAGAATTTATTCTCTGGAGTTATTATCTATACACGCTCCCCTGTAAACACTAGAATATATCACTATAAATATGTGTATGCTTTATAGGATTTATTGGGTACCTATAACGGCCCAGTAAATTTCCAAACCCCTCCCCGTACAAAGGAGGTTATGGCGAAATTTTTCGAGAATTCCGGGTGTTAGCCAAATTTTTGAAGAATTTGAAAATTCTCAAAAACTGAAAAATTGGAGAATGGAAGCCAGATTAAACGTAGAGTTGATTAATCAAACCACTTTCGACTTTGTTCCTTTTCGGGGACGAAAAGTTTTAAGTGGGGGAGATTGTAACGACCCGGAAAATCTGAACCAATTAAAAAAATTTAAATTGGCTATTTTAGTGTATTTTAAATATTTAAAATAAATATTTTAAAGAATAACGATGAAAAGTAAGTTTGAATCGGCATTTGAAAATGAATATAATTAATTCTAATTATAAACAAGGCCTGAAAAGGCGCGGTAATTTCAAAATTTGAATTCAAACTTTGACTGACTGTACCGGGTGCAGAACAAAACGGATTTGAGTGAAACCAAAAATATTTAAATCTGTTAGTGAATACCTTTCTAACAAATCTGAAAAATCGAAGTTTCATAGCGAAAAGCAAAAGTTATGGCCAAATGAATTTTCAGAAAGGTCGCTATGGAATTTATATAGCCCGTGAAATTGGCCATTTTGCAAACGACCTCGGAATTCGACGAAACCACATTTTTTGGATCTGGGATGTGAAGTTATTGCTAGGTTTCAAATTTCATAATTTTTGAAGCTAGTATATGAGTGTGGCAAAAGAAAACGTGTTTTGGTCAATTACAGTTAAATTGGATCGACCAGAAATGGGCCTTTTTGCAAACGGTCTCAGAATTCGACGAAACTAGTTTTGTTGGGACCGTATCATCAAAACATAGCTAGATTTATTTTTCTGGAATTTTTCGAATCAGTTTGTGGCCCTGGCAAATTGAAATGTACGTTCAAATAAAATACTAAATGTATTATATTTTAATTTGAAGGAAAACTGACTGAAACAGTCGAATGGGCCTACGAAACATAACCCATTGTGTTCAGAATGGGGGTAAAACGCTAGGGGCGACAGTCGTTGGGTTTGAATTGGTGTTCGTGTGGGACAAGGGGTATTTTGGAGATTTTAAAAATTATAAAATAAAATAAGAAAATCCCATTGGTTCACACTATTTCTCTTTCCCCGTCGTCTCACCCAAGCCCCAGTATCGAACGGCAGCTCCTTTTCACGACTTCTCTCCTCCGTATCCCCAAATACACGCAATAAAATCGAATGCTCATGTTGGGGATTTTGTAGAGAATCGCAAGACCTTCAAAACCACATAAATTTCAGAAATTATCGTGAAGTATACGAAGAGATCCAGACCCTCAAAGTTCGGCCGTTCAAAGACCCGTCGGAGCTACCTGCAGCCGTCGAGCTCGACGAAACCCCCGCCCCCTTGTGCGCCTCTCCTCCCTCTTCCTCGTGGGGAAGGCCGATCGACGAATCGCTGCACGGATCTCGCGAAAATTCAAAACCTAGTTTTGAACAAAACTGAAGGTATACGGCTTGTTATTTTTAAAACTAATTTCCACATTTAAAAGCGTAGCGAACTTCTAAAAATCATATCTTTTTGCTATGTTGTCGAAATCCAGTGAAACAAGAGACAGTGGACTCGTGTGGACGTCTTCTACATTTTAGAAGAGACCGCATATTTTTCTGAGCCTTCTGCTATTTTTGGTGGAGTGGAACCTAATGTGAGATTTCTAATTTATAAACGATATGGAAAATGACGATGTATAAATTATATAGTTGATGTATGAGTTATATAAGCATTGTACACCTCATGTATAAGCGTTGTATAAGTTGTACGTTCGATGTATAAGTTATATATGCGTTGTAAAAATTATATATGTGTTGAAATAGAAGTGAGATGCTATATATATATATATATGTATATATGTATATATATACGCCCCTCGTCCACAAACCATGGACGATATTTATTGGTTGTGATTGGTGTGAAAATTGATTGATAGCGAATGGTTGATTGAAATTGTTTGTGGTTGATATTGATTGATTGTGGTTGAAAAATACCCATTTGTGGTTGAGAAATATTTGGTTGAAACCACATAGGATTAGTTTGTGGAAATGAAATAAATATACATGCCGCCTGCGTGCGAACTAGATGCATGATTCCCCATTGTCAAAAGCTGCGAGGCTTTAAGGTAAAGCGAGGAGTCGTACTAGGGACGGTCCCGGTTTTAACTAGCCTGCCGTTATGCTGCCGAAATTTTGAATAATATTCATGTGTTAGAATTATTTTCATTTGTTGAAACTATATTTATTCGTTGAATAGAAAACCTTCATGTGTTGAATCGATATTCATTCGTTGAATAGAATTCATATGTTGAATTGCGTTCGTGTTTTAAATTTAAAAATCACCTTTTTATCTATATACACAAACTATAGAAAACCTTTATGTGTTGAATTGAAATTCATTCGTTGAATAGAATTCATGTGTTGAATGGTATTCGTGTTTTAAATATAAAAATCACCTTTTTATATATATATATAAACTATAGAAAACCTTCATGTGTTGAATCGATATTCATTCGTTGAATTGAAATTCATGTGTTGAATGGTATTCATATTTTGAAATAAATTGTTTTATAATAAAAATCATATTTTTATCATCTATATGAACTATATAAAATAGTCGTTTTTTGAAATAAATTGTTTTAAAATAAAAATCCCATTTTTATCATCAATATGAACTATATAAAATAACCTGGTTTTGAAATAAATTGTTTTACATTAAAAATCACATTTTTACTATATACATGAATTGTTAAAAATAGTGAAGTGTTGAAATAGAAGACAGTTAGATAAAAATATCATTTTTATCAAATGTATGAAAATCATATAGTTTTGAAATCGAAGAATCGATATATATATATATATATATATATATATATATATATATATATATATATATATATATAAATAGAATTGAAATATATCGAATAACGAAGCTGTAGTTCGTATTTTGAAACCGTGATTTCAAACGATTAGTGCGGGAGATCCGACCATCGGATTTTCCCGAAATCACAACCGTTGGGTTCGCTTTGGAAATATCTTTCCAACGGCACAAACTTTGTAAAGATCCAAAGGTTGGATTGTCGGGAATGTTTAATTCAAATCTGAAGAAAAACAACGCCATAATCGATTATATATATATATATATATATATATATATAATTATATATAATCGAACAACGACGCTGCAGTTCGTATTTTGAAATCGAAACTTCAAATGATTATACCGGGGGATCCGACCGTCGGATTTTCCCGAAACTGGAACCATTGGATTCGTTTTGAAAAGATCTTTCTAATGGTGTAAATTTTTTGAAGATCCAACGGTTAGATTTTCAGATATGTGTAAATCAAATCTGAAGAAAAACAGCGCCACGGCCGCGTTATGGCCCGAAGCGTCGTTTTGAATAAATTGGCTATTTTAAAATAAATAAAAATAGCGATAAATCGTTATAAAATATTATAAACGATATGGATGTGAAATTTAGAAACTAACTGAAGGTTGGCTAAGTCGAATGGTTTCCTGGGTGTTGATCTGATGTTGGTTTCGGCCTTCGGGGTTAATGTTCGGGAAATCGTTCTCTTACTGATTGACGGTTAGTGACTAATGAATTGAAATGATGCGTATGTATGTTAGTGTTGCACTTGTTTTTTTTATATACGCGAGTTTCTCAGAAAGACCGGGTTTATCCCATTCTGAATAACTGAATCGACGATAAGAAGTCGAAGATGAAGACTGGGGTTGAAGACCGATCTTCACCTCTTTGGATGGTAACTGAGGTCCTAATTGGGAGGCATCCTGAAATATGGATAATGAGTGGTGATCGTCCAGACGTACGTGGGAATCGATGGATATGCGAGGTATTTAGTGCCTTCGGTTTCGTTCCGACCCAGAACGGACTTGTAAATGGATTGTGTGTTCGACATTGGAATTTATTCTATGTGATTGATAGCCATCAGTTGCATGGTGTGAATTGCCTTTGTGGCATACTAAGATGCAGTGATCAAGGCTTCTGTTGAAAAGCAAAGTCTTGTGATTGATGATCAAAGCATCGCCTGTGTGGCGTAGCTTTGTGTATAACATGAATGCGCGAGCCTCACACCCCGGTATGAACCAGAAACGGGAGAGGACATCAGGGAGGGCCTGCGTTTCTTTCTAGCTAGGAGTTGTGTCAGTGTTTTTACATGGCCTGACACTTTACTTATGTGGATGATGGATAGCGAGGCGCCTCGAATATATCGGTCGATCCAGGACCGATGGAGTCATTCGTTGGCTCATTTGCGCCCCATAGGGCGGGGAAACGTAGTGTTCAGGTATAATAATCCACATCGGTGGACCGGCCCTGACGATCCAAGGGGAAGTTGCGGCTGTTCCTCAGACATGGTAGGCTATATTGTCTCGAAGTCGGTAAGGACTATCTTTTGCCTTGGTTCATGACGGAAATCCAATTTCCAAATACGTGACTGAGCGGTTTTGATTGTATACCTATATATGGCGACATAGTGGTATAGGGCATTAATGCCGCCTATGATTGATAGTTATGATTTGAAATTGTTTTTGAAACATATAAACACTAGTAGTAATATCAAATGCTTTTGTTTTATTCGTATCAAGCATATTTTGGCCGTTATAAGGTAAAAACTCTATCCTTCGGTTTGCGTTGCATTGTGTGATGGGAACTGAGTCTTATAATGGCTTCATTTTTATAAAAAGCATTGCGATGTTTAAAAGAATGATTTGTTTTAAAGCATGGGCAATCCAATGGAGTAAACCCGTTCCATGAAAGTGGCATGGTCCTGTGATTAGCCATATTTTAAATGTGTTGAGTAGATTTCTCATACCAGTCCCATGACTGACTCGTAGTTTGTTTCACTTTCAAACTCGGGTGCCCCTTTTTCTACACGGGCAGCCTTGTATTCAGGTTTTAGCTGGATTTTCTGGATAGCTGGAGCTGAGGATGGATTCTATCATTTATCTCTTTTTATGCTGTTCGGCTCCTATTGTACATATTATGTTTATTTCCGCTGTAGTCATTTATGTATAGCTGAACTGTATTTGTACTAAGTATGATCCTGTATACTGTGTAACTCTGATGATTACGTTTATTCAGTGTATTATTTGTTCATTATCTGGTGTATTTATTTAATTCTGTTCTGCTGTTATCTGTTTATATGTTATATTCCAAAGATTACCCTTGCCACCGTCAGTACGGGGTTTGGGGTCGTCACAGTGCGCTTTCCATCGTTCAACAAAACACGTCCACCGAAGGTTGTTCTCCTTGCTATCAAAATGTACAGTCGTTTGAAGAAATAAATAAATTCATATATATTTCTTCTTTCCTTCTCTTTTAAGCATGGGTACAACCATTTTAGTAATGTATTTTCACATCAAACTACCCTACTGCCTTAGTCGTATTCTGCAAATGGAAGCCATACTTACGCAGACCTATCAGCTGATTAAGCCACTGATAAAAAAAATGCTTACGAGCTAAGTGATGTCTTGTACCAAGCTATGAAACTTTGTGGACCTAGGAGACTTCATGCTGAAGGAAAGAACTGGCTACAGACCTAGTTACAAGTTTTTCCACCCTATGTACTAAACGTACTACCAAAGAACCAATTGAAATATACCTAGCCACAAACCAATGCTTTGATAATGTAGCCCCATTTCGTGATGACCAAGTGTTCTCGTGCTATATATTGGTGCTCCATCCATTTTTCTTTTGCAGCAAAAATAAACAAATGCCGAGCCTTAAAGATGACTACAAAAATTTACAATCAATTCCATTTTCCTCTATAATTCAAAATACAAATATATATATATATATATATGGATTCTTAGCACAGTTCTTTTCAATGATGTATTTTTCCATGGACTACGACGACCATTTGTAGATCTCGACTATGAGCAGTGCTGCCTGGGGCATCGCTTCTCCATGGATTTTTGGAAGTTTTAGGGATATAAAGGGGTTGGGGTAGTTGCGTTATTGAAGAGGAGTATTTCAGCACTTGTTTCGAAATTTTCCATGGAGAAATAGGGGAATCGAAGTGGTGTAATGGAGTTTGAAATGTACTGGAGCAGAAGTTTTCATTTGGAAGAAGAAGGTACAGTAGTTGAAGTGGGTTGTAAACATGGCACGGGCTGGTTTTAAAAACATGAGGCCCAACTTTTATATTAAAAAAATGGAGTATAAAATTTTAAATGTGAAGGAATGGGAAGTTTTGAAGATGTAAACGTTTTGCACAGGGGTGTGATGCACAGCAGTTCAGTAAAGCTTGGTCATGGGTGCATATTTGCTTTAACAAGGAGGTAGAATACTTAATGGCCCACTAATGCAAATCGCGGATTAGAGGAATAAGGAGGTAATTACGTTTTACTGAACGAATTAAGGAATTTTATTTATTATAATATTAATTACTATAATATAAGTTAAAACTTGTAACCATGATAGCTTATTCACATGGTAATAGAAGTATACGAAAACGGTCATGTTAAAATTGTAGTGACAAGAACTACATTATGGAACTGATGGGACTAAGAATTAGACTGCTAAAATTTCATGATAAAATCAAACATCTGGTTGGTTTTAAACCAAATAAGAGCATAATCGTCAACTGAGAACCAAGGTGAGTAAACTCACTAACTCTGACCAGTTTTAAATTTTATAAACATTATTTAATATTGATAAAAATGATTGAATGTTATGGTGATGGTTGTTTGGATGAATTGCGTATTAATTGGTTGAACTTTTAGATACAGTTATATATATATATATATATATATATATATATATATATAAACGGGTTAGTTAAATATTGATTCCATTTATTATAATATTTCATATTGATATGAAATCAGTAATAATATGTTGATTAACATCTGTGGATACAGGGAAACAGGTTGGAGAGATCCAATTGGATTCCTCAACAACTATATTGTTGTTTTTATATTGCATTACATGATGTGACAAATAATCGATGATTGATTATTGTGTGTTTGGGATGTTGAATAACATTGACCTGAAATAATTGGTATTTAAATACTATAAAATATATTGGAAAATGATTTGGGTTTTTAGAGGGTAAGATCTATTTTTAAATAGAAATTAAATTTTCGATTAGGCTAGAATGTAATGACTTGTCTTAATTGTCTAAAACAAGTAAATTGATTTATAAATGGTATTTATGAATAAAGTGAAATGACTATTATTAAATAGTTTGAAAGGATAAGTTCAAGAAATGGATTTATAAAAAAAGGGAAAGGGAAATTGTTGAATTTATTTCGGGGTTCAAAATGTGAATACAGATTGAATAAAACTATAAAGGTTTGTAATTATAATTTTACAAATGTCGAATGTTATTAAATTAATTTATTTTAGAAAATATATATATTATATATAGCACAGATGTACAACATAATTAATATTGGCTTTAAACCAATAATTTACAATAGAATATGTAAGCGATATGAAGTTTAAACTTGATATATAATTAACAAGAAACCGATTTATAAACGGAATTAATAAAGTAAATATGAATTTATCAAATAACTCGATAAACAGGATTTGAACCTGTAGTAGTATTTATAAATAAAAATTCAAGATTTGGTTGATATAACGGTCCAGTTTTCTGTAAAGGAACAATATTCACTTTATAAAGTGAACAATAGTTTAAAAAGCAAACACTTTGAAAATTGAAATAGTGTCAAAATGGGAAATCGTAAATGTTGAGAATAATAAATTCAAAATTAAATGTGTTAACCTGAAAACGGTAAGTCTATTCCGAAGTTCGGAATGTTACTCGGATATAGACCATTCGAAAGAGAGTTATAAGTTGAAATTCGATTATATCGGATTAAGGAAAGTACCATTTACATTCTAGTTTTATCAAGACATGTTATTTAATTAATTAATTTTTTATTTCAAGTAATTAATCTAAGTTATATTTTGAAATTGAGCATTACGGAAACAAGGATTATAATGATATCGTTATAATCAATATTTTTCGTAATGGAAGGGGAATCTTAAATTGAATCTGAGAGTCGCGTAAGCCATGTTCTATTTAAAATTTTGAACCATGACTATTTCGAAGTTGAGAATGTTGTTCAATTAAGGTCCGAGATGTATTTAAACCCCAACTTGATTGACTTCATGATAAACAGAGGAATGATTAAGGTTCGGTGGCAAGATTGGTTAGTGATACGATCAAAAAATTATTAAGGGGTTGAGTTATGGTAACGGGGTTTTATATAACATCGATTTAACCAAATCAAAACAAAGATTTCGCAAACATTTTCCAAAGTAGATTAGAGATGTTTTCTAAGTATAGAAATTGAAATGATTTGGGACAACGAGAAGTTAAGAAATGATAATTTGAAATGTTTTCCAATGTTGACAACGTATATTATTTTACATAGAAAATAAGAGTTGTGAAAGTAAGCGAATAAATTCCCAATGTTAAAAAGAGATATTTTCTAAATAAAGAAAATAAATAGTTTAAAATCGATGGAAACGTTTTCCAAGGATCATGTGAGTCAAAACGAGTTTTGAGAAATATAGGAAAATATGGGAAACAGGAATTTGGGAAAATGAATAAAGTATTGATAAATAAATTTAAGGGGCTCAGTGTTCATAGATGATTGGTCGGTAAAATCTCCATTGGAATTATGATTGTATGACTGTTTTTCTTTGATAGTTAAATCACCAACTATCAAAGTTTTTGACCATTTTTCGTTGTCAATATGGAGAGACCGGGATCAGATTCATTATATGAAAACCACACCATATGGGCATTTGCATTGCGAATCAAGTATGATGAAGATAATTGAAGACGACGTTTATGCAAGGGTTGTTCTAGAGATCCTAAGTAGAAATTGCCTAAGATGCGTTTATAGAATAGTGCCTTCGGTTTGTCCAATCCCAGGACAACTTGTATGGACGAATGTCTGACAAAGTATATCTAATGGATTGCATAAGTTGATCTCTTCAAACGTACTTACGTTTGATGGTGGAGGAATTCGTTTCTCTTAGCTTTATACCCGTGGTATTTTTGTAGAAATCAATTTGTGATTTAGCGGGTATGACGATGTGACATTCAAAGTAGATGGAGGTGTGATTTGCTAAAAGATACGTTATGACCTCAAGCCTCATCAACTGGGAAATGACAAAAATTGGGCAGGCAGCATGGCTATGTGGGTTTCCCCCATTAGGGTGTATTGTCACCATCTAGAGGATATTCATATTTGTTACTTATTTTAACTTCTGTATCTCTCGCGAACGATTATGTTGCTAGAACAGTAGGTGACAATATATTCGATACACTCAAGAGAAATGAGTGGTCGGTCATGTGTGGCCGGGTTGCAAGATGTTCTTATTGAACCCAGTGTATTCCTCTCCAGAGATACACTATCGGCAGGTGGTTCCATACCTTGTCATAGTCGGAATCCAATCTCCAATAAGCGCCTGCAGTATTGATTGTATACTATATATGTGGAGCGTGAGATGCAAGCGTTCCGCTAGATTGTTATTTACTTGTATCTAGACACTATTATAATACCAGAATAATATTGATTTTCAAAACTATTTTGGGTCATCGTAAGGTAAAAACCATCCATATTTATGTGTGGATCAGTCTTAGGATTATACTTTCTTTTGAAAAGGATTTTGAAAAGTTAAACCGAATGATTTGAGTTTACTCACACCAGTCCCATAACTAACCCAGAGTTTATTTTGTTTTGTTTTTCCCCTAAACTCTTGGGTGCCCAAATTCGTACGGGCAGTCAAGTAGTCAGGATTTTACAGGTATACTTGGAAGAGCTTGGAGCAAGAGGCTTCAACATTAGTTATATATAGAGTTTATTTACGCTGTGATGTTATGAGTTGTACTTTGATAATGGTATGTATATATACAATTTTGTATTTCAAAGTTATGTTATAATATATTTTATTCGTTTCCGCTGTGAGATTCGTTGTTACTCTGATTCTGTTCAGTTGTGTTCTTCCTCTCCTTCTTCTATTTAATTTTCTTTCTTTCTATTCTTACTGTCTAACTTCTTTCTCTAAATGATCTGGTGTTTTCGATGTCTTATTAGTCGGCATCGTGTTTTATTTTGATTTCCGGGGTCGAAAATCCTTGGGTCGTTACAGTGGTATCAAGGCTGAAGGTTGAGCAATTACCTTGGCTCTGTGGCGTAACTCAATATAGATAGGGTTAGTAATACCCTAGATTGAGTTTGAGTTGAACGTATTTGTAGATTATATAAAAGTGATTTTATATTGCGGAGATTTATTGGTTGAATGGATTATGAGGTGGGGCGCCACAAAGTCGATAGTGGTATTTTAACGCTTGAATACGATAAACTGACACAGTACGCTTTGAAAAGAGGGAAAATGAAATAATTTTATCCAAAGTATATTTTTGATATAAAAAAAGTGTATATATTGGAATAATTATATTTGATGTGTTGGTTGTTATTATAATCGAATAAGATTATAGTTGAGATGGCTATAAATAACCAATCAGAATTCATATGAATGTAATATATTAAATCAGATGGACTAAATCTTAATTTGAAATAGATTTGGATTTAAAATTATGGAAAATTGGAAAAGTATTTAAAATTGAATTTTGGATTGCATAAGGAAATTCTAAAATCCTGGTGAAGTTTGGAAATGTTTTCCAAGTATGTTAAAGAATATTTTGAAATTGATTTCAAAATCAAAGTGTTTAAGAATGAGTTTTGAAATGATATAGTATTGAACTCACTTCGATCACTGGAAAATAATTCTGATGATGACTGCAACATCGTCAGTGTTTATTTTCGAGTTTCTATGTGATGGATTACTACCAAAGATTTTGTTTTTGAATTGTTTTGAGGAAACAAGATGTTAAAAATTCAAATGTTTTGAATTGTTATCATTATATGTGTGTGTGTGTATATATATATATAATTTCAAACCAATTTGAAATGAAACCCAGGAATTGAAATTCCGTAATTTAAATTTAACTAATGAAGTTAAATAGATTGAAGTGGCAAAAGTGAATGAATAAATTAGAATTTTACTCAAGTTAAATACAAATTGGGATTGGATTGAAGATAATATGGAATGGAATTGAATTGATAATTTAAGAGTTTGGAATTGGAGATTGAATGGAATTTGGCTTGGCCATAAGCGAATGGTTTGGTTCAAGAATAATTGAGTGGAGATTGATTGGAATGACATTGGTTTATGCTGAATTGGTAAGCGAATGGAAGAGATAAAGTTGACTGCCCGACAAAAAGATATGAGTTTATATTTTATATGGATATGAGATTTATGAGCCTATCTGGCAAGCTGCTTGGCTGTTTGATTTTCTTTTGAATTGGAGAAGGCCTAGAGAGTCGATTTGTACCGATTGAGGCGTACAAAGAAGATGTTGGCGAGATTTTCCGGAAATTAAAGTATTAGAATTTTTTTGGAATTTGTGAAAATTTTTGTTTACAAGAATAAGTTAATTTTTTGATTAATTGGTTCGGTTGAAACTGAAGTTAATGAGTAAAACAAAAGATTTTAAATCTATTTAATATTTTTTATAGCATTTTCCAACTTAGTAATTTCGGGGATGAAATTCTTTTAAGTGGGAAGGATTGTAACGTCCTATGATTTTAGCGATTGAATAATTAATTAATTTAATTATTTAAATATCGATTTGGTGATATCGATAACTTAAGTTAAATAATTTTGATTATTTAATTATTGTAAATAGTGGGATAATAAGTTTAATTTGCGAAACAATCAGTAATAGTTGAACTGATAATATTATGTGAACTGGATAATTCTATATATTTAAATGAGTTTATATTCGAGCTATGATAACGAATATATTATTTAAAAATGGTAGTTGAACGTATTAATTATAATATAATTATAATCGAGCTCGTAACGTCGCGGTAGTTCGTTATATTGGATTTTGAACTTCAATTGAATATACAGAATCCGTTTTAAGTTCGAATTCTATGAAACAAGAAACCTTTGAATCTATTAGATCATATTTTTCTAATGGAAGTGAAAAATGGAGATTTCGTCTTATAGATTGTAAGTTATGTCCAAATCAAATTTCTAGGTAATCACTATGGAATTGTTGTTAAACCATAATGATTTATTTATTTTAATAAATTATTTATTTCGAATTTGGACGAGATATTTGAGATGTAATTATAATTTAATTTTTAGAATTTTTCTGTAATTTTTATTTTGGAAAAAAAGTAACTTTTTATTTGGAGTATTTTATACCCTATATCAGCGTTTTGAATTTCACAGAACAAGTTATCTTGCCTATATTATTATATTTTTGGGATCGTGGTACATTGCTTGGCACGATAGTATTTTTATTTTTGTCCACAGTGGTCATAAATGAAAGAAATTCTGCGTAGCCAGTACCGTGTTAACTTTAACGTATATAGTATTATTATTTTTGCCTTAAAGGATATGTGGGTATACATGTAAAGCGACTGGAACACCAAAAAAAGGGTATTCTACGTGTACACATGCATTATGTCGCCATGAGCCTGCTGTGGGACTACTTCCCAACATTCACTGTCTCTTCTTCTTATGTGTTAACACTTGGGGATATCATGCTGATGGCGTGGAGCATGTGAAGCTGAATAAAGTCTTTGAGCCCAACTCTAGTAATACCATAGCTCTTGTGACGGCCCACCCCGCACCAGCCGTCATTTCCAATGAAATGCGCTCTGACGATGTCCAACTAGTACGGGACGGTCGTCAGAGAAAGGGATTTTGAAGCAAAGAATCATCAAAGAACCTGTAGTATATCTCACAACGCATGGAATAAAATATAATAATAACAACATAACTTGACATAAAACAGGCGAGACAATGCATAAGCTGAAACTAAACTATCATAGCAGCGGAGACCCAAAATACAACTTATGATCCAAACCATTATTATTACAACTTTAAAATACTATCTCTAAGCAAAATAGAAAAGGTACACTACTCATGCCTAAAGTAGTGACCAACAACAACACAGGGAGAATCTGTGAAAATAGTGCGTGTAAGCCTCCTGCTCGTCTTCAGACAGCTACTCATGCATACCACCTAACCTGTTTCTAGTCTTCCCGTTTAAGAGCAGCCAGAGTAATAAGAAGAGACATAAAACTCTGGGTCAGACAAAAGTCTGGTATGAGCAATAAGCATCAAAACAAAACAATAACAGGTATAATCTAATCATACCTGAACCTGGACCTGCAACCAAAGAGTTAGCACAACAAGATGTACAGTACTCTAAGGTAACACTAACATAAAGTGTAAATTTGGGAGTGTGCATGACATGGTGATAGCAAACATCAAACATAGCAACCATCCTCACATCTCTCACTCAGTGCGTAAAGCATACGATATCCATCGATTTGATCACCAGAACTATCGGGGACATGACGGAGTCCAACTTCGTATAACCATCACTACGATCACTTTACCCATAATCCGTCTCTCAGTGGTGAACCAAAATTATGGATACCGAAAATCCCTTTGCACACGTCCCGCAGCAAAGTCCAATTCATGAAGTTAACTCATTGGTTCCCATTTGGATCCTGAGTTCTACTTCCTATTTGGACTATCTTTGCATCTCGGGTTTTGGTCATCATCCTCCTGGTCGTTATCTCCAATCGGTTCGATTCGCGTGTACCTCTTCGGTTCGGTTCGCGGCATACTCTGGTTCGTGATCTCCATTCATGGTGCTAGTAGGGAGGAGCGGTTCAGTTCGGAGTAACACTCCGGTTCGTGATCATCTTCTGAGTTCGGATCGTGGGGGTGCATCGGATTGGCTCATACATAGCAACTCCTCCGGTTTGTGGCCACCAAGCGGTTCGGGTCAGCTCCTTCACTCGAGCGGTCAGTTCGTGGTCCTGAGATGCCTTTGGATCGGTCAAACCCCACGGTTTGGGTTGGGTATTCTCCTTCGATTCATGATGCTGCTCACGAACCGGATCGGGGTAACAAACCGGTTCGGTTCGGGGGCCCATGCCACAATTTCCTGCACTTCTTTCTAGCGACTGTTTACGCCATATGACGACGTTTTCAACCATTCTAACTTGACTATACAATCACAAAGCATACCAAACAGTCATAGCGTCATATAGAATCAATCATAAACACCAAAACATCAATAAAGTGTGATATATAGGATCAAACAGACCCAAAACCCATGTTTTCCCCTTAATTATGTTTAGTCAAATCTAAGATTAGGATTAGTTAAACATGTCAAAATTAACCCAAATTTTTATTAGAGCCCTAAAATAATATTTAATAATTTTTACATATTTTTCCAGATATTTGTAATGCATAATTTTGTTAATTAACACTAATCACCCCTAATTATCCGTAATTAGTGAAAAACAATGCAAATCACTCACCTTAGCCACAAATAAGACCTTAGATCTGAAATTCTACTATTTTGGGTCGAATTTCTATGCAACACAGAAGCTCCAACTCTGATTTGGTGTTGATTTGCCCTGATTTGATGTAGCCTAGCTTAATCTTCGATTAGAAAGTGATTAGGAGTTGTTTAGAAGAGATTAAAAGGTGGAAGGCATTGTTAGGGTTGAAGAGAAAGTTTGTTGCGGGTGGAAAATGACAAAGGAGGGTTTCTCTACCCCCTATCAGCCCTTATGCAACCCTAATCCCGAAATACCTAATGGGCCTATCTGCTAATCACTCGGTTAAGCCCAATTATGTTGTTTTTCACCTTCTAAACCTTGTTTCAGCCATATCTCCCAAACGGTAAGCCCGTTTAGTTAATGTGACCACTCTACGGAAAGGTAAACCATCATTCAAATCCAATGGAAGTGGTTTTAGGTCAAAAATCCTTACCAATAAAAAGTTATAGGAAAAACAAGATTCGCCAGGGGTAAAACGGTCATTTAAAAATCGGCAAAAAATCGTGAACATGGGAAATGACCCAATAGTCGTTCCCAAAAGTTACATGACCATACGACTTCGTATGTAAATGAAATAAATATTCTACGATCCTCCGATGCGTAGAATAAAGGTCGTTACATTCTCCCCCCTTAAGAAAACGAAATTCCTTAACAAAGAAAACACACAATAGGGTACCGCATGCCTACCAACCATTTACAAACAATCAACCATACATAACATAACAAGCTTATCCTAGCATGCGGTTTACTTACAAGGGAATAACTGTATTACAATAAAAATCTTGCCAAGTAAAGAGCTCTAGATACGACTTCTTCATGCTCTCCTCGGTTTCCCATGTACAGTCATTCTCATTATCGCCCCATTGGACTTTAACAGTTTCACCCTCTTCCTTCAAAGTTGTTTCGTATCGTGTTTGACAATACAAATTGGTCTTGCAGTTCCCAACCGCCTCGGGTTCTACTTCGATATCGTCCAACTAATCTGGCGATATAGCTAAATCAAAATCATGCACGAACTTCCCTAACTGAGAAACATGAAGTACGTCATGCACTCCTGCCTTCTTGTCGGGTAATCCAACTCTTATACGTCAAATTCCCAACTACATTCCAAATGTCCTTTCCAGTCCAACCTGAGTCTTTCCTACATTCGTACTTCCCATCCAACGTATATTCACCTCCCAGAGATAAAATAGACACATCCAATGAATCTAGTTACCCTATCTATATTCGTACTGTATGTCCAACGTACATTCACCTTCCAAAGTTAAACTAGACGCATCCAATGAATCTAGGTACTCTACCTACGAGTCCAAGTCCAACTTGAAGCTCTCCTATATTCGTTGAATCTCTAAGATCAACGAACACTCCACAATGTTCCAAACATACTTCAAATCTAATGTGAAGTATCTTCACATTCGTTATATGACCATGACTAACGAACTCACCCTATTTCCATTCTGAAATTTCCAATGGTTGTAACAAACCACTAGGCTTCTTTTGCTCGTCTTTAACTAACTGGCAGTTCATGCACTTGGGTATAAATTTCCCAACGTCCCCTCTCATCCCTTCCCAGTAGTAGGTCTGTTTCATATCTCAACGCATTTTGTTACCACCGGGATTATAGTAAGTTTTTGAGTAATGACATTCTCTAAGCACTTCATCTCTCAATCGATTGACGTTGGGTACAACTAGTCTCCCATTCTTTCTAAGCCATCCATCTCTATCAAGCCCATACTTGCTCATCTCCTTACCGTTGATCCCCATTTTCTTTGGAGATGGCTTCCAATTGATTAGGATCGTCTCTCTGACTGGAACCGATCCACTCAATCAAAGTTGGCTTGATCGTCAAACTTGCTAACATCTCTGGATCCAATCCACACTTAGGACTGAAATTATATCCCGCGACATATTCCAGTTGCTTCCATTCAAAAAACATTGCCCTTAAACTGGCATGTCTCCTACTCAATGCATCAGCTATCGCACCTAGTCCGGTAGCACAGATATCCGTGTTTATTGTCATCTCTTTATTTCCCATCGCCATTATCCTACAGGTGATAGTCTACTCAAGAGAAGAAAATAGGAACAAACATAGCAACCCTAGCATCCATCAATCAAGTCCTATCTATCACCTGATAAAGCCATGAATACGTCGATACCCATATGACTGGTCCAACCAATCCCAAGGGCTAATGGGAGCCCCGGCTCCAAACGGACTACCGCACGTCCAACGTACATTTATCCTCTAAGGATAACTAGATCACGTCCAACAGATCCAAGGTAAATGGCCGTCCTAGATACCCCTTCTTCGAGTCTGCCTAGATCACTCCAAACTATCAACAATTCCTTTGCACTCTCATCAGAAGAGCTATCAACAACTCCGTCTTCAAATTGAGTCCAACCCAAGTCAATCCATTATCTTGCAGCCTTCTCGAGTCCAACTCGAGTCATCTCATAGCCCTATCGAGTTCAACTCGGGGCAGTCCATATCATCGAACAGTCTTATCACATCACGCTGCACATCACTCCTCGAGGGAACCAAGATACCGTCCAATGGAAATCATAACAACTTCTTATATCTTCACGCAACCCATCCTAACCGAACTCGACATTCCCCAAGAACGAACCCCAAAGGACTAAACCAATATCAGACAAGCATCCAAGGAATATCTCCTCCGAATTCTGACAATCTACGTGAGATGATACGATCAAAATAACCAAACACTCGAACACCCATAACTGACTCTGGCTATCCTTGCCAATCCTACTTCGAAACTATCCTTGATCGCACGACGGCCCATGCCATATGTCAAGGGTTAATGAAAACCCCAGTTCTAATACGTCCAACATACACTTGCCTCCCTAAATCCCGTAATCGTCTTCATCACTAAGTAGGTAATCCAATACCACCTTCCATCCATCATCCACTCTAATGGTCACCAAAGACCCTTCACAGTCTACCATTACCTTTGGAGCTAATCGACCCCCTAAAATCAAGCCAAACCCAGTAAAGCCCAAAACAAAACAATCATGAGTAAACATGCATCTGTGACTCGATCAGACCAAATTATGACAAATCATACAAAGGCTAGTCGAACCACCAATCGGATTCGTCACAACCAAAGGCCTATCGACAGCCTCGGGTTCCAATTCCAACCTATCTACCATGTCACTAGATATGAAGGAATGGGAAACTCCGACATCAAACAAAACTTGAACATGAACATCATAAATAGAAAGCATACCTGAATGGCAACACCCTTTCCCTTTTCCACCATAGTTGGGGAAGTAAACGAAGAAGGAACAACGTTGATAACATATGCTTTCACGATCTGCTTCTCTTTAGGATGTTGCGGACACTTATCCTTGGGATGTCCCACTTGGCCGCAATTGGAGCACTTCCTTTCCCCAGGCCTTTCCAAACAATCTCTAGCACAATGGCCCTTCTTGCCACAGCTAAAGCACTTGGCATCTTTCTTATACTTCTTTTCCTGACTATCCTTGGTCTGGTTCTGCTTCCTCTTATTTTGAGAATTATTCTTGCCTCTACTTGTAACACCCCACCTCCGCTAGGGTCACTCACAAAGGGAATGCACTAGTTTTGGAGGAGCGTTATCGAGGTAAACAAACATAGAAATATTACAAGACAGAACATAGATAAAACAACGGAAGAATCAAAAGATAAATTTCATTACTTTCAAAAAGAGTCAAAACCTTTTACATCCAAAGTACCGAATAGCCAAAGTCATTATTTTCCATTACAACAAATTCTGTCTTGCATAAATAAAGAAGCATAAACTTTAAACAACAAAAGTAGCTTAATTCCCCAAAGGTAGCATAAATGCAGCCATAACATAGCTCAAGATCATACCGTACATGAGCTGAACCGAAAGCAAGCGAAATCCAAGCTAAGTGCTAGAGTTTCCTCCTTGAGAACCTGAGTGGGGGTGGGGGGGGGGGGAACGAAAGAAGACGGGTCAGTCATAAAGACTGGTAAGTCCTAGTGACTTTCAACATAAAAACAAGTAAAGGTAGCATGGCAAGAATAAACTGAAAGTAAACATAAGAATGCTGTCAAGATGGGCAAGATAGACTAAGATAGCCTTATAATTCAAGTATAAATCAAGTATAGCATCACATGTTCAAGGTTCGCTGCACCAACTGTACTAATATCCCAAACCCATGTCATATATTAACCATGAAATGATCCCTTGGCCCAATATCATGAAATGACCCATTACTAGGTCCAACGGAACGATCCACTAATCGATCGGCTCCCTACAAGTTCTAGCTCGTCATGTGTCTGTGTCATACGGCCCTATCACGAATGTAGTTACCTGTGCTAGGTCCACCATAGGGTGTATCAAGCCCTAGGGTGCCAACCACGGACACGAATCAAGCATGCACAGGTAAACCTACTGATGCCCAATGCCTGCTTTTTCAACTCCGGACTACGTGCACGACCATAGTCCGCCTGAAACTACACTGGCGCACCAACTCAGCCGTCGTTCTGGTCGCTTACAATCAGCTCAGTAATCGTGCCCCACCCTGCCTAGTTCCAGGGTACCATGATACATCTAGTGAGTTACTGCTGAAATGGACCGCGTAACTAGGGTTTCCGCCTAATAGGTTAAGTGTTGTCATTCAAGTTCGTGACTTAACCCCCCTACGTGTCATGTCAAATTTGCTAAGTGTTGTCGTTCAAGTTCATGACTTAGCCCTACGAATCATGTGTCAAGTTGGTTAAGTGTTGTCTTTCATGTTCATGACTTAACCCTATCATGTGGCATTAATTCATTAATCCACCCCAACCTCTCACATCAGACCTGTTGTTGTGGTCACTGGATATGCCGGGCGGTTCCGGGTAGATTTACACCAGAACTCAGTCTGACCTCGGGTTTCAAGCGCGATATGACCAACTACCCACATTCACTACACGAAAAATACCCTATTGCAACTAGCTATTTTCAACATGCGACAAATGACAGTTGTAGTAAATGATATTTAGCAACAGACCTATTACAGCAGTTGCAATAGATGAGACTTAGCAACAGACCTATTCTTCCTGTTGCGAAAAGCATATTTTTAGCAACTGTGCTTCCCTTCCTGTTGCAAAAACATACTTTTAGCAACTGTGCTTTCATAACAGTTGCAACAAACATACTATTTGCAAATGTGCTTCCAAGACAGTTGCAAACAAGTATCTTTAGCAACTGTTTTTTTCACTTTCAAAAACTATATTTTTTTTACAACGGGAAAAACCAGTTGCGAAAAACATACTATTAAAAATAAGCATAAGCTTTTCATGATTAATTTTTAATAATTAATTTTACAATTTACTACTAAATGATTAACTACTAGTAATTATATTATAATTGTAATTAATATTTAATATTACTTAATTAATAATAAAATTTATGTTTTTTAAAGTGATATTTATGACTGATAATTAAATAACGATAATTAATAATTAAAAATAATAATAATCAACATTTAAAAATAATATAATAAATAAATAATTGTTAAATAATATTAAAAAACTAATGGATAATAATCCATACTTAATTTGAAAATATGAATATATTTAAATATTAAATAAATAATTAAATAATCAATATTGAATAGTTAATGTTTAACATTCAATTATTAATAAGTAATATTTAGTAATTAAGAACTAGTTTCTATTTCTTATTATTTGTGTGCTTTGACCAAGCAAGAAAGACAATAAATTTGAAATTCAAATGCCTATGGTTAGATTACTTATTATTTGAAAAAATATAATATTTTCAAAAATTCATTTGAAACTATAGTCTGTTCTTTTTGAAAAAATCAAATGCCAATGTTTAATAACTACTACTAAAGTTTAAACTCTATTTTATATTTCTTTAGCAACTTTATTGTAATGACAGTTGCGACTATCTGTTTTCAAACACATCGATCCCCTACACGCTTGCCTCCAAACATCTAAATTTTTGGCTCCAATGTTTGAAATTTTGGCTTCAAAATCCAAAATCTATGCCAAAATATTCACGGGTATTGAGGGCTGCTTCGCTAGTAGTATATTCAAAATGGCTCCAGTATTTGCAATTTCGTTTCTCCTCAAAATGTACAGCCGCCACATCTTCCCCTCAGCCCTAATTTTCGCCACTATCAATTCTCCTCAAATTTGTTCTAAGTATTCACTTTGTTCATCAAATTTTGTTCTATGATATATCACTCATTTACTTGTAAGTTTTTTCTACTCTAATTTATTACACGCCATTCTCTTTCATCTGGATTGCGATTCTCTCTCCTTCGTCGGTTCACTCCTTTTCTTCCCTTTTCAGATCTGCTAAACCTTGCAGCTCTTACAGATTTATCAAACTATGGATGGAATCTCGATCCGATTACCTTACCGCCATCTGATGGAGACAGAACTCGAGCTCGTCGCTTTAGACGACGACAAGGGCGATGGAGATCGAGATCGAAGAGATTCGACGAGTGTTCCTGTCTCATTATCGCCTTCTAGAACGTATAACAATTCACAGCCTGGATCGTCTTTTTGGATTTTACACTGGAATGACCTACGAGGCATTAGCCCATTATATGATGAGGTTGTCTTTGACTATCTTGGAGTTGAGAACTCTGTTAAGAAGTTATGCTCTTATGGGTCTAACAGAGCTGCATGTGTTGAGCAAATCAGCTATTGGGTATCAGAACTTGGCTTGTGAATTTTCATTGTGCTCTTAGAAGTTTCCATGTATGTTAATATCTGCTTGTATGTGTGAATTTAATATGGTTCTGTATTGTAATATTAGGTCTCTAGAAGAGCTGGAAACAACTTCTTTTTTTAAAGACGTTTAGAAAGGTAGAGCCGAGTAAATTTTAAGTATGCATTGAATCTGTAAAACATAATCATTTTTCGTTTTGTTCTTTTCTTTATGTGATTTACATGGTTATGTAAAAAGAAATAGAAATTGTGGGTCGAATCATTAACTGTGGTTATGGCTAACGCATACAGGTCTATGATCTTAACAGATTTGGGATTCAAGTCCCTTGGATTTTCATACCGAATAGCCTTGCCAGTTTAGACCAGATATTGGTGAGTCGAGTTCGTAAGAAGTCATCATCGGTTTTGAGAATGCGATTACAGCAGCTGTTGTTTCAAGGACGAAGGCGGTTGCTAGAGCATGAATAATTTGATTCTTGGATCCATGGTTGGTGCTAGCGTGCAGTTTGGTTGGGCTCTTCAGCTTTCTTTATTGACTCCTTATATTCAGACTCTAGTAATTCAGCATGCGTTTTCTTCATTCATTTGGCTTTGTGGGCCTATCACTGGATTAACTGTTCAACCTTGTGTAGGTATATGGAATGACAAATGCCATTTAACATTAGGAAGAAGGCGACCATTTATTTTGGATGGATGCATATATAATGATTTCTTTTGCGGTCATATTAATATGTTTTGCTGCAGATGCAGGATTCCTGTTACAAGATCCTAATGTAGATTGCATGGATTATAAAGGACCCAGATGGGGAGCTGCTGCAATATTTATAATTTTATTTTGGTTGCCTGACCTTGCCAACAATGCAGTACACGGTCCTTCACTTGCTCTTCTGGCCGATCTTTCAGGACCTGATCAATGTAATTCTGCCAATGCATTTTTTTGCTCATGGATGGCTATGGGAAATATTCTTGGATTTTCACCTGGTGCTAGTGGACAATGACAGAGGCAGTTCCCATTTCTAAGAACTAAAGCTTGTTGTGAAGCAAGTGCAAATTTGAAAGGAGCCTTCTGTGCATTTGCCACCTAGCATGCATTCTGTGCTTTTCGTAATGGCTCTTACTGGGACATCATGGTTTCCATTCTTCCTATTTGATACTGATTGGATGGAGTATGAAGTCTATCATGGCAATCTAAAAGGGAATCTTTTTCAAAGTGAAGCTTGTGAAAGTGGTGTTAGAGAAGGTGCATTTTGTTTGCTATTGAATTTAGTTGTTCTTGGTATCAGCTCTCTTCTCATTGCTCCTATTCGAAAAAAATGTGTTGTGTGAGAGAAGATATTGTTATACATGGATGGTGTATGAAAATTCAAAATTGTAGAATTTTTTGTTGCAATTGTTTGTACTATTAAAACTTTGTTAAAATAAAAATTTTATTTGTTCATTTCATTCTGTGACATACACTATTACTAAAACGATTACATTTAATATGTAGTATCTATAGGCTGTATTTTTTTATAGATTTATAAATCTATTGCAACAGGCATATGCTGTTGCAAAAGGATCTGTTGCAACAGCAAAAGCCTGTTGTCAAAAAGTATACTGCAACATTTTATTGCAACAGGCGGAAAATGTTGCAAACTTTTTGCAACTTCGGCTATACCAATAGGCATGGGTCTGTTGCAATTGGTCTACTGCAACAGATATTGCCTGTTGCGAAAAGTGTTTTTTGTTGTAGTGATTGGATCCTATTGTTTGCAGTCACTGGATTAGCCGGGCGGTTCCGGGCAGAATTGCACTGCAAACTCAACCCAACCTCGAGTTGGCCATTTTCAAGTTCATTCTAGTGTCATGTCCATGTTCAAATTTCATGTCAAGTTCGTGTCAGTTTCAAGGCAAGTTTCATGTCCAGATTCAAGTTATAACAATGTCCATGTTTCATGTTCATAACCAATTTATATTTTGCCTAATCTACCCAAATCGTATTCCCATCACACGTAAACGTGAATCGATCTAGATTACAAGTAAATCCAAAATGAAAGGGAATGACATCAAAACTATGATAGGCAAAAGAATGAGCACAAGGTGATAAATCTAGCACGATATAGCTTGAGACAATTGGTTATAACACCCCTGGCATATAGAATAATAGTCCCAAAACATTAGGATTACAGATCTAGCATACTAAGGTGATAGTCATGATTAAGGTGATAATCCAAACTTGTGAATAATAACTGATTCAACATCACAGGCATGATAATATTATTGACATGAAAGGATTTGATTTACAACATGAATAGGCCTAAATTAATTTCATAGCAATATTCCCAAAGGTCAAGATCCAAGATGAACAAGAATAGATATGAATCAATTATCTTACATAGGTCTAATTACAATTTATAACATGTCCATATTAAGTTTATAGTTTTAATCTAAAAGTAACTTGAACTTACAGATCGTGGTCTAAGAAATTGAGATGCAGAAGTTGAATCTATAAACTAGTCGTCAAATTGTTGAATCGTTGAATCTTGATTTGATTGTAGAAGCAAATCCCCAATATGCAATTCCTAGCCGTAGTCTTCAAGAAATAGTCTTCGCGTTTTATTTTAATTTAATCTTAATTTAAAAGAAGCCATGTCCATCAAGAATTTGTGCAGCATAAGGTTAGATAAGAATGGTGTAAAGAGAATGAGGCTAGGAGGCTGTTTATATAGGTTTAGAGTCAAGAATGTGGTCCCGAAACGAGTCTAGATACATCAGAATGAACCCAAACTCAGAACCGGGCTCTGGCACCAGGTC